>VXBQ01004969.1:472783-518631 GCA_013400175.1 Phainopepla nitens
TGTGCTGGCAATGGGAACTGTCCCTGCAATGGGAGCTGCACTGCAATGGGAGCTGTCCCTGCAATGGGAGCTGTACCTGCAATGGGAGCTGCACCTGGTGATGGCAGCCACACAGTCCATGCCAGCTGCCTCCTGCTGGCCTCAGCTGCAGGTGTCAGGCACACGAGGCCACCAGCCTGGTATCAGCTATGCACTGTCTGGAAGGTGTGCAACATGCCCTGGGCTGCCACGTTTCCATCTTTCTTTTTATGAGCATGAAAGACTGGAGACTGGGAACAAGCCCCAGTGCTTGAGTTTACACTACAAACCTGACACAGGGAGATGCCAGCCAGCCCTAGTAGGAATCCAAACTGGACCAGCACAGGCTTGCTTTCTAGTCCTGTTGTACAACCCTGAGCTCAAGGCAATAAATCAGCTTCCTTGTTCCCATCTTAACACTTTTATAGCCCCTGCTACAGACACTGCCACATAATATTATCCCAAAAAATAATATCTGTGATGATGGTGGAGTTGAATCCACAGTGAGTGCGACTTAGGCACTGGGCTGATGATGAACAGTGCATCACTGACTGTGGAGAGGCAGCCACAGCTACAGTAATGAAACATTGGGGACTGTGGTTCCTGTGATAAACAATATGCCACTTCCTTGCTGCTTCCACCAAAGCATTGTATAAAAGACTAATGATCAGCTGCATGTAGGTGACATAGCAGTTGCCAAACTGCTAATTTATTGGGGTTTGTCAAGCAAATAGCAGCAGTGGCTGTGGAAGAACTATTAGTGAATGTGAAAATGGATTTTGCTTCATAATTGTCAGGATATTGTAATACATTGGTAATGTGGCAATTTTAGGCAGCTCAACCTTTTTTCCAAAATCATTAATTAGAACAGTTCAGCTAAGCCAGTGGTGTACACTTTCTCTTGAGTTCATGAACTGGCTTTTGACAGAAAAACACACAGACAGGAAAAGGGGAAGAAAACACACAAAGGTGGAGCTAAGACATCCTAGTTAGGGACTGGCTTTATTTTTATGGCATAAGTGAAAAAATACCAAAGACAACCTTTTCACTAAACAAACACCTTTCAATCTTGTCAGCTCAACATGAATGTGGGTATTTCAGCTCCTAAACTGAACTACAAAAGGTCACAAAGACCATCTGCAGGTGAATCCTTTCTGATACCAATATGAGGGTCGCAGCATCATTTTTGCAAAAGTAACAAAACAGAGCCTACTATACCCACTGAGGAAGGAAGGCAGCACAGGAGAACATCTACTCCAAGGACAGAAATTTCACAACCTCTCTGGGCAGCCTGTGCCAGTGTTTGATCAGTCTTTGAGAAAACCTTTAAGTGGAACTTCTTGTGTTTCAAATTGTGACAATTACCTCTAGTCTTGTCACTGGGCACTGGAGTCTGGATCTGTCATCTTTACTTCTCTCCTCCCAACCCAGTCAGGTATTTACGCCAGTGGGTAAGATCCCCTGACTCTTCTCTTCTCCAGACTGTAAAGTCCCAGCTCTCTCAGGCCTACCTTATATCTCAAATGCTCCAGTCCTTTAATCTTCTTTGTGGCCTTTCACTGGACTTGCTCCAGTACATTCATGTCTCTCTTGTGCTGAAGAGCCCAGCATTGAACCCAGAACTCCAGATATGTCTCAGTGCTGAGTGGAGGGGGAGGATCACCACCCTCAGTCTGGTGACACCCTGCCTGCTGCAGTACATGGGCACAGCCAATCATGTCCCAGGTGCCAAAAGACAATGCAAAACTTGTCACAGAATCATAGAACCATTTCGATTGGAAAAGATTTGTAAGATAATTGAGTTCAACTGTTAATATTGCACTGCCAAGTCCACCACAAAACCCTGTTCCCAACTGCCACATCTACACATCTTGTACATAGCTCCAGGTATGGTGACTCTACCACATCCCTAGGAACCTTATTCAATGTTTGACAACCTCTTCTGTGAAGAAATCTTCCCTAATGTCAAATCTAAACTTCCCCTAGTGCAACTTGACATCATTTTCACTTGAAAATGTTTTTCCTCCCTAATGTCCAAGCACCTACAGAAGTTGCAAACTGCTCAGTCAACCAGATAGGAATGTGAAGGCAACATCAGAAAGCTGGTTGGAGGAGAACTGTTCTGGGACATTACGCTGAAGGATTTCTTTTATTCCTATACCTAATCTACCTAATCTTTTTCCATTTTCATATAACTCTAGCAAACTTTTACATTAAAAGCCTATTCAACTATTCAGCTGGATGCCATGTGGAAGCCATTCTTTAGCCCTTCTTATTGTGCAGAGACTACAGTGGTCAAATGTTGACACTTTTTTTTGGCCTGTTGAAGAGACAATCAATTTAGAGAACAACTTCAAAAGGCTACGTAGTTTATCATCACAAGTCTTTTTAGTTTAGCTTTTGGACTGAAACACTTCAAGTACTTCAAACAAGTATCACATGGCTTTCTGAAGCCTGCTACAGAAATTTAAATAGAAGGCCTATTGTAGAAGAAGCATAACTAAACACACAAGGAAGATACAATTCATTGGGACTGGGAAAATTCAATGTCTTCTGTAGAGAGGTATTTACTTCTTCCTGATTCACCATCACCTGAGGTATTTCTCTAAGCAGCAGCAAAGTGTCAAAAGCAAGAAGAATTTTAACAGCTCAGCACATGAATAACAGACTTATACTGAGACACAGCCAACTGAAGCTGTCATTAGGAAGCTGAGATAGTCAGGTTTGCTCAGACATTGAACACTATAAGCAACTCAGTAGTGCTGGCTGCAGATGTGCATACACACATGGGAGAAAGGCAATGAAAACCCATAAAAATGGATATGAGAGAAACTTTACTTTCTAAATTAAACTACTTTTACAGATGTAGTGCAGCCTGGAAAAAGGGTTGTGGAACTTTGACCAAAATAAGGCTCCTACTCTAGTCAGAGAAATGGAATTTTGTAGTTGTTTATAGGTGTTTGTAGGTGTTTGTAGTGGAAAAAATGCAGGCTGTGTATCAATTCCTTTTTTGAATGAAAAAGCTTGTAAGATCCTGACTAATGATTAAATCATCCTGCCCATCTAACTGGGCAGGAGAGAAATTGAGATGCTGTTCCTGCTGAGCCAAGGTATAAAGAAGATATTCATTGAGCTTAATCAAAAAGTTAACTGAAAGTATTTAAACAAACCTGGCAGAAGAGCTAGAGGCTTTACTGCAGGACTCTGGGAAGTCTGAGAAGGTCTCCAAAGGGCTCAACACCCACAGCTGCAATTTTTGCTGGGGAAAAGCATCCAAAGTAAGGCTGAAACCTGGCTTCTGAATTGATTTTGGCGGTTTCAAGAGGTTTGATCATATGTTTGCTATTTATAAGAAAGGAGCCAGAGTCAACACATTTCTGGACTAAAATCTCTTTAACTATAAAAAGCCAAGACAGATCATTTCTAAATATGCATTTCAAGTACCAAATAGATACTTGATAGTAGATACTCACAGAAGAAAGGAGTTCAACTACTGATTTACACAAGAATTTTTCTTCTGGACAAAAGGACAAAATCCTTGTTATTTTGCACCAAATGGCCCTTGGAGGATATGAACTAGCTTCATTTTTCTTTGGAAGCTTCTCAATGCTTCATATTTCATGGGTGATGGATAGCTGTCTATGTTTCACAGGAAGAGCTGCCATGCAAGAAGGCACCTTTCAGACATGAATCACAGAATAGCTGTTTGTGCTAATGGTTTGTGGAGCACTTGCAGCACATATGAAATCCCTTCAGAACCAAAGACAATTTTTATAAAACAGATAAAACCAGAACTGAATTTTGGGGACAATCAGGCAGTAGTTCCATGTGACTGTGGAAAAGTCATAAATCAGGCAAAGATCTGCCCAGCAGTGTAACCCACTTGCCAGCAGAGTTATCTGAAACATTCAAGTCTCTGGCAGCAATTTTAACTAAAGAATCCACTGTAATTAACTCATTAGCAGTTGTTCCAATGAGTTTAGCACTGTAAGCCTCTGAGGCTCCAGAACGCTAGATATTTCAGAGGCTGTAAATTTTGCTAGAATGTGGCAGATGTTTGCACAAGGCTTTCCTCAGTAAACAGGAGTTCAACCATCTTGCACTTCTTGGGAAAACGTAACCTTTGTGGCAACACGTCCTGGCAGAACATCCTATGGTGCTTTTCCATGGCTACTCAGGCTACATAGCAAGGCCAGCAATAAACACACATCCTTTTATGCTTAACAGTCAGGTCTTTCTTTACTTTTGGGGCTATAACAAAACCTCCTACAGCTACAGCTCCATTAGGGACTACAGCAGCTGGCAGTACTGACTTTGTGCAGCAAAGAACAATAGATGTATAACACACAAAGGTCATTTCTGTGACGGAGTGGGACCTGCTCTAACAAGTTATGAATATGTAACAGAAAATGGAGTTTGACAGGTGTTTTCTGTTCTCCAGGCTGAAGTCCTGTGCTATGTGGAAAACTCTTCCCTTCACTGGGTCTTGCAAAAGATACTGAAACCCACTACAGCATCACACCAAGCCCCATATCAGTCAATGCTGCTCCTTGACCAGGAGTGCATGACCCAAAGGCTTCCCTTGCAAAGCGTCCCAGGCAGGAGCACCTCACCCAAGTCCACATTGCCCGGCTTCAGGCACAGGCCACTGGGGGGCCAACTATGCAGCCACCAACTGCACCCTGACTTAGATGTCACCCAGATTCTCTGTATGTGCCATGCACAAGCCCAGAATGCTGGCTAGACAGCAGTAATCCCAGTGTGCAGGTGGGACAACAGGGTCTTTCCAACCTGTCCCTTTTCATCAGGGACACAGCCTTCCAGTAAAAACATATTGCAGGAAAAGAGGGAGAAAAGCCACTCCACACCAGGACAGCTATGCTTTCCACACTTACTTGCTCAGAATCCATTCTTGCTAGTATGCCCCAAGGACAACACATGCAACTCCTGGCCTTCACTAGGCTGGACTCCTGGAAGAACGCTGTTCCACGGGGGGTGTTCTGCTCCAAGTCTTTCTGGCAAATGTGTGTTTTACCACCATCCCTGTCAACTCTGGTTCTACCAGTTATGTCACAGTCCTCCCCATGGACAAGCAGGGAGTCACTGAGACACCATGCTACGTTTTCCTATGGGATTGGCTCTGGAATGCATAACAGAGCTAGAAAAGCTTAGCCTGCCCTCGGTTCATATGCCTAGTACAATCATTTATACTCTAAGGCAGAGGATCTGGACAGACTTGAGACAGCTCTGAGAATAACAACACATGTTTCAGCACTTAAGTTGTTTCTTGTATCAGATGCTCAACCCAGAATTGTCTGCATTTTATTTTTAAATATTGAGAGAAACATTTTATGAACTGTCATTATCTAGTTTGGCAGATAACATATGTAGCTGGGTCATAGTTTCTAGACTTTCATCACAGTTCGGTAGTAGTTAAGCATTTTCTAATGAAAGCTAGAATTTATAAACACTGACAACATACCAGAACTGCAGGGGGTAGGAAAACATAAAAACAGATAATTCTGAAAGATTTCAGTGAAGATCACCAGAATTTGCAGTCCAGCCAATGCCTGCCCAAGTCTAGGTACAGCTGAAAACAAGCATGCTGGGGTGCTCCTCTATTTCTTTTAGACCTGGACCCTGCTGACACTAAAAGAGAACTGAGGGAGGAAAGGACAGCTCTGTTATGGAGGCTGGGAGGAACAGGACAGCCCAGTCAGGACACACTCGGGGTGCTGGTCTGACTTTGTTTAGCTCTGCCTACAGCCAAACTCCAGCTTGCAGTAGTGATTATACTGCTACTAGTGCACCAAAAATATTGCTCCTCAAAAGCCATGAGAAGATGTCAGATCTGTTGGGCCAAACATCTCCGAGACAGTGTCCAGGACAGCTGGCAGCACAGCCACAGAGCAGACACACTTAGAAGAGGCACCAAGTCTCCCCAGGTCTGCTGGCACAGCAGGAGCCCTGTGTTGGTGGGCTTGAGCCCCTCAGGAAGATAAACCTTCCACCACTCCTGTGGTGTTGGCACAAGGTGACAGTTTGTGTCAGGGCAGATAGGACAGATGACCCCAGAACAAAGCAAAAAGCAGCAGCAAGTGCCCAGCAAGACAGGACCTCACTTCAGCTCCATCAGAATGTGCCAGACAGTTGAGGATACAGCCCCTGAAGCAGCGATCTCAAACCTCTGGTGTAGCTGATAGCTTAGGTAGCTGTCCTCACATCTTTAGCTAATTTTCATATGCAAATAGGGCCTCATCTTGCATGTTTGATGAATAACCTTTACTACTGCTACTGCTGTCCTCTTCAGCACAGACAGACTGTGCACTTGCCACAATCAACTGTTACAAACCTAGTCTTTCTCGGTCTGCTGCATTCTAGTTTCTGGAGGAGGAAAAGACTAAATTTGAAGCTTAATTATTTAAAATAAATTAGTTTCCCCACTTAAGAGTTAGAGATGTGATTTAACAAGTTGGGGACTGACATTTAAAAGTTTAGTGGTGAGTCAGACTGTGCCAAAAGGGTGCAATTGAGAACAGAGTGAAAAGTGAATGTAAACTCTCTGGAGCTTTAATCTTGATTGCAATATTACTGACAAATCTCAGCCCAGAACTGACCCAGATTCATCTTGCCTAGCTTTTTAAACATAGATGTGACACCCCATTTAGAAACTGTTTTCCTACACACCATCTGTAGTTTATGGAGAAAAATCAAGACCTCTGGGGAAAATCAGCCTGATCTGAAATCCAGATTTCAACAGCCTGTTAGCAATATTCCCTTCCCTTCCCTTCCCTTCCCTTCCCTTCCCTTCCCTTGTAAAAGAAGTCTCCTAAATGCATCACCTCTTGCATCTGTGAGCTGTAGGAGTCAGGCTGTTCATAAAAATCTCCTTTAGACACCAGAACATCTAGAATTTACCCTCTCTACTCAGCGTTGCTACCTTGCTGTCTTGCTGGCTCTGTCACTCTCCAGCAATGACCGCTGAGGATTCCTGTGGTTTAGGGGCATGCCCCAGCAGGTGCCACTCTGCAGCACAGCAGCTATTGCACAGAGCTTACACAGCCATCTGGAACACATCTCCAGTTGATTTTGAGCACCCACAGGCACAGGACTCCATATGCCTCATGAGCCTTGTTTACCAGCTGCCAGTTTGCAGTGGCCCCCGTGGCCAGCAGGGACACTGCTCTGGGGTCCAACAGGACCCACACTCCTCGCCCAACACGCTGCCCCAGCCTGTACTGGTATTTGGGGTTATCCTGCCTCAGCTGGTGGTCATTCTGGCCACATTGCCAGAATGCTTCTAAATAACAATCCTGTTCTCCAGCCTGTCAACCTGGTCTCATACAGGGAGGGCTCTGCTTTGCTATCCTCCAATACATTCTTCCAGGCATTTCAAAAGGTAAAAACATCCCACCTTTTTTTTCTTTTGCCTCTTTCTGAATCTCCCCATAAAAGGGGGATCATTACAAAGTGAAATATAAACTATGTGTGACAGAGACAGATTACATGAGACTGCGTTAACGAAGCTCAGGAAAAGGAATTGAATGGAAAAACTTTCACTATTCTTATGTTTTAAGTGCACACAGACAATGCAAGATTCCTATTTGCTTTAAAGGTACATAAATTTTTACTGGCTTTATTTGCTGGAAACAAAGCATAATGTTCAGTATCACAGCACAGTGATAGGGGTCTGTAAGTTGTATAGTCACGGGCTAGATCAATAAAATCAAAATGCAGTTTCAAATCGACCAAATATAAAATAACTTCTCTGAAGGCAAAGAACCAGAACACTCTACAAAGTTGATGGACCGTTGAAGGAAAAGATTCAACAGTTCTTTCAGTAAAATTCTTCAATATGTCAAACTGATATTTAAAAATATACATTGTACAATGCTTAGCCTGGAAATCAAGAGACTATACCACTAATATAACTAACTAAATAAATAAATTGATTGTACTATCAAAACACTGTGATCATTTTGCATTTTCTTCAATAGGAAAAAAATATAATTTCCTGCAGTGAACTCAAGGTGAAGAGGGAATTAAGCGATAACATTCAAAAGAAGTGCATTTGTTTGTATCATCTAAAATAGGTGGAGAATAATGACACTGAAGAAAATATCAAGATGACAATGCAAGCTACAGAAGATTTTAAGATGCCCTTTCATGCTGAAAATCAATGCTAAAATAGCACCTTCCAGTTCCATGTATCTGTGTTTTCCCTAATTTTAATCCAAGATTCTCCACATTTGTAAGTGGTAACTGTTTCAAAGTGATCAGGCTTGCAACACAACTTATTTTATAATTGGGATACTGCCCAGTTTCAGAATTCCAACAGGAAATTAAGATTCTGCAATCAGTTTGTATTTAGAACTAAGAAAACATAAGTTGTCCCTATCCTATAAACCAGCTTCTCAGTTAGGGAAAACTGATACCCTAAGAAGATCTTTTTGTTTCTGTTTTTTCCCCAGAAAAAACGATAGGATGGTCTTTAAAGCACACCCACATTACATATGGAAAATCTAATTACAGGTGTTTCGTTGGTATTGATCACAGCAGGGACTCGAACACAGGTGTCACAGGGCAGTGTCCTAAGTGGAATCACACAGTGCTATTAGGAGCATTTTTCAGATGGTCCATGAGCTGGGAACAGCAGGAGCTCATCCACATATTGCACAGATGCCTCGGGGATTCACGAGGTGAGAAGCACAGCAGGGCTGGGAACAGGACACCGGGGTCAGGCTCCAGGTTTTGAGGACTGAGCTCCATAGGAAGAGATTGCTTTCCTTAGAGTAAAGAGAAGAAAGACACAAGGACACCTCCAGCGGTCACCCAGAGCAGCCTCCTGCCCAAAGCAGGAGTGCTGCCTGCACCAGCTCAGCTCTGCCATGCCTTTGTCTTGCTCAGTCTTGAATACTCTGACAGGCAAAGAGGGCACCACCCACCCAGAGATAAGGCTTCTCCTCACATCTAATCTGAGCCCTGCAAGCTTCAGTGCAGCCACTTATCCCCTGCCATATGTTTTGACTCCACCAGGAACACTTTGGGTCTGTCATCTCTACCCCTGTTCTTTAAATGGCTCTACACTGCTCTATACTGCACCTGCCCTCTGAGTTCTTCACCGATTCCCTCAGTCTCTCACTGTAGTCCCTGCTGACCCACTGAACCCTCTTCTGTATGTAAAGGGCTGCTACTGCTCCTCTGAGGGATATCTAAACAAATCAGAAACACTACATTGGGTCACTTCAATGGTTTTCTCCTTTTCTTTCCGTTCCGGGAACTTCTTTTGCAAAACAAGCATCTTACCACAAATAGTTGCAATGATACAAGTTAACCTTATCTGATAAAAATTAACATGACTCAAAAGCTGTTCCATTGATCCGTGACAAAATATGGGGTTATCTTCTTTACTTGAGGTGCCTAACAAAGACAGAATCAAAGAAAGATTTAAGCCTAGGCTATTCTTTTTTTTCCTAGATGATAATTGAAAAAAGCACCTGAAAAGAGCAATTAATTTTCTTTATCTGAGCTGACTTATCATAAGAGGCATCACCTTCTGGAGTTGTCTGTTCACTTCATTGCCTACAAATGGAGGGTTATAGACTTAGGCTCAGACATCAAGCTTAGTGTAGATGACTCTCCTGTTACTAGCAATGTTTGCTAATAATATGCAAGCTAAACAGACAAGCTAAGTTCTCTCCTAAATTCAAGCTGGTTTGATAAAGCAATCAGGAGTAAAAATGTGGTCATGTTTTGATAGAACAAGAAGTAGTTACAACTCTAAATGCAAAGATGGCATTAATGGTGCAATTTGCATCACTCTCCAAAGCTAATGTGCAGCCATTACACTTTCTTTTAGTACAGTGTAAAATATAGAGTATATATTTAATTCCAGAGTTTGCAGACTCTGGGAAGTTTCACTGCTTTCTTACCACTTTCTTACCACAGACACCTTAACTCCACTCTCTTACTTCACTCATCTCCTCTATAAAATTCCTATACATTATTATAAAAGGAACACATGACATCTCCTAATTTTATTCTCAGTATAATGTTATTTTAAATGATTTGTCAATATTACACTCATGAAGTGTAGAAATGTAAGCCCTTCTCTACACTCCAAAGCCTAAGTTCTAGCGTTATTCATACCCCTGCAACAGCATGGCAGATTTAATTTACCAGGACCACTGTCTGTTTCAAAGCTGACAGCAAGGAGTAAGAGCATTGTGAAGGGTCATCACATTTCACAAATGTTTTGGCTGGGAGAGGTAGATCAAAAGGCATTTTGGCAAGGAAAAAGAGGACCCCTAGGAACAGAAATGTAAGAAGAGTACTGTAGTTAGGAATTCCTCCACCTCCTCGCTCCAGAGTAGAAGCAGTGAGGAAGTGAACTGGAGCCTCCAACAGCCAGGAGTTGTGATGCACTGGACTCGACCAAGACAACCAGGAACACACCAACAAGTGGGCCAGGAAGGAATGATGAAGGGTGCTCCCTTCACTCCTGTGCAGAAACAGCCCTTCTTGAAGATATGATGCAGTGTCATCTGAAAGTCATTATGCCAAAGATATGATTTCTTGATGAGGTGTTTTTCAAAGCCATTCAATTGTGCAGATCAGTGTTGGATGACTGATATTGCCATTCTGTCAAAGAGAAATCACTCAGACATGTGAAAAAACTTAAATCTTAACTACTATAGGGTTTTTTTTTTCTATAAAAATCTTACTTTAAATGCATTTATATACAGAAACACCTGTGAAACAAAGTAGACATTACAGAATTGTAATTCTGTGCTTTTTAACAGAAACACTGCCTAAACCAAAATTACTCAAAGGAGAAACATATTTAACTGATGGGATGAGAAGTTCAGTGTGGCAAAGATCTTATTCAACCTTGATAAAGTCTGAGCAAGAAAGAGAATGAAAGAGAAAAATTCACATAAGCACTGACTCTGAAGATACAGAGGTGGGGGAAGGGCCAGGGAGAGATGGACATTTAATATCATAGTTTTGGCAAAGACTCATATCCTATACTTTTAGCTATCAACAGAACATCCACCAGAGAGTGGTGCAAAGCATAAATTCAAGTTCTTCCCAGTTTGAGAAGCAAAGACAAACTAGATTGCTAACACAAGGATATGTATTTGTTGACTGGAGTTAAAGAGAATAATTAATTTTCTTCTGTCAAAATCAAATATATTTATATTTAGCTTACTAAAGGTTTTCTGGTCCATAATGGTGCAAAAAAAAAAAAAATTCCAACAGAGAATTAGTAGAAAAGCAAAATATGTCAGAGTTAAGCCCTGTGCCATACCTTGCAGTCATGACCTTCAGCTCCAGCAGGTTTGCTTCTCCAGCTCCCTTATCTACCTTTCTATATAACGAGTCCAGCTCACAGAAAGTGAGTGCACTGACCACATTTTCAGATCAAAAACCTTATTAAAGGAACATAATGCAAGGAAGATAGGACCAAGTGATTGACAGTAATTGTATTGGCAGTAGGAAAGGCTGCATGGCCCTTTTTGAAATGCAGATTTCAGAGGACTGTGAGAGGTTGAGATCCAATGCTGCACTGGGCCCATTAAACAGCTTTTTAGGCCAGAAGGGATATCTTAAGAGTCTCACTTCACAGACCACAACATTTCACTGTTTAATTTCTTCATTAAAGCAGTAAGAGTTCATTTTGCTGTATCATATCTAGATTTAAAAGGATATTCAAGGAAAAGAATAATCTATAAAACTCCTAGATAAAGTTATTCCAGCAGTTATTTAGCCTTGCTGTAAAAAGTCCTCTTTTTTGTCACCTGAAATAATCTGGTTTTAGAGATTGAGTAGCATCATGCTTTCATTCACTAGATTAAATTGTCATCCTGTATCAAAAAATGTCACTGTGTAGCAACTCAAACCACGATAAAATAGTGTGCCAACCTTCTCTTTGTCAAAATAAAAAGACTGCGCTTCTTCGCTTCTCACAGGCAGCAGGTCCAAACCTCTGACTGGAAGGACTTCAGAGGCAATTAAAACATCAGCACCACAACTGGACTCAGACCCCAGCAGCAGTTTCACCAGGACAGAAGTGACACCATACCTCAACTCCTACAGGATATCTCTTCACCAGATATATTCAGGTGTCCCAGGTTTCCTTAGTGCCACACTGTACACGGGGTGGTTCTAGAGTTCCCTGAGAGCACAATGGCTTTGTACCACCAGTCAGAGGTGGCAGCTGTGGAAAACAAGAGCCTGAAACACCTGAGTGAAGGCTGTCTTACAGAAGACTACATTGTGGTGATGCCTAAAGACTCCTAGATTTTTAATATATTTGTAGCTTTGTAGATTTTTAATATATAGTTGTATAGCTTCTAGTACTTTTTCCTGCCCTTTCCCACACTTTAGAATATTAAGCTAACCCTTTCTAACAAATTACTGAAATTCTGTTTAGTCTTATTCTCAAGAAGAGAATTTCTGACAGGGACATCTTGTTTTTCACCACAATTTGAGAGACTTAAAAAGATCTAGGGTGAAAAACCCCTTGGATCAGCTCCAAGGGGCAGAAACAAGGGTGGGTTCCTGGGGCAGCTGATCTCTTCTCGGATGTACCTGCTAGATGTAGTAATTAATTTTCCTTTCTAAAATTGCAGAAATCCTGTATCACATGTGCACATAGCCATATTTGTGCACCTTAAAGCTTCCATTAAAGAACTGCTTTTTATCTTACCCTTCTTAATATTGTTTGGAAAGTTTTTGTCTCTTGATTCTAGGCAACAGTGGAGTCAGAAATACCTGAGCTAGCTTTTAAAAACTTCACTGTGACAGCACGGAGCTCTATACAGCTAAATTTATCTTGTTTCTTGGCAGTCTACAGCATAGGCATACTGGGTAAGATTCATCTGGCCAAGTGTAGACATCCACATCTGAGCCAGACACCCTTGGCTCCTATATGGACATCTTCTCTGAGAGTTGTTTGAAATACATTACATGAGTCACCCCTTAAAAGAGCTGACTTTTCTCCACAGATCACACAGGGAACCTAGAATAGCTCAGAGGTAGGCACCTCCAGGCTGTAGTAAAGTTTGCCAAATTGAATCCCACCCCCTCCAAGGAGAGAGGACAGACTCTTCAAAAAACACACCAGAAAATTTCAGAAGTCCTGGTTTTGCCTTTTCTTCTTCCCTTTTCCATCAGGCTTGGTACAAAACCACAGAATGTTTGAGGGAAAATTGAAAAGAGTTTTGTCAAACTTGTTCATTCAAAGGGAATCTTTCCAAGTACTGTATGATACTATTAGTACTGCTTCACTTCAAACCTACATGTATTAAGAATTTCAAATTAATTTTATTTAAAGAGTCTCCAGTGGAAAGTTATACTTTATATAACTTTCTGCGTTGTTTAAACAGCCTTTTGTCATTTCAGCATGCTAGTTTCTTCACTTTTTTCTGTATGATGTCAGGTAAGTCTGGAAAAAGATGAGTCAACACTTCAGTGCTTGCATTATGACACTAATGTGTATCAGGATACTGCACCAACTGCAGCTTGGTTATTTTGGAGACTTTTCTGTTTCTCATTTGATTTTGGCAAGCAATAATAGTTATGTGCAATGTGTTGCTTAGGAACTACATACTAGATACTGCTTGAACTCCATAATTATTACTGCAGCTGACCTTCATTCCTCTGTAGACATTAATAATTAGAGTACATATTTTCATTAGGATTTGGGGGAAAAAAAACCAACAACTTAAAACCCACAAATGCAGGCGATAAACTATTTCTTTCTGCTTACAACTGTCCAGTCTCATACTGATCAAAAATGGGTGTGTAAGTTGGGCTCACAACTTGAGATTACAAGGGGTCCATGCATCTTCTTAATTTCTCTGATTTATATTGTAAAAACAAAGTGATTGGGCAGGTTGAGCCCATGGTGCTGGAGATTTTCAAGACTTAGTTCAAGAGATTTTAAATTAGGTTCTCTGCAACACATTGCTTCAGAAAAAAAAAAAAAAGAAGAAATTAGTTTTAGCTGAAAAAAACCTCTTTTTTTTTCTTCTTTTAGACAGCAAAAAACAAGTATTTTATATTCAAAATGGTTATTTTAACCCCTCCTCTGTGCTGTCCTCCTGAGATGCAAAAGTTTAAGAGAATCAGGAAGAAGTGGCCACAGAAATGTCATTCATTGGCCAGTATCAATTACCCAATGGGCTACTGACCTTAAAACTTGCGCAAGGTGAATGAGTTGGAAGAGACTCACAAATACAATGTTGCTGTTGTCCTCTCTTTGGTTAATCTGACACTTTCATCTTCCATGTGCAAAGTTTTCTCTTACTGGCCTATCATGCACATACATTTGAAAGAAGTAATAGTTTTTCCTGTACTACAGCATTATTTCTCTTTATCCTTGTTTGAAGAAGATAACCATAGATGTTCCTATTTTAAATGATGACTAAAAATAAAAGAAATTCTCAATATTGGTCTAAAGCAAGTTAAATTAAAGTTTTTGCCTTTGAACTAGGATGGAACATTATAAGTCAAATTTTCATTTACTTTGGGGTATATTTAAACTTGAAGCTTTGGGTATTCTTTTGGTCTTTCTCAGCAGCTTTTTTAAGCTTCAGCAATGAAAAAGGTTAGCATGCAAAAGCTTAAAAGTGTAGTGTTTCTGAGTACACTAAATGAAATGCACCTTTTACCTCATACCATAAAATTAATTATGCCAGAGAGAAAGAAAACTTGTGTTATACAAACTCTCAAAGATTTCTCCATGAAAAGAATTCAGACCAACAATCAACACAGACATTTGAAACTGCATTGTTACAAAGGTTTTGTCCTCAGAATTTATGATTAATGTAAATTTGAATTCCACACTGCAAGGTAATGCTGTATGCCCAAAAGATAAATTATGGCAAGGTAGATTTCAAGTAGAAGAAACTATGAAGTATTTAAGAAACAAGATTATATAAACAGTGCCACATTATAAGCATCCAATTTGTGTGGTAGAGTCCACTTTTATTTAATAACAACATGACGCAAGATCATTTACAGATTAAAGATCAAGAACCCCATTTTTACACAGAAACCAAATAGTTCTTTGAATGAAACATGCATCCTCATGTATTTACATCAGTTTAAAATGACATAAAGTCTTATCTAAAGAAACTATTGTTTGACCATGAAGCACCACTTACATCTTTTACGTGCCAAGTTGTCAAAGCTTTTATTAGTGATATCTGAGTTTCCTCAGTCCTTCTCTGATTGGTATACAAGCAAGAGCAGTATTTAACTTTTTCACCATGTAACTTCACTGGTTGGCTGATTTGATTATTTCTGTTGTAGACAGGACAAATTACTTTGCACTGGGCTTTGTTGTGGTACAAGGTTTGTGTCATCCCTTTTCATTATTTAACTCTTTTTTTTTCAATAGACTCACACTGTCGCTACATTAATTATAATGAAAATTACTAATTACAGTAGTAATACTCATTATGTTGTGCATACATTAACAGCACAAGCAGCACTTGATTCCTGGTGTACAGCACACTGGAAATTCAGCTTGAGTTTTGTGGCTCTTACTGCATCCCAAAACTGCTCTTGCCCCCAGATAGATAAGGCTCTTGTGTTACAGCACAAGCTTGTTTCAGAATCAGCACTAACTTGTACATTTATTTTATATACTTTGAAACTTAAGCATTTTCTCTTCACTTCTAGATTTCCTCAGCCCTTGGCACTAGTCAGCTCTTCAAAGCACTGCCTGAGAAGGAGACAGAACAACAGCCTGAACAGAAGCACCCTGCTGGGAAACAGCAGCACCCTCCGACACACATCTGCCACAGGTTTCTTCTAGCCCCTCATTAAGACCAGTAGTCATAGACCATGATTTTTTTAAAGTCTAATTTGATTTCACACAACAATATTCCACCTATTCCATTAATTCAACAAGCCTAGTGCCATGATTTAGGTGTGTGCTTTTACAATGTACACAGAAAACATTTTCCCAGGGTGTGAATTCTTTTATGGATCAACATACAGAAGCCAAAAAAAAAAAACAAAAACCACCAAAATTCCAGGATTTTATGTTTCCACCTTGGGAAAATTCTGTGTTTCTATTCTAGAAAAATATCAAACAGTTGAATATTTGTATCTTCTGCAAAGATTTTCTCCTCAAGATCAAGTTTGAGAACTTGTTCTGGCAATGCCCAATAGTCTACAGCCCTGAGTGCTGTCACACACATTCTGTCTCCCATCAGGCATAGTTCTGCAGTTCAGAGTCCACAAAGAGGGGCAGGGAGGCAACTGGAGAACAGGAGTTGCTGCAAAAATTGGAAGAAAGACAAGCCAGTAGGACAAGGCATCAAGATGGGCAGAGGAGAGCTCATGTAATGGTCTCCTCTGCTCCTCAAAAATATTTCTTTGTAAAGTCATAGCTTCCCCAAACTACCAACAGCTTTCTGTGTCAAGAAAAAAAAATCAACCAAACAAAAAACAACCTTAAGCCAAATAAGCAATCAAAACAAAAAATGTATATATATAGTCCTGAATACTCAGTAGCAGCTTTAAATTGACTGAACAAATCCTTAAACAAAAAATCAATGACATGAGCACAGATCTGCCTCTCATGTGCTACCTGGTATATATGAATATATTTCCATTAAAAATTTCATAAGGATTCACTTCTGTCTTAATAGGGACAAGACAAAAGAAGGGAAGAGATGATGGTTTTATGCAAGAAGTTAAGGCTGACTGTCTAGAGCAGTTCTGTTATTTACCTGGCTCTCAAGCACACCCAAAGCACATGGCTTTTGTACACACCAGGTAAAGAAAGCTTTGCAGGGTGCTGACTGCTGTAGGGCTGCCCAAGACCTTCACTTAGCTGCAGCATTTGGCAGAGCTGTTGCAGCAATCCTGCATGACGCCTGTGTGCTTCTCAAAGCCCTTTTCCATGTCTCTGCATGATTTAACTGAGAGCCAATATTCTATTTCCACAATATTTTAAGTTAATGGCAAAAAAACTCTGGACATATCTTGTTACTCTGCTCGTCTTTTCCCCCGGGGCCTTTCTGCTGCCTCTGACAGCTTTCTGATTGCAGCCTTTCCTCGCCCAGCAATGCCTCAAGTTTCATCATCCAAATTACTGTACTTTAAGTCCCCTGCAGTAACTGTGTTTATTTCCAATATCCCAACAGGAAGACCCCCATCAAGATGAGTCATTCTTATTTCCAAGGGTGTTGTGCTGAGGCCGCTCAGAGGAAGATGCAGCAGCAGCTGCTTTGTATTAGCCTAGTGGGGGGAAAAAAGCACAAGGCCTGCTTTCAGCTAAATTTCTTTCCAGCAATACAGACATTTTTTCCAGAAAATATGAAAATGACAAACACTTACTCTAACAAAAACCCTGTTGGAAGCACCAGAGTCCTGAAAACCTCTGGAATTGCGCCATGATGTGCGGAAAAGGGAACCAGCTATTTTAAACTTGCTGCCGGACAGAAAGCGATGCTTTGCTGTGAACTGCTGGGCCTCTGAACTGTTCATTCATGCGTTATTTTCTGGCAGCTTTCACCATTTCCACAGAATCACTGGCAGCAGCCTCACTAGAGAGCAGGTAATTCTGACCCTGCAACTTATCTACCACGAATAATCACAAACAGGTTTTTAGCTGCCTCATAGCAGTGATTATTCAGAGCTGGTTTAGGATAGCTGCCATGAAATCTCACACATACAGATTCTCTGCAGATTCACAATAATCCTTGCTTTCCACTCAAAGAGCACAAGAAAAACCTTTCAGCACGTTACTGCTGTAGCACAGATAGAGCCAGCTCACGCAGACCTTCAAACAATGGAGCTAGAATTGGGTCAACATGTAGCAGAAGTCTAAAAAGTTTTGATTCTAAATCAAAGATGCATTTCCAGCTCTAATTCTGCTATCTTTGAAAAGAATCCTTGCACATTATACACAGGTAGCACAGACTAGTCACTGGAATGTCATATCATTTACTCTTGGGCTCCAGAGAGGTAGTTCAAAATAAACAAATGCCTATCAGCATAAGAACCCCACATTTCCAAAACTTCAAACATCAATGGAAAATTTGTCACCATATGCATGCATTGCTTAGGTAAGATATGATGTGATTTTCTGGAGCCTCTGCAATCAGTCAGTGATATACAAAATGAGGAGTCATGGTCAGTGCACAGAAAACACAAGCAAGGCCATCCAACAAGTATCTGGATTTTCAAAGTGCTGCTGAAACTCTGGTACGGGCAGTTCTATGAACAGTGGGACAAGCCCGAGGTCAGAGGCACAGGATACCATTTCAGAGACGTGGTGGGGAAACATCTTCTCTTAGGGTCCATCTCACATATGTAACATTGAAAGCTGTCATTTTAATTGAAGACATTTCTTACATTTGTTCTTCCTAGCTACTCTTCTTTTCCCAAGTGGAATGGAAGTGGTGCCTGACAGGCTGTTTGGAAGATTAGGGATTTCTTTGTTTTTCGCTCTTAATGTTCTTGCTGCATTTATTTATAGCTTGGCTGGTTATTAGAGCTTGTTCCATATGGTAATCTGGCAATGCCAAGCAAAGGATTTGAAATTAAAAAATAGATTATTTCAGCAAGAATATATATTTTTGTGATTTGGAAATTCACTCAAAAGTATTGAAACACAATTTAACCCAGCTTTTCAGGGGAGAAGTGAGGGAGGAAAGTAGCCAGAGGATAAATAGGAGACTATATGAAAGTAGAAATTTTCTTTCATGTTGTTGGAAAGTGGCCCAAAAGCTCATTGTGTTGAAGCCTACTTCAACAAAAAAAGAGAAGACAGCTTTTCTGGATTAGAGGGTTTTCCAGTCTTCTGCTTCTGTAGGAAATGCAGTTATGAACCCCTGGGAGGAAAGCAAAAAGAAAACAACCCAGGAAGCAAACAATTTCAACCTTAACTAAGACAAATTAGATACTGTATAACTAGAACAGAAAATATTAATAAACTACATATTTTGGGGTTTAAGCATACAGAGAAAAGACTGTTCTGCAATGCCAGGGGGACAATAAGAAATGAGAATTATATACATCTAGGTTACCTTGAAAATTATGCTTTAATGTTTCAAATGGCAAGGTAATACCACAATGCAGGTTTTTGGCCCCTTCTTCAAAGATGTCTGGACTAGAGTTGACCAAAATCTCAGATACACACTTGATGAGGGAGCTTTGACTAGAAAAGAGAATTTCCTGCTTTGTAACTGGTTAGAATAGAGATCTGGTTTGCAGACTACCTTCAGCATATATTTATAAAAAAAGGAAATACACAAGCAAAACATAACAAAACAGAAAACAGATTTCCAAGTCCCACATGCTTTTGAACAAGTATGTCACATTTTCCCCAGAGTATGCAGACCAGGATGGCAGAAGCACTGGAAAAATATATTGCACAGACAGCAACAGTAAGCAAAAATTGCATTTTTATTACCAATAAAGTAAAAAGTCCAAACTCACAGAAAACATACTTCTCCTATAGACAAATAATTAAAAAAAAACCTCATTTAAAGGGAAGACAACATTCTCTATTCCTCCAATTCCAACAATGGAGACCTACATGTAGAAGAGAAAAGACTGATCAGTACAATCTTTGCCAAAATCTCACCAAAACTTTACAGGATTCAATATTATCACTAACAGTAAGGTCAATGTGACATTCAAGCAAGACTGATTGCCGCCGTTAGGTTTGCTTTTTTGATTTCATAGTCTTTTGTAAACCCAAATAAAAATATACAGAAATCAAGTGTGCTGCTGATTTTGTTTCTATCTTGGCCACTGTGCAAAATACAGTAGCCAGCAGCATCAGTCAAAAAATGCAGGTATTAGTGTACTGATAAGTAAATCAAACTTTGAGTTTCATTTCCTCACCTTGCACTTAAGGAACAAAGGAATTTGTTACAAAACAAGTCCTAAGAGGAGTGCTGACGCATACTGCTCTCAGTTTCAAGACTTTTAAAAGACATTCAGTTATTGTGTTGGACGGAGTTTTGAACAAAGGCCAAGATTTGTGATCTTTTACAGAAGTCTGTGAGAGCTGGTTGGCTTACGGGGTTCAGGAAGAAAAAACTGTTCCAGGGAAGGAGGCCTGACACGCAGAGATGGGACATATCTGGCTTGATTATTGTGTTGCTGCTATTAACAAGACCCAGCCAAGGGCACCCACCAGAGAGATGGGAATCTGTCCCAGTCCCTGGGGATCCCCTCCAAGCCAAGCAAGGGGGTGCTGGGGTCCTCTGCCCAGTACACAGAGGAACTGGCAGAAACACACTGAGGGACAGCATTATGGAGGGTCAAATCATCCCATCTCTGTCTGCACCTACAAAGTGACTGAGCCCTAAGGTGCATATTACCAACAGCCAGGAACACTCCATCACCCTCCAGTGAACCAAAGGGATAAGTGAGTGCAGGGAGGGACAGAAACGTTACTCAGTTCTTGGACAGCAAGAAGTCCTGCTGTAGGAAATGTCACACTCTCAAGCGGTGCCTTAAACCAGCTCAATATACCTGAAGAGAAAGCAAACAATACACCAATAAACCAACACGACATAAGCAGTGCTCAGGCAGATTCTCTACTCCATATATGAGGGGAGAAGTCCTCTGCTCTTCCCCTACTCCAGCAAAATCCATGTGATTTTCATGCCATAGTAACTCATTCAATAGTTTGCTCTTCAACACATCTCAACTGTCATTAAGGTTACAATAATTACAAGGAAAAGCCCTTGCTTGTATGAAAATGTACCTTTATATTTACAACTGTTTGTACTTTAAGACTGCCCAGCAAACCAAGGCACAATTACAGGTTTGTTTCTTGCAACAATTGAAGCTAAATGATCCTTTTCTGTTCCAGTCTTTCATGCTAAGGCCAAACTGGGAAGTGTTCAAGGCAGGTGGTACCACAAACTCCAAGACAAGATTCCTCTTTGCCCTAATCAATGGGAAGGTCAGGGACAAAGGCTACAGCAACATAGAAGGGGTAGCCAACTAAATTCTAATATTTCCTTTATTCTCCACATTAAATTTCTTCCTGAGACATCTTTCACATAAGTTTTATAAAAGTATAAAGGTAAAAGACATATTAAGGTCATAACAGAGAATAATAGCACATCTGGGAAAATTCAATTTCTGTGTAAGTATATGCTGCATTTTCTAGTTTCTTTCCTGATCCTGCAGAAGTTGGTATCTAGTGCATGCCATCTCATGTATGCACCAGTTTTCCATTTGCCACAGCCTTTTACAGTGAATGCAGTACTAACAGTGTTCTTATCCCTTCCAACAGAGCGCATTGCAGCAGTAAGAATACTTCAGGCAAAATAGGATTATCGTAGCTTACATCCACAGCACAGGACATGTAAGGTCAAAAGTTTTCCTTGATTATGGATATCCCAGTTGAGATACCACCCACCTCATTTTTTGAGACTACTTAGCATTCTCTCTGCTATTGCACTGACAGCAAAAACTTCATGGACTGCAGTTATGGCCATGAGCACTCTGCATTTTCTAAAATAAGATCCCCAGAACATTTAGTCTAACGAAAAATTAATGACAAGCTTGAGTCGATGAGAGCGTGGTTAGTGGGTGTACTGGCATTATAAGAGAACTCAGAAGCACCAGCAGAGAGATTGCCAAGATCTCCTTAAATGTGCTTACCTCTCCTCAGAAGAAAACCACTCGTCCCCTCCTAATCCAGTCCCCTGCATCATTCAGACTACCCAGACACCGAAAAAAATACACTTTGGTGTCTGGACCACCCCTCCAACTAACAATTTCTTGACACAATTCACAAATAAGCACAGTTTCCCTGCAGAGAGAGGTGCCATTGTGCTTAGCCATGCATTGCTGCAGACGGATTTACGTTATTTCCAGTTCACACCACTGAACAGCAAGGTCTCCTGCCAGCAGCAGACACAGTACTAGGGTGAGATTCTATAGTGTGGATTGTGGACCCTGCTCAAGTGCCTGCATGATTCTCCCAAGTAGGAGCACAGAGCTTTTTCCCACCAGCTGACAAAGGATGATAAAGTGGGGATGAGAGCAGCTCCTTCCAGTTCCTCTGCACACAGCATGTCAAAGCCAGGAGCAAGTAGGTCTGTGGGACAGCAGTGCTTTCCTTCCTGCCACAAAAAAAAGCCAGGCAGGACTTTAAACTTCATAGAGGATCACTGAAGAAAAAGGGAAGAGGCTCAGGTATAATCCAGTCCATGAAATTAAAAAGTATTTGGGGTGAGAGGTGCAGGACACAGAGCAATCTCTGCCCATATCTGTGTGCTGTCTGGGGAAAAGGGCCAAGAGGAATCAATTTCATTACTCCATGACTTATCTGAGCCAGGCGAAATACAGGGACATTTCTGACATGAATCATTATCAGTGAAACTGCATAGCTCCTACCATAGCATGTTCATACCACATCCCTGAGAGACTTAACTGCCTCTCAACAGCCTGCGTATGAATGAATTACAGGAAAAATTATATGGTGTTCAGTCTTGTTCTAGTCCAAAGATACTAAATCCTTGCTTTCTGACCTGGAAAGAGAGATAAAGTTTAGCACTCCTCTCCGGGAAAACTTCGGCAGTGAGGTAATCCAGCATTCCGTGAAGTCCAGAGGAAACACTTTCAAAAACACCAGCAGAAAACATCTAGAATCCAGGTATAACCTGCTGCCTGCTGCTTTTGTCATGTCTTCTCTACCCTGAAACAGCTTAGCCTTCCTACACTGTAGAAAATTGGTGGTGAGGGGAGAGTATATAAAATGGTAAATGAGTGGACAAAGTAAACACATCAACCACTCAAAGCTGTAGCTTCCATGTGCTAACACAGGAAAAGAAAAAGAGAAAGCTATCAAGGTAGTATCAGCGTGTAATCCTGATGACAGAGCATTAGTCATTAACCCGATTCCTTCCAAGAAGAGAAATAAAGGTCGCAGGAGTAGGAATTCCCTGCTGCAGGACTGCAGAGAAACCTCAGAGAGTATTTCTTTATTCATGGCCAGGTTTAAAAGACAGTGTCTATTGGCTCTGGCACAGCTAGTATATGTGCACACACACAAGGACAGGCAGCAGACTCAGCCCTTCTGTGCTGTAGTATCAAAACCATGTTTGCGTAAGCCTGGAAAACCCTCGGCTCCTGTCCCACAGGAGACACTCAGAGAAACCATAAAGTGTGTCTGAATGTATTTGTGGCTTCCCACATTTCTGTGCTGCTCAGCATTCTTCTTGTCTACCCCAGATCTGCGAGTCCATACATATACTTTCTGGAGGCCTGCAAAACACTCCCTGAGCAATCATTAAAACATATGGTTTTAATCTTCTGAAATTATTACAACTTAAAACGTTGGAGAAAAACAAATGAAAAGGGGCTGCTGTCTGGATAGCCTGAAATCCATGCATACAAAGGTTCCAGCAATGGAAGAGGGCTCTCCAGTGCAAAATGAAATTCAGCCCTCACCTCATCTTTAACTTCATTCAAAAACTTTGCTGCTTGATGATCACTAAAGTTTCAAAAAGTTGCTCTATCTGTGAGCCACAGTGGCTATTCAGACACAGGTACATGTGTGGGGGACAACACAGTGCAGCATGGGAGACTGCAATCACAGGAAACATGAGTAACATGCACAGGCATCACAGAGCTGCAGCATGAAACAGTTGAGCAGTGACCTAACAGATCTCAGTAATACTTAAAGAGCTGCTTTTTTCTCGAGTGAACACCACTTAGAGAAGTCTGGGGCCAATCACTGTCTTCTGGGAAGAAAATTTCCATATCGTGTCTTGGCTCCAGTGAAAACACCATTATAGCATCATTAGCCTGAAAGGACTTAAAAAGAATTCCCATAGTATGAAATATTTTAGGTTTATAAGATAGGTGTGACCAGGCTTATCTATTGACAAATTTATTTCTCAAATATTTCTCCTGTTTTCTAGAAGATCCCCAAGCTGTTTGGCACGAGTCCCAGCTGTGCTGGACACCATGCTAAGAAATGAAGAAAATACATGCTCATGGTGCAGTGTACACTTTTTGGTCAGCCTAGGGAGATCACATGAATGATAGATACCTTGCAATCACTGTCCTTGACACCAATCAATACCAACAGCCCAGTCAGGTAACAGATAATGCTTTGTAGGTGTCCTGGGGCAGCTCTCAAGTCTCCATTTTCCATTCATCAAGGCTCAACCCAGAACTCTTCCTGCACTGTTGTCACACTTTCTCCCTCCACACAGAGGAGGCTGCTGCTCCCTGATGAGTCTGTACTAACGTTCTTTACCAAAATATAGACTAACACACTGCCATCACCCCCTACTCAACCACTGTCAGTGGGAAAGAACTGCAAGTAGAGACGCTTTACAACATAAAAGAAGATAGAGGTGCGGGAACTATCAACTATTTAAAAATTAACTGCATATCTTTCAGGCTGGGAGAACCAGGAAATGAGGCACTTGCCATAAAAGCATCAGCAGAATCCCCAGAAAGGAAAGTTGAGTTTGATGCCAACCCCTGTGCGCCTGATCCTTTGCTGCAGATGATCCCACAGGACCCCCACCATTCCCTATAATGCCTTGGGGCATTCTTGTACTCTGCTCTGCAATGGAAAGTGGCAGCTGCTCCTCCCCAGGACAGCCTGGTCTTGAATCCTCTTAGCTGCAACTTCATGTTCTTACAATCAGGCACTGTGTCAAAACAATGTCTTTTGGTTTATTTTGTTGTTTTATTTATAAAAGATAAACACCTCATGGGAAAGACAGGCTGGTAAAACACAAATGTACATCCTTTCTCCATTTATTAAGAATTGTGAAAAGCAAATAAATGTTTTGCTGGGAAAAGTAAATGTTCCAGCAGTCACAATGATCTCATTCTGGTACTGTGTTCATATGCTAGTTGAATCTCACAATGCAGTTTCAGACACCTGCATGCAGTGTGCATCTGTATTTCTCTCCCATATTTATGCGTAACATATTTAAGGTAGGTACAGTGCTTTCAGAAGAGAGAGCAGAAACCGCTCTTATAAACACGTCAGTAGTCATGGAATTTCAGAGCCTAAAGAGAGAGTTGATCATTTCAATACCACAAACCAGCACATTCCCCAGTGGCAATATATTTCTAGCATCACTAGGAACTAGATGTTCTTCCCACAGTTATTTTCTTCTGCATCTGTAACACCTTGTTTTCTGTAGTCATTTCATTGTGAATGGAGAGAAGTCAGGCAACAGCTGTAGATGGAGAGGGAAACAATCTTTGAAAACCTTGTGTCACTCTCTGATCTTGCTGCTGCAATATCAGGAATGGAGGTGGCCAGTTTGTTTGCTTTATAACCTGCAGGAAAAGACTACAACTATGAGCTATAGCCTGCCAGATTTTCCACAACTTCCCAAGATCAGAAAGGAATCAGTAAAACAAAGAAATACATAGAATATCTTCTTCGTTATAGATAGGGAGTGTGCTGAGGACTATTAGCTGGTCAGAAATCAATAACCTAAAGAACTGGCTGGCTAAGACACTTATTTGAAAATTTCACAGAAGTGCCAGGATTTGTTAGAGAGCATTGCAGCAGAGAGTTTGATCTGCTCCAGAGTTAGTGGAAAATGCCACCCATGTTTGCATAAATGAATGACCAGAAAGCCCACTCAAGATGCTGTAATATCTGGTGCAGTTCTGATACTGTACTCTAGGTACCTGATAATAACATTGTGTCAAAGTGATTACCAGAAGTTATCCATACAGCTAAAAAGGGAAAATTTCTATTGTGTGCCTTCAGAGAACAATTACAACAACTTGATGCAAATATAAGTGCCTTTGTTTCTCTCCCTTTACAAGACCACCCTCCATAGCACTCCATCTCTTCCCTTATCATTTCCAGGGAAAGATGGTCCTAAAGCCTCTTTTGTTTGTTCCAATACTTCTTTTGATCTTAGGGCTGCCTCTCTTTGTGAACTGTTCTAACTGAACATCCCATTAAACCAGTCCATTAGTCCTTCTTGAAGCACATCCCCCTGTACACAGAACTTTGTCATAGCACAGAGCCTACAGCCCCAGCCTAGCAGCTGAGGGACTCTGGCTGACCTCCTCACCATAAGGATGTGTTACAACACCACTAAATTGTTCATATCACCCAAAATATACAAGGTATTAAGGGGTTCTCAGTATAATTTCTCAGTGTGACTTCTCACAGTAACACCCTGTCTCTTGATGATGACTACTACTGCTTTACTTTCTGGATAGGAAATAAAACTACTTGAATCACAAAGAGAAAAAAATTAATTAAACCTAAGAAAATTATTTTTCTGAAAGTAATACCAATTGTGTGAGGTTTTTTGCATGCATACAGTCTAATACACACACACAGTTTGAAGCTGTAGTAAGTTAAAGAAAAAAATGTCACTGCTGAAGAAACTGCAGTTCTAAAAAGTCCTAAAAAGTACACAGTCCTACTGGGCTTTTTCTCTCCTTTTTTCAGTCATAGGTCCTGTACTACCAATTCCCTCCCTACTTCCAGTTGCTATTGATGATGGGTGATTAAGATTTAGTTCACAACCATTTATGCTAGCATGTCTTGAGACAAATCTGTAAAGTTAGATTGGGTGCATTCATTTAAGTCTCAGGCATCAAAGAAACTAAGATGAACCTTAAGCAGATTGCTTTTCAAAAACTAATTATTTTAAAGCCAGTCTCATGTTTTTCATCATTCTGAGCTGGAGGTAACTCAAATCACTTTCTCTCCATCTAACCTTCAGCGTTGCTCACTGTTCTTCCCATGTGCTGAATGAGAAAGGAGATTAGCAGATCAATTACTTAAAGCCTGTTGTAAAATGGCTGAATGCATTTTATAAGATTCATATTTGCTGTGGAGGATGATCAGTACAGATATTTATCGTGTAGTGAGGATGTAGCAGAAAGATTAATTCTTGGAAGTAACTCAGCCTGACAAATAAGCTACTATGCAGATACTGTCCATATATCAAACCATATACTACCCAGTGAGATTGACAAGGCTGTTCACACATAGCAGCAATACCTAGGCCTGACCTGGCTGCAGGAGTGAAGGTACTGCATCCAAATAATGCTGTAATTCCTGCTGTCAGTCTCACCTTTCTTCAAAGAGAGAAGTAAAGTAGAGTTCAAAGACTATCTGAGGTCTGAACAGGGTTTTCACTCCTTCCAGCAAAATTGTTGCAGGTTTCCCTTTGTCAAAGATCTCTCGTCAAAATGTGCTCTTCTGAACTGCTATAGTGCTACCCATAAACAAGGAAAGTTTGAGAATCCTTTTAAATTCAGAAATGCCACAATAGAAAAGTCACTGAAACCAATTTTTAAGCCCTTTCCTCTTCTTTAAATTTAGGATGCTTAATGTTGCCATCCCAACAGACAAGTAGTTAAAAGGAAGAAAGCAAAGTGTTTAAAAAGAAAAAGGAGGATGTGTGGAAACCATAAAACAAAGTAACTACAAATGGGGCTACTGCTGTAGAACTCCATTTTTGAGACACAGGAGCAAGGGAATAAATCAAATAACTCAGACTGTCCAAGGCAATATGATGGAGCGTGGAATTTTTGGCACATAACAGTCTCATGATTAATGAAAACACAAATAAAAATCAATGGCTGAGTTGTTCAAAGAACAAATTTTCCCTAGCAGTAAAAAGACTTGAATACTGGCTGCCAGCCTAATTTCATTAGGAAATGCATTCCAATTAATGGAAGCTCTGCAAACAAGAGATAATTACTAAGGCAAGACAGAGGAAAGGCCTTACAGCCTTTCAGCTTCTCTTCTTTGGCTGCAGCTTGCCCTTTTCTCCATCCAATTCATTTAAGATGAGGTTCATTGGAATTCTGTAAGTGTATTTTCCAATCTCCTCACCATTCCTGCTGTGCAGGAGTCTCCTTGCCTGCTTCTGGTCATTGGCCTCATCCCCCATACACACTACGTACTGCGAAGTTTCCCATGCTGGGGAGGGATGTGTTTGTTCTCACATCTCAGTGTCTGAATGCCAGTTGTGCCATTATTTCTGTGCTCCTTGTTCATATCATTTTGATGCTACATTTCCTGTGCCAAATTAAATACTGGCACAGACAGGTGCCCAAAATCAAAGTTGTGCCTGCTTATGCTCTGGTGAATTTAGTTTTTTCACTTCCATTATTTCATTTCTCAGGAAAACAGCAATTATATAACCTTGGTAGAAACAGATGCCAACAATATTAAGCTCACAACTCCACTCCTTTCACCCCAAGGGCTTCTTTCAATGGGAGGATGGAAAGTTTCTTAAAACCAAACAAGCAACCCAGACCTTTTGTTTTAACAGACGTGCTTCCCTATTCTATCTGCACGTAGGCAGACACTTGAGGTACTTTGCCTCCCTCACGTCATCCCCTTGAATGCTGTGCTCTTACAAAGTGTCTCCACCACATCTCTCTCACAATCAGTACTGGCCTTGACCCAGAGGATATTGGACAGTCCATTATGAAGGTGTGCAAAGTAATGCCTTCTGCAGAGCTCAGACTTGAGGAGGAACCATCCTGGAAGTCCCTCCATTGCACACTAGAAGATGCTGCCACCAAGGACAAGGATGCTTGGCGGGAGTTGCATCCTACTTGGGTTTTTTCACCCTGGGGCTCTGCAGAAAAAGTTCAGTTACATCCATCTATACAGCAAATAAAGCCCAAGTGGCTGCAACTCCCTTCTCTTGCTCTCTCTTTGATGTCCAGCACAAGCTGAGTGTCCATGGGCCCAGGAACTGCTATGTTAGCTCACATGGGCCAGCAGGGCACCCCAGGCTCAGCACTAAGTCCTATGCAGTGTGGGTTCTGCTGTTCTCTCTGCTGCTGCCAGCTAGCCTGGGTATGGAAACATGTGGGTCAAGTCTACGAAAACCAAACCAGAGCATAGGGGCAACCCTACTACTTTTGGGACACCTAAATCTCAGCGAGACACTCACTTCATTGTTTACATGTAACTTACTTATTTGAAAACTCAAGTGTCTGTACACAGCTACTATGTGGCGTTACACACTTCCAGTACCTTCCCTAACAGGTAAAAATAAAAGCACAGAATAAGTGTATAAGAATATATATACAGAAAAAGCACTGGGTTTCACAGAATGATAGAGTTGTTGTGGCTGGGAAAGACCTTTAAGATCAATTCCAACCGTCAATCTAGCACCACCACCATCTTCACCATTAAACCATGTCCTCATGTGACATATCTTCATGTTATTTGAACACTTCCAGGGATGGTGACTCACCCATCTCCCAGGGCTGCCTTTTCCAATATTTTAAAAGCCTATCTTCAAAAAAACTTTTCCTAATGTCTAAGCTAAACCATCCCTGGTGCAACTTAAGACCACTTTCTCTCACCCTGTTGCTTGTTACTAGAACAGACCAAGCCCCACCTGGCTACACCCTCCTTCTGACACCACTAAGGTCTGCCCTGAGCCTCCTTTTTTCAAGGCTGAACAACTCCAGCTCCCCCTGGAGCTCCTCATAGGACTTGCACGCCTGCCCCTTCACCACATTTGTTGCCCTTCTCTGGACTCACTCCAGGGGTTGTGGCAAGGGATACAGGCCTAGTTCACCATTTCTAATAATGTGAGTCACTAATAAAAATAAATAAATAAAAAAAATTTTAAAAGACACAAAATCAGCCGATATCACAGACAGTGATATAGCATAGTCACACTATGCTAACTACTGTGATGCCATACAATGCCAGTTTCCAGAGGCTGATCAGCTCACAACATGCATTTTAGACATGGCTCTGCAGTTCTGAAGTGTTGGGTCAGACGTGTAATATATCCTTCTCTCCCACTGTGGCAATACGAGATCATGATTTTAAAGGTCTTCCCTGGCACGGCTGCCAGGCTGTTTGTCTGAGCTGCAGTGGTATTTTTGGAGACAAAGACTTGGATGAGGTGCAGGACAGGTGGCCTGGCAGCAGTGGTAGGAAGCTATCAAACCGCGCAGTGTACATTTCAAAACACAAAGCAGAGGGAGGGGAGATAAATCATTTACTGTATTTAACTTAGCATATTGCTACTTTTTGTGACTCATATAGTCTTGCGGAAGACTCCCCAGACAGGTTAAGCCAAGTTTGAAAGAAAGAAGATGTAAAGCTTGCAGACTGCCAGGAATTTGTGAAGTTAGTATGCATAAATGCATGCAGGCGGCAGTGAAAACAACAAAATTGAAAATGGGAAGGAACCTGTATCAGCCCATCCTGCTTCACTCTGCCTGGGGTTTAAAGGACCTATCTATGTTTCATTGGTCAAAAATAAACCTGAACCATCCTCTGAAGGCCAGTGCAAAGAGGCATCAGCCAGAAAAAAGCCTCAGTACCTTGCACTCCACCTGAAGAGTCTGTCCACAGCACTGCTGTTGGTTGTACCAGGCCAAGAAAACCCCCAACTCCTTCCTGTTGGCAGGGCTGGACACCTGCCATCGTGTCACCAGGTCACTTGGCCAGAGCTGGTGCACACCCACAGCACAGTCAAGCTACAGGTGGTCCCACCCTGCAGCCGAGGCACACACAGGAACCACCTGGAACCACACCCACAGCAAGACCAAGAGTGTGGCAAAGCTGGGGCTCGGTGGAAAATGTCTCACACAGCCCCTCTTAGGTTGTGCCCGAGCCTTGAGACACTTGTGCATCCCACATCTGGTTATCCTCTTACTAAAAGTCTTCTCAGCAGCAAGCACCAAACAGCAAAAAGACTTCTGACTGAACAGAAAAGGCTTCCTGCTCTTTCTGGGGTACTTAGAGCCTCCAACTCAGCATGTCACTAGAGATGTACTTGCGGTGTACAGGGGGCTGTCAGGCACATCTGACTGGACTACACATGATGTTAGATTTGTAAAACCAGGCACAGTGCACGTTTTCCCTCTCAGCCCAACTCAAATAAAAAAATTCCAAACAAAGGGCCTCCTTGGGAAGACTGAATTGCATAACAATTCTTTTGAATGTAGTTCGTTTTAATCCAGTTACCAAGAGCTACATTAATTCTATGTTCTCAATTTTAAGCTGAATTCCTTGAAAAACAAGATTTTCTGCACACTGGCACTTTTGTCCCCATGCATTTAAATGTGCAGGCTGTTCTCAGCTAAATATGACAAAGGGGAGGCATCATCAACCTACTCAAATCCAAAAAGATTCATGACAGATGCGGCCAGACAAGGGAAGCCCAAACTGGAGTCCCTGCACGAGAAAAAATAATCCCATTAAAACAGCCACAATGCCAGATACTAGAGTGCTCACGGGGTGGAGAGATTTTATTGCAGCTCAGCAGTGCGTAAAGCTTCAAGCAGACCTCATTGCTAGTTAGTCACAGGGTAATGCAAATACAAGACACAACACTATGAAAACAATCTTGTGCAGAGCTGCCCCCATCTCACAGAACAATTTATGAAAAAATTAGGATGTCACACAATGTTGCATGCCCTACAGCATGTGAAATTATCTTTACCAGACAAACTTATAAGAAAAGTCATAGCTATACTTGGCTAGACATTTTCCCCACATCCTTCAATAATTTATATTGCGTTCATAAATTTACTGACTGCATTGCCTCTCTCTCTCTCTCCCTGACCCATCTCAGCCTGGCCCAGAATGGACACCAGAATAACCTGCTATCATTTCCAGGGTCATCATAACAAGTGTGCCCTGCAGTCTCTCATTCTTTTATTGCAAATGCACACTGTTCCCATGCCTGGTTCCTTCTTCCATCTGAGTCAGGAGAATGAATCATCAAAAATGCCATTGTCAAATGCTTTCTATGAATTATGTTCTGCACTGCAGTGGCTTGCTCTGCTCAGGATTCTCTAGTTTATTGGTATTTCTCCGTGAGATTGCTTTTTGAAATCGCTGAACCAAAGTCTGATTATCTCCAAAAGGGGGCAGCCCATTTTAAGCCATTTTTAATGGGCATGAAATTGAAAGCACAAGCCAGTTTGTTACATGACTGATGTCAAAAAAGTAACATCACCATAGGTGTCCAGAAAATATTCTTCAAAAAAAAAATAAAAAGGAAGATGTATTATATATAGCTATTATACAACTCAGCAACACCTGATTAACCGGATACCAGTAAGCTCCAGGAGCACACGTACCAACACACAATAACTACTGCTGTATTTCTCAGTCTCACTTTGTTTCAAGGGCATTTGCTCACATCAGGTATCCGGGGTACAGAAGAGAAAGAAGTGTTGCTGATCTTTGGTGTACAAGTTTTAATTAATATTCTTTACTAAGTGCAGACAACTAAGAATTATGTGTGGGTTTTGCTCCCTCTGACCCTGACTGGAGTAGGAACTGAATGTGCTGAATGACCTAAGTGAACCAAAATCTGCACCTCCTGTGAGCCACACATACACCAAAATTAGACATCCTTGCTCATTATTTTGATGTTGAAGAAATTATATCAAAGACAAAAATATTGAAGAGTATAGAAATTCAAACTAGATAGTTTCAGTCTAGAAATAAGGCATATGGTTTGAACAATGAGAGCTCACGAAATGAGAAGTCCAGTACAGCAGAAGCCAAATGACATTTGCATATTAATTCTTCTTTGAAGCTACTATCTCTTTCTCAAGACTTGACATTTTTAATACTTTTTTTTAAGGTTGCATGCCTGTGACAGGCAATTCATGTCACAAATAGAAAGTTATATCAGTTATTTTCAATTTCATTGCTTTTCACCAGAATAAGTAGTCCTCCAAAATTGCTCTGCAAAAGCTTGTATTAGATCCTCCATCATTGGCCCCTGGCAGATCAAAGCTAGATGACTTTCTAGCAATACAGAGTCAGATGCAAGCATCCCTGGATCTCTTTCATGCTGAAAGTCAGACTAGAGAAATACAGCTCTTTTCGTTTTTAGTGTCTATGACATGAAAGTCCTGATCACCACTTTTTCTTATGTTGAACCAGGTACTTAAGCTAGGTCCTAATGAAAACATCATCCTAAGACAATTAATTATTTTTTTAAACAGTAACATATTTAGAGTCAGGAAAGAATATGATTTCTTTCCAAACTCCACCTATGCTACTTTTTTTTTTTTAATAAAGACACCAAATATATTATGAGAAAATAATTATATTGGGCCTCAGGAATGTAAAATTTTTTTAAAAAACCCAAAAGTGATAACATTTCCAGTGTAATAACTTTAAGGCAACCAGAAAATGGCATAAAGTATATCCACTTTCATGACAAAGGCTGTAATGAGAAAAAGAAAAGTGAAAAACTAATCTGTTTCAGAAGTCTGCATGATGTGATCCTCCATAAATTATCTATTCCAATCATGCAGAAAAGAGTTTCTGTCTACAGAGCAAATCCACTCTGATAGCTAATCCTGTTGTCTTGTAGTTCCCCCTGGAGACCCGAGGATACAAAGTATTATGTCCCTGGGTAGCGCTGTTCAGACACAGTTTAACAATTCCACTCATCAAATCCTTGCCGCGTGTATCTCCTGGAAGAACAGGGACGCTGACAATCCCACCTCAGCCACACATTGATTTCACTCCAAGCTGATGTAGCAGGAGCCCAACTTCCAGGTGCAGCTGCTTCTACCAACACACTCCCTGCACAGCAGGAGGCTGCAGCCACAGCTTTGGCTCTTCCACACACTATCAGCTGCCTAGTGAAATGTTCTAGGTCATGAACATTTGCAAATTAAACATCATAATGGGATTTCTGAATTACCAGATAATCAGATTAAATCTCTTTTTCTGAAAATGACATACCTCAACTGATACAGAAATTATAATGCAATAAATAGGATACAACCTTTCCCACCTGTGCATTACTGTGGAACTACGAAATTCCCTTCACTGTTTAAAGTACCTAGTTTCTAAAGGCCAGTAGCTCTTCATCACATTTTGGTTTTACCTGTAGACTGGTAAAGGCCTTTTTATTTTCTTGCAAATATACCACTTTTGTGATCTCATGTTTTCTTTCACCTGCCTTTTGTGTCACACAAACCTTTTTCAGTGTGACAGTGGTTGTAATTCCTTTCCCCTTTTTTGTTGGTTTTTTTTCCCTTGAAATTAGCATTCCAAGTTGTAGAAATAAAAAGTACCTCATATAGTACCTTCAGCATGTCCATTTATTTATAGCTTGTGCATTTTATTCCTTTCCTACTAGGCGTCTTCTTCGTTTGGGTTTTCAATTACACAGAATTTCATCTCAGCAGAACTTTTTATTACATGGTGCTCAGATCAAATAGTGAGCCACAAAAGATCTTTATAGACAGAGTACACTGCATTTAATATACGTGGGATAGGAAAGATTTTGTATATAAACAGCTTTTTAGCCCTAAGTAATATATTTCCAGTAATGTTTTTTTCCCCTGAACTAATATCTTCTCAATTATCTACAGATCAACACAGTATTTCCTTGAAATCATACATTTGCAATTTAATGTCATAATAACCTTCAAATGTAGTTTAATATCATCATAACCTTCAAATGTAAAGCCTTTTCAATGTAACTATTTAGCTTCTCATGTCTTGTGTTTATCAGAGAACATCATTCCAAAACAGATTTCAGACTACAGTATCCCTTTGTGCAGAATACATCTTCATATACTCACAGAAACACCACTTAAAGAATTTAGGAGACATTAGGAAACATTTTTTACCCAGAGGCAATTTCATTTAAAAAAAAGAAGCAAAATGTTTTACTGATTTTGATCCAGTTACATGCAACCACAAAACTGCAGTAGATTTTTAGTTACAGATGGAAAAGGTTCTTTGTCATATCATTATTCCATTAATCAGTCTGTCCTCAAACACCACCATCAACAACCTCACCATTGCACTTTTTTATGTTCTTCTTACTCTCTGTATCTTCCCTTCATATTTTAAGAAATAAGGTTTTGGCATCAAGAAAATCCTTTCTAATTCTTTGACTTTGTAAAAGAAAGGGCTTTTCTGCCTTTGGCCATGGAAGGCCTTCAGTTCTAGACAATCTCTTCAGGAATTACCTTTTTCTTAGTTAATTATATTCATGTTAATACAACACTTAGCTATAGACATATACATGAACACAGAGACCCATTTGTATTTGCATCTCTGTAAACCAACCTCGAGCTGGCAACATGTGCCTCTCCAAACTAAGAGAGTGGGTTGGGGTTAAAGCTATGGCAACATGTTGTTAGATGTGAATTTGCATCAAGGGAAGACAAAGTTCAGCCTCTTTTTAAAAAAAGCACACAAAATGCACTTTATTTGGTACATTTCTTCCAATAAACTGTCGAACCAGCTGAGGAATAGCTGGGACTGAAGCTCCAACGTGCTGCAGTGTGCCCCAGCTCCCGGGGCTCTGCCCTGGCATTCTGTACCTGACGCACAAGACTTGCCCAGCACAGATACACTGACGGTGGCTGGGGCCCACCCATGTCCCATGGCATGCACAGGCCTATTGTTCTCAGTCAGCTGCTTATAATCACTCATAAGTCTGTCAAGATTCATGAGCACTTCTTAAATACAATTGTGGGAACAGAAGTTCAACTTCCATGCCATTTTGCTCCATGACAAACAGTGCTGATCTTTAAAGCTTGGAAAAAAAAAAAGAATATTTTTATGATCTCATTGCAGTTCTTTCTAGCTGTGACCCTGATGTTTGTGGAAAGGGCAAAGAATCACATACTGTACATCTTGCTAATCCTTTCAGTCCTTGTGTTTAGGAATCATCCATAAATAGCTACTGGTCATAGAAAATACTTGTGCACCTAAGGCTGGTTGCTAGATTGCAACCCAAATGCTCCTAATCAGTATTGCTCTTGGCATATATGCCTATGACATTGGTAAGTATTTCTTTTCCATCAAGGCTGGTCAGTATCTTTCATACAGATGAGTTAATAATTAGAATGTTCTGAACAGAGGTATCAGACAGGGGAACAGAAGTTCTCTCAGGTAAGTTTGCAATGTCTGCTGGTGGGCAGATCTCTGGATTATAGACATGTACAGCAGCAGCACTCTTGTCTTCTCAGTGAGGACACTGATAGTCCTGGCTACACATGAGACAGTCACAGCCAAGTTCCTTCTTCTGGCAAGATAGAGAAGACAGACAGAGATAAGGATTCCAAGTTGTAGACTGTAACACTAAAAGACCAAGATACAAGACTAAGAGGACATTACACTAAGCTCCAGTTGAACAACACACTCCTTTATCAGAGACACCTTCAATCCAGCTGCAAAACAGGAGGGCAAAGCTCAGCACAAATTGGGGAGAGCAAAAGAAAGCACCTGGATCTTCTTTTTAAGCCTGATGGGAAATTATCAGTTCTCATAAAAAACTCAATTTGTGGCAAAAACTGGGGAGAAAGGATCATTTTAAGGCATGACTTCATAGAGGAGAAAGAGTGTTCTACCTTTGTTACAAACAGTTCCAATGTGTGTTACAACAACTGCTGGAGAATACAGACTGTGCATGTTGTAAGCTGTTGTAAGTTTACCACTGGTAAACTGAAATAGGAATTGAACATAAACACAGAATAGGCTTTCAGTGGAGTAACTGGAACCAGGATAGGGTGGGGAAGGAATTTTTATGGTCACAGGAAAAGAAATGTAAATTTGTTCTTGAGAACAAACATGGGGGGACACATTTTCTGTTTCTATTTTTAGAAATTAAAAAAAAATATTTGAAAAAGAATTTATCATCACAGTTTGAAAACAATTCTCACTATGTTCCTAGAGCAAGACCTGAAATTTGGTTATGTATTTGCTCTTGGGTACTTATCAAGTTTCGTATTTAGTGGTGTCATCAGCATGGTCCAGTGGATAAAAGAGCAGCTTGAGACTCATTGATACTACCCTGGCTCTGTTTCTAGGTGATCTGGGCATGTAATTTCAAAATCCTCTGCAAAGCAAGCCAGCTTCATTATTTTCAATTTTAGTAGGATGGAAGGATAAATTATTCCAGTGGGCAAAAGTGGGAGAGAAATGGCATGTACAATTACTAACTGTACTAATTGTATATGAAATACCTGGATTCAACTGAGGAGCATTTATCATTGCTTTAGCAAAAAGGTGAAAAACATGCAGGTGAACATTTAACTGTTCTAGATGCAAAGCTCTCAGACTTATGACTCTCAGTCATGCATTACTCTCAGAGCCCTGTCAGTAGTGAACAGCATTAACAAAAACTGAACAGATACTCTCAGCTGTACTTAAATGCAATGGACTTTCTAAAGATCAAACTTCTAAATTCTAGTTCTTGAAAATGTGGAGCAGAACCTCATTAAGATCCCTTGGGTTCATCATGATATCTAAGTTGTAACTCTGAAATTGGTTTTTCCTTCTGCCATCCAACATTTCCACATTAAGAAATTTCAATATAGTCTTAAACAATCACAGCTCTGAAGAGAGCCACAAAATTCTTTCATATGTAAGCAATATAGACACAGTCACAGAAAACTCTCTACCAAGATTTTCATACAACCTCTGTCAAGCGCAGTGCAGAATCTCATCTAGCCCCACAGAAAAATTTTATCTTTGTCCCTTACTGCATTTAGCCAATTCAGAAACCTTGCCTTAGTTAGGCACTATATTCATCTGTTCTAGTTACAGGCCAAAACCAGCTTAATCAGAGAACAGAAGGAATTCATATTCCTGGTCTCTTTGTCCTGGCTATTTAGGAAGGCTCAAGGAACACGGTAAGAGAGTAACAGAAGAGGGGAGTACAGACATCTCTTAAGTTCTAAAGCACACACATGACTTTCCTTGCTTTCATTCCTGCCAGTAAAAACTTTAACATAAAAGCAATTCTTTGATATAATATCTGAGTAGAGCAAGAGACTACATTAAGTTTCATCAAAATTCAGAGGCCTGAATAAAGCTCCAAAGTCCTCTAAACAAATCGAGAACCATGATCCTCTTGAAAATGGCCATAAATTGACAAAAAACCACCCTGAATTGAAGTAATTTTTTTTTTTTAATATGACAGGAGTCTCTAAGAGTTCAGATCTGAAAAATACAAGTCTTCAAAAATCACAGTCCTTTTCAACTGGAACTTATTTTTACATAATATTTGTACTATTACTAATATTCCAGTGTTGAGTTTACCTCACCATTACAAAGACATGCCTTGCTTGGTAAGTTTCACCTTCTAGGCAGAGCATTTTATTAGGCTAGTGTTGGCTACACTGAAGGATTCCTTCCCCTGTGATGAACGAGAACAGGTACAAAAACTGAGCAAGTGTAACTGGGCCACCCCTCTCTGGTGAATCAAGCAGATAGTGAACTTGGGGGGTCCATTTTTTCAAATCCTTTCCTGTCATGACATTATCTAACTCCTCCCTCTTAACAGCAATACAATGCAAACCTGCAAAACCCTTCTCTACCCTTAGTACTCCCATTACGCATCTAAGAGCCACAGCATCTCACTAAAACCTCTCTCATATCAAACTACAGCCTGCACCCACTTTACTAAAACTGACTCCTTTGCATCAGATAGCTTTCCTCTTTCTTAGATTTACTGTGGAAAACTGATATTGTTATCATCTAGGTCATCAATAGCCACTGCTAATAACCAGTTCTTATAGGACCCAAAAGAAAAGTATCCAGTTAGGATTACCCATTTACAGTCATGTTTCATAGCCTGTCTGCCAGCTTTTAGTCCATTTAAGAAGCATCAAATTGATTTCATTTCAGTCTAGTCACTTGATCAAAAAGTCATGCCTCACAGAAGTATATTATATATTACTCCAATGCAATGGCATTGATCAAACTGTATTTGTTATCTCTCAAAAAAGAAAATAAAGAAAGGAATATAAAGGCAGGTTGATAAAATCTATTTTCCAAAAATCATGGGTAGACTTAAAGAATGATAGGAAGCTTAAACATAGCCCAGTTAGAGAATTTCTTTCATTTTTTCCAGGACCAGAGCCAGATTGATAGGCTTCCAATTATCCAGAAGATTCCTTTTGAAAGCATTGGTGACAAATTTCCAAGTTCACTCTAATTTCTCCATGTTTCAAAGCATACTGAAAAATTCATGCTTCATAACCCAAAGAACTCTACAGCGAATTCTGTAAAAACTTCTGGGCATTAGTTTTCAGGTCCAGATGTTTAAATAAACCAAACAGTAGCACAACAGCAGCTCACACAGCAGAGGTGGAGGAGGCTTTATGTGCTTCACCATCACCACTAGCCAAGATACCGTCTTGGTACTTTATCCTTTACTGACACCTGAAGAAGAGAAGTAATTCAATGAATACTTTTCTCTAATTCTAATAGACATTTTTCAACCAACAACAGCCCACTCTTTTGTTCAGACTCCTTTTGTTCTTACTAGGCTTCTTTAAAATAAATTTTAAAAAGTCAAGAAAAAGGTATTTCATCCATTATTCTATTCCCCATTGAGATTTTTGTGTGCCTTTATCAATTTCTTAAAGTACTTAACTTTTATTTTATAGAACCTTTGTACTCCTACCTTCTCACTTGAGGATTTCCATAGCAATAATTTTTCTTTGTTGGGTTTCCTTTGTCTTTTTGGTCATCAAGTCTAACACTCTTAGACAGGGGAAAAAAAAAAAAAAGTTTTACCATTTTTTATTTGTCTTGAAACTTGTATTCAGTACTATGAAACTGGTAATTTTCATAAACCAATGAGAACAGGGACATGAATATATTTATTAGAGGAAAACAGAATAAAATTATGATCACTTATGCCTAATTAGCTAGTCATTAGTGATTTGCATGCCACATAGAGGAGCGCTGTAGGAGAGGGAAAGCTGTGGTACTGCTGAATACAGCCAGCATGGCACTCAGTACAGAACCTCTCTGTCACAGAAAATCCTTACGTGCATCCCCCGAGTTCTGTTCACTGCTGCGGAAAAAATCACCCAAGAGAAGCTGCTGCTCAAAGGCTCATGGCACAGGGTGGGGCTCCTCACAGGCCACATCACTCAGCTCCTTGAGGAGCTGCAGCACACACCAGATGGCTCCTGGCTCACCCTGCAGCACCCCTGCACTCGGGTTCCCTCACAACTGGCCTTAAAATGTCCCTCTGATACACAGCAGAGCAATTCTGCCTGCAGCCCCCCGCCCAGGGCGAGTTAAGGACATCCCCATTGGATCTAGGGATATTTACTTGGCTCTGGCCAGCTGAGATACAAACTAGATAGCAACTTGAATGGCATTTTCAAGATAAGATCCCAAAACACAAATTCAAGAACAGGACACAAAATTCAATGAATATCATATGCAGATCAAGTGAGGAAAAGAGATTCTTAACCAATGTGTGTAACACTTTACAGGGGAAAGATTATATTTATTAATGGTAGTTTATTATTCATACTATGTCCCAGGACTATTCTTTCTGCTGTGCAAAGATCAAAAAAAGCCTTTTTACTTTAGCAAAAGAAGAGTAATTTGCTAGATGTCAATGGACTGTGTTTTCTGTTCTTCTGCAATAGCTATTCTCTGAAGGCTTAAACAGATTGTTCTTTAACCATAATGTTGTTTTAAAAATGCCAGGAAGTTTATTCATAGTTTATTAATACTGCAGAGGGCCCAATGCAGCAAGATGTCCAGACTTCGAAAAAACAGGCTTGCCAACCATCCCCTTGGCCAGTTTCCAATCAGAGGAAGAACATGATAGCCAAGCTGAAGCTACAATGATTTCAGAAATTTTTGAAAAAATAAAAAGTAGAATGATCCAAGACACAGAGCCCTACTCCAATTTTATTTTTTTAAAAAAAAAAAAAAAAAGGTCCCAAAATGCCACTCACACTTTATTTGCACTATCACATAAAGTTCAGAGTGGGTCTGTAAGAATATTTTTTCCCCAAACGCTTTTTCAGAGTTCAGGTTAGTGTTCTGACACCAAAAGGCAAAGCCCCTAACCAACTGCAGTAGATTTCTTCATCCTACCATATGCTTCCCTTCCCTGCCGAATATTGATAATTCTGTCATCTGAGTTCCTCTTATCTTTTTGATAAATGAGCCTATTGCCTTCCTAACTTATTAAGGCATTTAGCCTCTCCTTTACATTTGAAACACGTCTGATATACAAAATAATTATGAAGCCCTTCACTAGAAAACTATTTTTGTGAACACTAACTAGGCTTAGGTTTGCAGTTTCTGAGACCTTTTAACATTGCTCTCTAACAAGATCACCTGCATTTCCTCCGTCAGGGCCAAACATGTTTCCTTTTCAAGGTTAGTGTTTGCAGATTTTTGTTCATCTCTGGAATGTTACAAGATGAAAAAGGGGTTTTGAAGTGACAGTTTTCCCATGAAAAGTAGCTCAGTTTCTTCTGAAGGCACATTCTACTATTGATCAGTCACTTTGCTCTCTAAGAAAATGAATGACTCATGGATTCATGGAAGTGTGCTGTTGTATTCTCTAACAGATAGAGGATCCCAGCACACAGTCCAGAAACAGACTCCAAAGGCATTGCAAGGCTGTCCCTCACCATGGTTTGGGGAGGCAGAGGGCAGGGCAAGGAACCTTCAACAGAACAGAGCAGAGTCCACCACGGCCATTCCCAAGCATTCAGCTCCTGCCACGAGGCAATGCCTCCTCACTTCTTACTCCGCTGTATTCCAGAGATGAAAGCAGAGACACTTCAGATGTGACTGCCTGTCCCAGTTGTTTCAACCCTTCACAAAGGAAAGAAATTCATTTATTATAAAAGTTGCCCACAAAAGGGTGGCTGTCCAGCATTTCTGCTGGATGAAAACATCTGTCATTACATGACATTCAGGCAGCCTTTTTTTCTTCTTCATTACATATGCAATGTTAGGAATAATGAGCTTACCAGGGCTCCAAGTCCTGTAAACACAAAGTGTTGAATTTTTTTCGAGCATTCTCAAATGCGGAACTACTTCAATAATATGATTTAAATCCAAGGATTATGTATCAGTGTTTCTTCTCTAATCCTTTTTCTTCAAAGAAATAGAAATTGACTTTATCAAACTGCACAATCACAAGGAAAAATCTGGGAGCCTCATAGGCAGAAGCCACTCACTTTTCATGGGGCACTATTCCTCACCATCTCCGTGCCAAAACATTTCTGCAGAGCTGTCACAGGGGAACTTGAGGTAAAATCCCTAAGATTTATACTAATCAAGAGTTTGGGTATCAGGTGACAGTTTTTCTTAAATCCTCCTAAAGAGGTCATGAATAATTTTGTTTTTAAACACCGTTATTTCTGATTCCAAAACTGTAACTTTTAAAGAATCTGATGGGTTTTAGACTTCATTTCAACATGTATTTCTAGATGTTTTTAAGGTTCTTTTAAGGTGGCAACTACCCTTGAATATGTACCCAGTTCTCCTGACATGTAAGATGAGACAATTGTTCAGTAAATCTTGTCATTTAGCTCATTGGATTTGGGGTTTCATTTCAGGTTTTGGCTTAACGAAACCATCCTAAGAGTGGATCTAGCACTTAGAAAGAGGACAAAAATCTGAAGAATTACAATCAAAAAAAGCATGGGCAGCAGGTTGAGGGAGGGGATTCTGTTCCCCTGCTTTGCTCTCATGTGACCCCACCTGGAGCTCTGCATCCAGCACAGGAAGAACAGGGACCTCTTGGAGCAAGTCCAAAGGAAGGCAACAGAGAGGCCTGGAACACTTCTCCTACAAAGACAGGCTGAGAGAGTTGGGGTTCCAGTACCTAAAGGGGCTACTACAGAGCTAAAGAGGGAATTTTTACAAGGGCTTGTAGTGATAGGACAAGAAGGAATGACTTTAAACCACTCTTTTAAGTTGAAAGAGAGCAAGTTTAGGTCAGTTCTTAGGAAGACATTCTTTAGTGTCGGGATGGTGAGGCACTGGCACAGGTTGCCCAGAAAAGCTTTGGACGACCCAACTCTGGAACTGTTCAAGGCCAGGTTCAATGGGGCTCTGAGACACCTGGTCTAGAGGAAGGTTCCCTGCTTGACAGGGGGTTGAAATGAGATGATCTTTAAGGTCCCTTCCAACCCAAACCATTCTATGATTCTGTAACTTTACAATACGGTTTATTTATTCAGTGATGCCAAGAAGACAGCCTTAGCAGTTTTTGCATATTTCTCCTATAATGCACAGGGGCTGTTTTGTTTGGTTAGTTGTTTTTTTTTAAGCACAAGTAAATAGCATTCCTAAACAATGCAATATTACTTCATACTGTTAAACACCAGTTCAGGTACTATGTGTTTTGTTTTCTCCATTCTACGCTAGGCTGTTATGAAAACATAAACAAACTTGAAATATTTGTTGCTATTTGTGCTATATATAGCTCTACTCCGCCCGGAGTCCTTTTCTCTTGTTCATTATTCCTATCTGGAACCGGGAAACTTTTCTTGAAGCAGTATTGTTTTTCATTTAGGAAAAAAAAAAATAAGAAGGCAAGAGAAAATAAAGTATTTAAAAGTCTCACATACACCCAGTTATAAATATGCTACAATCAGCACACTACACATTTTATGTAGAAAGATGATGGTGGAATTCAGTCCATGCTAAGAAAGCAGGAACAAGGCTTATAAGAATGCTTACATGTGTCCCTAATTTGCTTGCACATAAACACACGATAATCTACTTTATTGCCAAAGTCATATAAAGAAATTGGGCACCAAGCAGCATAGGTAATCTTGAACTGGAGGCCCTCCAGCCTAATTAGACACAAACGCCCAGAATGCCAGAGACTGAAATATGGCATGTAGATTTTGAAATATATGAAGAGACAGAACAGTCTCATTAGCAGCCACCCGGGTGTATGCTTAAGCCTCAGAAGTTCCTTTTTTGACTGAGGGAAGGAGTAAGCCATGTCTATGCCCGAGGCTAAGCACAAGGAAAAGCATCCTGCTCCTTCTGGAAATGGCCCTGGTCTCCCAGCCCCCACCCCAGCACGCTCCTCCTGGGCTTGGTGCAACTCTTGGCCACTCTCTTTGTAAAGACATACCCGCAGTCAGCCAGCTGATTTAGCACCTATAGTGCTGGAAAGCCAAAACATTATAAGTCATTGAAAAATAAGACAAAGAAGCAATTCTGTGGATAGTTTATAGAGGTATTTGTTCGTTATTCATTATTTAGTTGATACATTTCTTAAGAAAGTTAGTCATGGAGTTTTGCCAGAAGCCATTTTAAAAGTGATAATTTTCCTTATTTCAAACCACTTAATGTTTGCTTTTTTATTGCATCAAACAACTATTGTTGGCTACTTTCTGACTACAAGCTTGCTTCTCTTTGATTTGATGTATGCACCTATTTTACAGAACTATGAAAAACTACAAGTGAATTAAAGAAATAGACAGAGGAGAAGTCCATGACAATTTTAAGGCAGAATGGCTGTTGCAGAAAAGGCTGTGTGTTGAATTGACCTCCATATTGCAGATTTCAGGCTCTTGCAGGGACTGTCTATTTTTGGAACCATAATAGCTGCACTTAACTAACCAGAGGGTGTGATAGAAATGTTTTTATCAAGTTATCTCCTTCTAAATTATTTGGGGGAACAATGCAAGGCAACACATTATTTCCTTTTTCAATTGAATTTTTACATTATCAGGAAATATCACACTGGCTACAAAACTATAAACAACTTTTGGTTTTAGTAAAGTAAAAGGAGCTTTGTGCTTCTTTTCTTTTTCTGCAAACACAACACAAAGGAAAGACGGGGACACAGAAGAGTCCAGAAATCTTGTGTGCAACAAAAACGTGCGGATAAAGCTTTATCTTAATTGACATTCAAGGTCAATTTCTACCTTCATTTGTGATATTGTTTTTGTATCAGTGCCTGAGATCACCGATCAGCCCAATTTTCTTGATAAATTTTATGGGAAGACTATTTGACATCTAACCTTAGCAGCAAGTACCACCGAAGCACTGTTATTATAAAACAAATCGGCAAATGTTAAGGGGGGATAATTTTTTAAAGAACTTTTGCCAAAGATTATTTTTAATGTTTTTTTGCGTTTGTAAAGGTCTTGTTTGGGATTTTTTTTTTAAGAATATGTACCAGGATATGCACTGTTCTCTTCTGCCCTTCGCTGTGCCTTAGGCTTGAGTTTCAAGGAAAGAAACTAAAGCAGTAGGAAAGAAGTTACTTGGTCACAAGGTGGCAAGCCTTACAGTACTGCCCACGGCTGTGTGACCTCACCCAGCAGTGAAAATCGGGGGATGCCCCTCTGGTAGGGGACCCGCAACCCGCCGAGGGAGCAGAGCCTTGGCCCGCGGGCCCGTCTGCCTCCGGGGGCACGCGCAGACAGACATGAGCTCACCGCCCAGGCAGAGCCAGCTCCGCTCGGGAGCCACACGGCCTCAGCAGAGGAACCCGTGCCCAACCTGATCCGTGCCCAGCACAGGGAGCCGAGAGCACGCATCCACCCCGACGTGCCCGGGATCGCACAGAGCGCCCGGCGGGAGCGCCCGGACCAGGCACCGCCGCTGCCCTGCGGCCCGCGGGGGGACGAGGCAGCAGCCAGGCCGGTGCCCGGCCAGCCTTCGCTAAGGACCGATGTAAACAAGAAGAAATAAAGGGGGAAGCGGGCAAGCCCTGGCCGGTTGAAGCGCACGAAAGGGCAGATGCCACCTCTGTGGGCCCAGGCCCACGCTGGAGCAGAGCGGCCCCGAGCGCACACGCAGGGTGTCCGGGACGGGGTGGGAAGTGCGGATGGAAAAACCCGCCCAGCCACGAGGAGGCCGTCGGCGAAGCCAAGCGGTGGCAGAGGCTGGGAAGGGAGATGCCCCGGGCGGGCAAAGCAGGGTGGCGGAGGCGGAAGGCAGTGAGGGGGAAGCCTGCGAGCCCCAGGGAAACAGGGCTCAGCTGTGTGCTGAGGAGCTGCACCCTCCCCGAGGCAGGTGCGCCACGCACGGCCCGGGACAAGCCCGGTGCCTGACCCCGAGAGCTGCCCCGGGCCCCTTGCCT
>VXBQ01004969.1:518812-638506 GCA_013400175.1 Phainopepla nitens
GAGGCGGCGGGAATTTAGCAAGCAGCTTTTTCTGCGAGGGGCTGGGAGCGTGTCTTTGGGCAGGTTTCTCCCCGTTTTGGGCACAGTAAACCCGCTCGTCTGTTAAGCTAGGGCCTGTTTCAGAAAGAGTAATTGTGATTTGGACAGGAACTGCCGGTCCCTGCGAGCCCAGAGAGGCTCCTGTGTCCTGGCCTTACTATGCAGGACTCTGTGGAACAGGTGGAGAAATCATGAGCGGATTTCCTTTGGCTTTCTGACAGTGGAGAGCGATGTCATTGCATTGACTGGTTCAGCAGCAGTTCTGTCTGTAGCATAAGGGCATGGCACTGTGGAGGAAAAGATCTCAGAAATTACGCCACTAAAAAATTGCCTCCATTCCCTTTTGCTGCACGACTATTATTCTTGCAGTTAACAACTTATCAGTTCCAGGAATTTGAGGGAGGCTCTGTATTAAGATAACTGCAGCTAGCTGGGCTTGCCAGCACCCACTCACCCTTAAGGCTGACCCTTTGTGCCGCTCCTGGCTCTCTCTGACTGAAGACTTCTCCTTTGCATCTTTCTTTTGCAGCAGAAAGGGTGGGTCTCTCTATTTGGATCCTTGTAGTATTCCTTTATGTCTAAAATACTATATTACTCCACCTGTAAACTAAAATAGTGTTTTACAATAAAATTAAAAATTAATTTGACAATTTCTGATTGTATATTCATTACAATTAATTTTCTTATAAGCACTTGAAATTAACTTTTCCTACCCAGTGAGAAGTTTGAAGTTGTTTTATATATTTCCTGCTTCAAAAAACAAAGATGAGGCATGCCTGCATATATTTTGGATATGTTAATAAGCAAGAAATGTGTATGATTTTATTCAGTTTAATATATCGAGACCTGACAGGCTGATGGATAGCCTCTGCATAGGCCATGTCCTGGCACTGGGGGCCCAGAAGTAGATGTTACAATCCCATATTCTTCTGCCAATAGTACTGAGGCAATGCCTGACACTGACACCTGACACTGTGGGCAATAGTGGTTTCTGCCCCATGGACCTTTTAATCCCATAAAAAGTCACCAGACAGTGGCTGGCACTCCCTTATCCCAGGAAAATCACCCTTATCCCAGGAAAATCACATATGGTTTCAGCATGTGTGCCCTCTCTCCCACATGGCTGGGCTGGAGTCTGTTCTGAAACTCCAAACCAATCCTATCCTAAAAAAAAACCTGCCTGTAGAGGTGCTGCTCGATTGTCTTGGTAAGGAAGAAATGCGATCAAATTAGAGAAATAAGGATATTTTGTTTCCAGATACATCCTTCTGCAGCAGTTGCTATAGTTTTGCACATTCTGAAGTTGTTTTGCCACATCAGCACTAAAAACTGTCATAAAACATCAAAGGCATCAGCAGAACAAGAGGCAACTCAGTACCCGTGCTGTGTGCTCGTTTCAGTTTCTGTGTCAGGATATGCCACAGGTAGTATTTTTCAGAGTCTGTCAGATCTTCAGACCCCCTGCACACTGACCCACAAGGCAAGGTCCTGTACTTTTCCCTTGTTTGAGCAAGAATAAAAGATCTCCTGTGCATTAGAAAGACACATGCTATGTGCAGTAATAAATGATCAGTAATTCCTTCTTCCTCACTTCTTTGCATAATTATTTCAGCTTTCTCACATACAGTGTGAGAGATGGATCTTCAGTTTAATAAATACCCCTGCGAACATGAGGTGCCTTTCAGTGAGCTTGGGGGCAGTTACCACCTCTCCTCTTCAAGCATTCAAGTTACTGAGCCAAAAAAGAGGAGCTTTATATACTGTTGTGGCAATTATCTTTCCAGAATATAAGATTGCCTCTCTTCTCTCTGTTGTTGTTTCTTGACAGGCTTTAAAAAAATGCACATAGAGGGGAAAAAAAAAAAAAAACCTTAAAGTTTTCTCTCAGTTCAGTGAAACTGCAATGGGTGCTGTTCATTTGCAGAAATACCTGACAGCTTAATTCTGAAGAATACGAAAAACAAGAGTAACTTTGGAATACTTTTTGGCCGTGACTATTGTAAAGTTCATGAAACTTGTGTATGTGTAACACCAGAGAAATGGTGCATTTTTAAGGTCCCAGTTTGTCACTTTGCATGAACTCACAGTTCATGACATGAATAAGGCCAGGAGTAAAATGAAGATTAAAAGGGGTATGAAAAGAACTAATAGTAGTTTTTTTTAATATGCTTGTTCTTTATGGCTGGTGTTCAGATGACAGCTGACCCTATAAAATCTACCAGTGATAAAGATTTTTACCTGCCATTTTGTCTTGCATACAACAACAGCACCAAGTCTGAAGTATTTTTAATCAGGGTACCTGCAGAACACCACAATATTTAGATATTTTGGTCTTTTGTCATATGCACTCTTTCATTTTTCTCATACAAGAAGGATTCAATTAACTGAGTCACAGCAAAGAAACCATGCAGAATTTTATCAGAAGGGTTATATGCAAAAACTATGCGCTACTTCTCTGGAAACCAATGGCACCAGTCCAGTAACTAACATATGCTATGGCGACGGTGACACCACATGGGAGTGATGGGCTGGGCTGCAGGGTGAAAGGAAGTGCTAAGCACAGTACACGGTAGACGGAGGGAGCTATTCCAGGTTTATCTTCCCAGTGCTATTTTTAAGTTTTTAGATTAAATTTGATCTTGATACAGTCCTCCTTTCCACACTTTTGGGAGTCAGCGCAGCACACGCACATAGAAAATACTTTCCAGTTACAGCATGAACAAGCTAAGCAGGAGGGATTCACTGCAAGATTACCATCCAAATCACCATCTGCCCAAGGGAAGGGACAGCATGCAGTTGCACTATTCCTGGAGCAAGGAAAGGACCAGGTAGTTACCAAGTCTCCCTTGCTCTCTGCAGAAAGTCGTTACAGCCCACCTCAAGAGGTTTGTTCCTGCACTGGCTTATTCATGCTCCCAGTGGCATTAGCAAAGACACAGGCAAACTTCTTCTTGTATCCCAGCCTCAAAGTTTCTTTATTGCAGGTCCACAGATTTTGGTGTGTGGACAAGAGAAACAACAACAAAAACCAAAATAAAAATGTGGTACCCTGAAACAGGAGAAAGAGAAGGTAGGATGAGAATATATTTCTCCTTTTGCACCAATGGCTTTGTCCTAGCCTACGTCTTCTGAGGACATTCACAGCCAGCCCTAATTTTTACTGTTTACCATGACACAGTTCCTTCAAGTAACAGCATTCTTACGATAAATGTCAGACCTGAATTGTGGAAAAAGTAGTCTGAACATCTATTCTTTACATAAACAAAGGCCTTTGTAAAAGTTATTTGGCCACTTAACAGTGGAACTGGACCATCAAAGAAGAGGAAACTCCTGCAGCCTGTTTTCTGAAACGAATGATGTATCTGCAAAGAGCACTTCACAGAGCAAGCCCCTAAGACTGCAAAGAGAAAGGCTGTTTTGTTACTCAGTGTAATCTCTACCATAAGCTCTATCCTATCCCACAGGTGTAAAATAACAACATCGGATCTGAAACCATCCGTAGAGCTGCTAAGCAAACACATAAAAACCTAAAACTGAAGCTAAAACTGCTGCCAATTGTTAGCTATTGCCAGTGGAAATGAAGGTGTAGAAAAAGTCAAGAAAAGGTCATTTAATTCCTCACTTTTCCTCCTGGCTCTCAGCTGCTTTCACTCCAGAAGTGGTCAGACCCCAAAAGCTGTTTAGTTTCTTACCATGTTAGGAATCTGGCCTAGAAGGTACACATAGATAGCTTATTCCAGAGAAGCCCCTTCATCTCCAATATGTCCATGACATTTCCTAGCTTTCATGGGGGCATAGGGAGTATTGATCCACACAGATCAGCAGGATTCCACTTCGCCACAGTGCGGAAACTTGGGAGCAGCTGGTTACACCAGCAATGCTCTCCTTCCCTGCTGTCAGAGAAGCATGAAGAGCTCATAGGGAAGCTGAGCACTGAGTCTGACATTTGCAAACTAAGAGCAAGGCTAGCTGCAATGTCTACAAGCATAGAACTTTCATTCACAGTTTCCAAATGTTCTGCTTCACAGAAGGCAAAAGCTCCCACTGGTCCCTCAGAGGAGCCTACCTGGGATCAGAAAATAATTTTATCTAGCATAGAAGACAGTTGGATGTTACCATGATCAGGTTTGGCCCATTCCCAGAGGTTGGTAGCTCATTGGACAATATCACCATTATGTTTGGTTTGCTTTTCTGCTACATGGATGCATAATTTAAGACAGTGAGATGAAACTTAGCACACAGAATTCTACTTGCTTTATTCCTAGCTCAACAATTGCAGTCAGTCAGTCATCTTATATCTATATAAAGCACTTAATAAACATTGCAATAATTCATGCACCATGTTATATTGCCTCTGCCAGTTTCAGATCAGTCACCTCTGTTAAGTCCCACAGAATAAGAGGACCTGTAATACCTATTCAAAATAATTTTTTTACCCTGGATGGCCACACATGATCTAACTTCTATCACCAGCCAGGTGCCAGGGGAAGAGCAACTGATGTGGAGAAAGGCTGTTGGAAATGGTATTCCTGCCTCTGTCATACCAGCTGCTAAAAGATCTTCTGCTCTTTTGTTATCTGAATCTGCACTTGCAGTGCCTGCCTGGACAGTCTCTTATTTTAATTGCAATTGCTTTCAATGACATTAATCTGGGGGAGGGAACTTAGACTTAAAGCAGCATATTTTATGTTTATAGAAATGATAATCATGTTCAGAGAGCAGATTAAAAGGGTTCTCATAATGATGGCAGTGAAGGCAGAAGATAGAGCTTTCATTTCCATAAAGCATTAAGCAAACCCTATTTTACTGCCAACACAATCTGCTGCTGGCTCTAACTATTCATGTTTATTTTTATGTATTTATTATGTGTTTGTCCCCCGCTGTCAAGGAGACAGGCTTCTGCTCCTTACCTTTCAGGAATGCATTAATCCTGGTGATTGGTTGATGTATGGGGAGGGAACAGAGCAAGGGGAATACAAACTGCAGCAACCTAGTGCAGTGTAAATCCTGGGAACAAGCTGAACTAGATAGAGATGGAATCTGGGAACTGTTCTTAATCCTGACAATTGCAAGCAATGAGAATGCACAGAACCCAAAATAACACTCCTGGGTTATAGCAGACTTTTTTTTGATTTTTCTCCAAGTGGAAATTTTATTAATGCATCCCAGGTTGGGGTTTTGAAACAACAAAATACAAGTTTATGCAGAGTTAATTCTCGTTTCTGCTGCTGGCCCCAAAAAAAGCAGGTGTCGTCATGGGCTGTTGGCTGCCGCCTCCCGTGCACAGGGCACAGTGATTAGAACAGCATGAAAAGCCCGGTGAAGCCACCAGAGCTGGCACAGGGCAGTGTGCCTAACAGAAAAGCAGTGGGGGAAGTAGTCTCTTGATGGGTGATGTCGCTGTAAAAAAGCCTCAGGTTAGCCCAGAAAAATTCAGTTAAAACCTTACTTTTTTTTCCTGTTTGCTCAGTTGCCAAATTTGCTGAAACTCCACTGGCTGTATGACTAATCATGCCTGTTAGTATTTCCCCCCTGTGATGAACCTAAGTAAAGTTACATTCAGAACACTCACAAACCCAAAAGCACTGAAGGAAAAGACAAGGAAGGGAATCCTAAATTCTAAAATTTCCTGTTCCTGTCCAATTGAACAGTTTGTCATCTTCTAAATCCTATGAATGCCTTAACTTTTAAATTATTTTTAATGGTGTGATAATTTAATCCTTCCCTTGCTGGCTCATCATAGGGACATCAGTGATCCAATCAGATGCTGTGTGAAGTGAATGGATCAGGTACACAAATGAGCTCTAGTAACAGCAATTGAAATGTCTCCCCCACTCCATACCTCCTCTACAAAGCCTCCATAGCAACCATGTTTTTAAGAATCTTTCCAAAGATTCTCAAAAATTCAGTCTCCAGGGGAAAGTAAACCCCTAAAATCACATTAAAAATCTGAAGCAGGAAAACCAGAGAATTCTTGCACAAAGCACAAGAAGGAAACATCACAAAATCTGAACCTCCAAGTCACACATCAATTCCAATTTTACAGTTTTCAATTCCATCAGTGCCAGTTTTCAGCATCATTATAGCCTTGTTATGCCTTTAAAAACTAGGAGGGAGGGATGACTTTCAGTGCAGTTCTACTGAAACCTGGGTCTGATGATAATTTAAAGTAATTTATAACCCATAAAGCACTCACAGCAAGGCCAGTATCACAGTATCTAGTGATATTTATGAGTTTGCAGGTCACAGTTCTATTAATATGAATAATATGCAGATTATTAATGAGATAAAAGAGTGTTTATTGTTCATCTTTCATTAAAAACACTAAGCAAGCAATCCGCAACCTGCTGACATCTGGAATTATGGTTTGTGTTATCTGCAGATTTTGCTTTGTTTGTACAGAATGGGTCAGATCATAAGTGGTTTATGGTGCTCTTTAACATACAGCTATGGCATGAATAGGTTGAAAAGACAGATGCTAAGCAAGTCAGCAGTTTACTGATTTGACATTCACTGCATTTGCAAGGTTAACACAACTTCTGTCCTGAACAAAAAGAAATCAGGGGCTTCTACATTCCCACTAAACCAGATGAGTGGTGGTGGTTGCAAGGAATAAGGGCACTGCTGTCACACAAGAATCTGCATTATGGCAGAGAAAAAGCCCAAAGGGTAAATATAAAATTCCCTGCTTTCTGAGGCAGCAGTTGTGCGAAATGTATGTATACATAAATACTTCTAAACATTGTTTTATTGCCTTTCATTTTGGGAAAAATGTGATGGTTACAGAAAAGCAGGCATCAAACTTTCTTTAAAAATAAATTATAGTATCAAGCCTAAATTAGCGAATCTGCAACTGCTCTGTAATATCCTCCTGAATCTAAATGTGTGTTTTAAGAGGTCTTTTATATAGAGGGCATGCCATGAATTAACACAAAAAGCAAGGAGTCTGATATGGAGTAAGGTACTTAACCCATGCAGAGGGGAGATTTGAAACCAGATCTGTGTATACCGGGTAAATAATAACAAATACATCACTAGAGAATCAGGCAAAGCCAGTATGAAGGCACGCTTCCTGAATTTTTCTCCTCTCTTTTTACAAAGTACAGCAGCAACACTTTGAGTCTTTTTTTGCTAGAATGTAATTTCTGGCACTGTATGTTGTCCAGTGCCTCTGCTGGAATTTTGTTTTGGATCTCTCTAGATCCACAGCAGCAGCAGCATTACCCTCTTGATACAGTGCTGCAATCCCTACAACTGTGTATCATTAGTGGGAAATCATTTTAATACTCTTGTAAACACCATCAGAGAGCCGGGAGACTATTTGTATTTGTTTTACTGTCACAGACTAAACTGCCTTATTCCAACCCTGTCCATCAAATTAGTGTTGGACCAGGTTCAAAGCACTCTAAACCTGCCAACTCCACTCTGGCTTGAACTTTAATAGAACCAGGCAACCATTTTCTGACACTGCAAGCATATCAGTTGCAAGTACATGTATTGATAAGGTGCCCTTGCTCCATCATACAGAAGGCTGCAATCCCCATGTTGGAGGCACAGCACTTTGCTCCAAAGGTTTTATTACAGGTTTTATATTTCACATTGGCAGAACTTTTCATTTTCCCCACATGGAGAAAATGTAGGTGTATAAAATATTGGATAATCATCTTACATAAAATATCTTAGATTTTTATGTAAGAATACAGTCTATATTTAGTCCAAAGTCTTCCCCTCTGAGGTAACTCTTGGTTTTAACCCAAGAAGAAGGAGAAATCTTGGCAGAGTGTTGAGAGAGATTTTCTGACCTAGTCACTGGAAGAGATGATATGATTTTTAGATGAAAGTTGTACTTTTCTTTCAAAAAGACTGAATATTCAGTTCAGCCCACCACAGTAAAACACAAAACTGTTAACCAAAACATGTTTGCTGAGAGGGGTTTTCAAGCCTTAGCTGGGTGGGAGGAACAGCAGGTGACCTGGGAGCTCAGCTAGCCAGGGAGCTGAAAACACTCTCCCAACAGAGCCACCAGGATGAAGTTTCCTTAGCAAAGTGGGGTGGCACTTATAGCTGCCAAGCACCTGTGAGGGTGTGCTGCAGTGGTGGTGTACCTCAATCTGCACTTCCAGCTCTTCCTATAGGCACTGCTGCTGGAAGTTCAGAGGGAAGCCTCATCTACCCAGTCAAAGGCCAGGTCTATATTAAAAATATTTGCCAGAAGGAGCTGCAGTCACAGGGAACAGGAAGACACAAAGGTGATTAATGCATTTTTTTCAATGCTGAAAAAGTGCCTGTGGGCAGTTCCCAGAAGCAGTGCTGGTAAGAAGAGAAATTCCGAGTGACTGAGTGACACTCAAGCACATTTCTTTTAGCTTCCATTTTTGATCTTTTTTGTTCACTTTCTGTCAACAGAAAAATGTTCAAAGCTAAGCTCCGCTGCTTATGGAAAGCAAGATGTTAGCTTGCCTCTCAGCTGCAATCAAAATTTGAATTGTATGTTGAATAAATTGGGGTTGTGATGGTTAGTTACAGGAGCTAACAAAAGTATCTCTTAGGATTTGCATAGCAATCCTATACAGGAGGAGCTTCCAAGTACACCTATCAAATATTCACAAGTGCTTGTAACCTTTTCACTTGCGTCCAGATGCTCTCCCCTGTACCATGCTGTGCAGGAACTGCCACTAAAATCAGCACAATTCCCAACAGAAAATGCTACTCAGCTTGAGTAAAGGTGACAGAATTGAACCCTTGGAGGGGGAGGATGAGAAAACTCAGTATTAGTTTGAATAATTAATGTATCTGAGAATATCCTAATCTCCTTATGAAGAGAGAGGCAAAATCTAAATACATTATTCATGATGAATTATTCAGTCAGCTGTGTATGAATTATCCAGGGAATATTTCACTGGCTTTTAAAACTTCTTTCTTAGAACAAATAAATCTAGCTTGGGAAAAACATTCCCTTTAGTGGCCAATCACATTTTCAAACTAGTCTGTCAGCCAAAGATACATTTAAAATGTTTCCTAGCATTTATATCTACTGTAGCATCATCTAGGAATCTGAGCAGTACATTTGCATCATAGTAGCATCATGTAGGAATCCCAGTAATAGCTTCTCATTATCTTCAGGGCAGTACAAAGATGTGACTATAATGCTGTTAGACTCAAATGAAAGTGTAAATGTATTCTAACACCAGGAGATTTTATAAGACCAAATCTAAAATTCTGGAAAGAAGGACTAATTGTTGACTAAACATACAGTTGTATATGCACACCTTCCATACCATCTCCATGAAAAGTAGTGTGTTTTCAATGTCACACCTGCCACATGAAGTGAGACAGACCTTTTCCTAGGATTCCTTCACTAAGCCCTACTGCCAAAACCTCAGCAGCTCAAGGGAAGGATGCATCTATGAATAAACAGGATAGCTGGATTTCACTTTCTGAGCTCTGACATCCCTTGAGTGCAATACACTAACTAAAATATTTCTTTTTCTCAGAGTGCAGTTAAAATCATCAAGATGAGAGAAGTTTAATATATTCATGCATAACAAAACAAGCCCACTCCAAAATCATCAGAGAAGACATCAGATCAGGCAACTTAAGGTTCTCCATTCTTTGCACCCCTCTACTTCTTTCTTTGGTAGGACAGTTTACAGAAAACATTGTGTCCCTAGTAGAATATAAAAGGGTAACACTGCAGATGTCGCAGCTTCTCCTTTGCTTATTCTAATGCAATGAAAGGCCTGTGAGATGGACTAGTGGGAATGTCAGGTGTTTAAAACTCTCACAAAAAATACCTGACTGAGGGCAAAACCTTAGTACCACAATGCCACAAGAAAAGTGTCACCAAGCTCAAGAAAAGAAACAAGCTGGAAAAATTTTCTTAGCCTTTTAAGCCAAGACAGAACAAGGAAAAAGAGAGGATAAGAACTGACATCATGATGGAAAATGGAAAACAGCTATGACAGATCTTAAGCTTCACTGAGAAACTCTGCTCTGTCTCAGCAGGGGACATTTTGAATCACATTTGTGATTCTTACTTCACTTATTTGAGGTCTATTTTGCTTTAAATCCTGTGTTCATTCATGGGTATTTTCCCTCTCTTAATTAAACCTTCATATCAGACTTTTATTAAGATAGAGGCAAAGCCTGTACCTTTCTCATTCTCTCAAGTTTATCTTCTAAAATAGGATTGAATTATTTTAATGGAAAGAGGCAGGGGAGAGAACTGCTAAACCTATGGGAAAGTTGTAATTCCACAGTTATTTCTAAGAATACAAAAGATTGTTGTATCTTGTATCTGGACAATCCAATTAGCTTAATGTCTGGGAATTAAGCAGTCTGCTGATCATGTTGGGGAACTGACCTATTTCAGTGGAAAACTGTTGTATTTGCACAGTAGTCTCACTTTGGATCAGTAGCCGAGTCTCCAAAATCATCCTGAAATTAACCATGGGCCATCACTGCTCAAAGAAGGAATGGTAACTTGTTCTTGAAAATCACAGGCACTATTAATACCTGTTCACTGACTGGTATGCACCACAAAAGTCAATGTGGTCAGATTTTCATATGGGTATCCCCAGTTGATCCCAAGCCTGAATTCACAGGTTTGTTTCCTAAACAAGTAATTAGCCAACGGCCTCCAGATCCATGAAATATTTGTAAAGTTTTTCCATTTCAGAGTGCGAAAAGAAGTATTGCTGGCGGAAAATTTTCAATAAATACATATCTCAAAAGAAAATTTCCCTCCCCTTTCCCTTTCTTTTTTCATCCTTGAATGACATGGAGTGACACAGGGCTACTAAGTGTTATCACAACTTAGGAACTGTATTATGGAGGGGGCTTTTTGTCCTGTGTTTGGTTTGCTTCACTAGTTCACACTTTGGAGGGCTTCCAGCTAAAACTAAAAGCAGAACCATGCAAAGCTGGTTCCTCTCTGCCACCCACTGCCAGATCTTTTCCTGTCAACAAAGGTGCAGGAGCTCTGGACTCTGCAGGGCGTCACATACTTCCATGGATAGTCACAGCCTCCGTCACAGATCATCCCCCTCAGAGAAAGGATAAAGAGCCAAAGTTATTGGCCATGCTGGGACAGCACCATACACAGCATAGGGGCTCTCTCACTGAGAAACATTGCTCTCTTCTTCCTTTCTTAAGTGTAGTTTATGATGCTTAAAACATTTGCTTTTACCTCCACAAGCCTTCCTGATACTCTTAATCAGTGCCAACAGAAGTGGAAATTACAGGGAAGTAATTCTTCATCAAATATTAGTTAAATGTTTGGTAAAGAAAGTTTCACAGTTTCAGAGGTGGGAATTTTTGTGTCATCTTCACATTTTATTTTCATTCCCAAACTTTGTGTTGATTTTCTTGTAGACAGATAATCATTGTACAGAAGACCTTTTTTAAATCTCAGGGATCTGCATGCTTTAAAAAGAAAACAAGGAAAAAGAGGAAGAAAATTTTAGAAATCAGAAAACATAAACTAAATTAAGTGATAATTGGAAAATAAGTCCTACAGCAATATATTGTGCAAAGCCTTTGACACTCACTCATGACATCTTTGTCTATAAACCCCAGAGATATGGATTTGACAGATTGACCACTTGGTGAATAAAAAATTGCCTGGATGGTTGCACTCAAAGAGTTGTGTCAGTGTTTCAACGTCCAAGTGGAGGCCAGTGACAACTGGTGCTCCTCAGAAGTCAGTATTGGGATCAGCACTGTCTATCATCTTTGTCAGTAACAAGGACATTGACAGCAGGTTTGCTGACAATGCCAAGCTGTGTGGGGGTCGACACACTGCAGGGAGGAAAGCCATCCAGAGGGACCATGACAGGCCTGAGAGCTGGCCCATGAGACCCTCATGGAGTTCAGCAAGGCCAAGTGCAAGGTCCTGCACCTGGGTCAGGACAATGCCAAGCACAAACACAGGCTGGGCAGAGAATGGACTGAGAACAGCCCAGGGGAGAAGGATTTGGGGTTGCTGGTTGATGAAAAGCTCAGCATGGACCCAGCAATGAGGCCTTGCAGCCCAGAAACCAACCATATCCTGGGCTGCTTCAAAAGCAGTGTGGGCAGCAGGGCCAGGGAGGGGATTCTGCCCTTCTGCTCTGCTCTGCTCTCAGTAAACCTCACTTGTAGTGCTGCATCCATCTCCAGGCTCTCCAGAACAGGAAGGATGCAGACCTGCTGGAATGAATCCAGAGGAGTCGATGAAGACAATCAGAGAGCTGGAGCATCTCTTCTACAAAGGTAGGCTGAGAGAACTGGGCTTGTTCATCCTGGAGAAGAAAAGGCTCTCAGGAGAACTTCTAGCAGCTTTCCAGTACCTAAGGGGCCTACAAGAAAGCTGGAGAGTAACTTTTCACAGGCACATGTAGGGGTAGGACAAGGGGGAATGGTTTAAAGATGAAACAAGGTAGGTTTAGGAACAAATTCTTCACTGGTAGGGTGGTAAGGCACTGGAACAGGTTGTCCAGAGAAGTTGTGGACCCCCCATCCCTGGAAATGTTCAAGGCCAAGCTGTATGGAGCTCTGAGCAACCTGGTCTGATGGAAGGTGTCCCTGGCAAGGAGATTGGAACTAGATGATTTTCAAGGTTCCTTTCATTCCAAACCATTCTATGATTCCATGACATTAAGAGGCCTAGTCTTTCAATCTAAAGGTAGTAAAATATGTAATTGCCAGAAATACATAAAGTTAAGAAATAAGAATCAAGATCACTTTCTTATGTGGCACTCTTGATAAACAAACCTCAAAGAACTTTGTTTGGGACATCGCTCTCACTCTCATAAAGACAAAGACCACATATTTTCTATTTTATTAAAAATACCGTTTAGAATTTTAATCCAGAAGATGACATATCTCCCTGAAAAGGACTTACTTTCTGAAATTTCCTCTACAGCTTGAGCATATATATGGTCATATATATATAAGTTGGATGAAGAACAGTCAGGCAAGGAAAGAAATTGGCCTCATGTAAGGCACCAGAACTATTTCTCTTCTTGACCGTTTTAGCAGTTCTGAGCAGAAGGCAGTTTAGTTGCTCAGGTCTTAAATGATACAAAATGTCTTAAGGCATAGAAGGTCATCTCTCATTTCCTCCATAAAATAGTTTACCACAGAATTTTTGCAGGAAGCGATATACCAGAAGATTACTGGCTATTTGGATTACTCATCAAAGTCTGGTATTATGATATGTTTAAAAGAATTATGAGAAGTTAAAAAATAATGACCATGTTCACTAGCAAGAAAAAAAAAGTTGAGACCATAAAATGTGATGTTGCTTGCTAAAAGATCCCCAAACTCTTTCATTCATCCAGTGGGACCTGCTCGGTGCCTGAATCCTCTCGTGCAGCAGTAGGCAATAAAACTCTCATAGGTGGAGAATTAGCCCAGCCATCAAAGCAGCGTGCTTCTTGCTTCTCTCAGTTGGCCCTATCTCTGCTTTAAACAGTTAAATTGGTAGATAATTCAGCAAATCAGCATGTCACCTTTTCAGTGATTTTATCACTCTAACTCAGAACTTAACTGCAGGATGAAAACAAACCCTAGGGGAGCTCTCGGATCCAGCCGGGCATGGCCAGCTCCCACGCTGTTCTTCTGCTGCCAGCCGTCATGGCAGAGCTGGACACAATCAATACCACATCTCACCAAATGCCAGCATTTGTCATCGTAGTGAAAAGTGACACAGTTCAGAAATTATAACTTTACAAGGAAATTCGTGCAGCAACCAATGAATACCGGTCACTGAAAATAAAATTGTGTTACAACCACTGGCTAACCTGCCAGTGTCCACACACTCCAGCCTTGAAGGAAGCCTTATAATTAGAAGAATAGCATTTATTGAGGTGAGTGATATTGTATCAGACTTCAATCCTAACGGTAGATATGTCATCTTACATGTTACCGAATATCTAGGAAGGTATGAGGCCTTTGGAAGCTTTTAATCATTTTGGAGTTCCTTTTAGGCTGAACTTACTATCTCTGCCTTCTGTTTTGCTTTTCTCCTCAAGTTCTTTGATTTATCTGATCCACTTTTTGCTCCAGCTGAAGTCAGTGGGAGTTTCACCTTTGATTTCACAGAGCTTTGGCCTTGTCAATATGAAGGATTTAGCCTTTTCTGATGAGGGTAGTTGATGGTAATGGTATAAGACGAGGGAAAGGCAAAGGTCATGGACAGGAGGACTTGTATCTCCTCTATACAGATTAAATAAAGCAGAACAGAAGGGGAGAACAAGTAGACACTGATAAATAAACACACTACAAAGCCATCATATAAGGCTAGATGTTGAGAGGGAAAAGGATAGGGTCCCAGATCAAGTAAAAAAAAAAAAGTCAGGCCAGTGCCATCACAGGACACATTACACTGCTACATATCAATTGGCTCTGGTGTGGATGGGGGTGTTGCTGCCCCAACTCAAATCCTCTCTATCTCGTGGGAGGGGAAAGACTGCCTACATCTCTGAATCCGTTGGGTTTGTGCGACAGTATCCACAGAATCTATGTGCTTTTAATGCTGCCCTATGTACAGTACTTGTCACAGCTACAGGGAGCTCCATTTTTAACTACTCACAGGACCAACCTGGCCACATAAAACACAATTTTCATGCTAGAGTTTGTGTTTGCCACTGGAGCCCACCCTGTTCACCTGGCCATTTTACAGATATGTCCAAGAGCTGGAAGCTGCACCCTTATGTTAACATCCTGTCTGTGTCTCCATTCTCTCACCACAGCACCAGCCGCATTTGCTGGGAAGGATGTCCAAAAAGAGAGAGATGATTTACAGAATGGAAAAGGATTCATAAACAATGAGTCATTCATATTCCCTCTGAGACAGAGGCAAATCTCAGCAGCTGCAGAAAGGAACATAAATGCCAATGGAGAGGGTTTGGAGGGAACCACAATATGCAGGTTTGAGGCTCCAAACATGACCCTGTGGGGCAGTTACCTGTCTGCCAAGGATGTTAGGTCCCAAGCCTTGAGCTCACATTCCAACAAAGTTAGGAAATGAGCCAGCACTGTGGTAGAAGCTAGAAACAGTGCAGCCCACAATGCATTTTTTGTAGAAATGAAGCTCAGTTTCATGTTATACTGAGGCTTTTATTATTTTCTGCTAAGTGTTTTCTGATACAATTTGTAAGAAAATTATGATACTGTCGCAAATAGCTCAATTTCTTGCCTTGCATTTGGACATTTATTAGGGAGTGAAGTCCCTTTTGGGGGGGATTAGTTGTCACAGGTGGATACAGATCAGTGAGATATAAGACCATTTATTTGTTTGATAGTCTGTAAAAACGTCAGGTAATTTTATCCTAGTATTTTAATGCTGAGGGATACAAAATGCAGAAGACACAAGGAAAAGGGAGAGGAAGCAGTACAGGAAGAGTTTGAGCCAGGAAATACAGAGGATATCTTCCCTTCCTTAAACTGATCCAAGTCAGTGAGGACTGACTTGGTGCTTTGGTCCAGACACTGCCTCTGTTTGGAATGAAAAATAAACCGGTGCACGGCTGCACTCTAATCTGTACCAAATACAAACTACCAAACCCCTACTAAGTGGCAGGAGCATTTACTTAGCAGTTTCTCAGACTCTTCACTTTGCATGATGACAGATTCTCTTGTAACAACAGTCTAGAGATTTGCTTGGTTGACTTATTGATTATCGAAAACTTTAATGCTGACTTTCCCAGAAGACCATGCAGCATGTTTGATTTTAAATATCCCTTGCCATTAGTAAGTGTAAATATTCATTTTCAGAATTTAAGCTTATTAGGCAGATATCTACAAAAGAATAATGGTTCATGTGAGATGAAAGCAACCAGGGATTTTGTCAGATAAGATCCAATAAGAAAATTACTGTTATAAGCTCTTTGTCTCCATCTCCCATCAAGCAAAATGAGCTTACAATATTGGCAATGATCAGCCTGTGACCATTCAGGCAATATATTCTCCATGGAACATGGTCTACGTCCTGCAAAGATGGGCACACACACACACGCATATATATGTACTCACATACATATTCTTACATCCATGAATTCGGATCCCTTGTGTGATACCCAGATGTGTAAGTATTTACAGAATCAAGGCTCAAAGGTACCACCCAGACAAGGTACCAAAGACCCAGACAGCTGCTACCTTGCCAGTGGCTAAACTAGTGGTTACAAATATGGATTTTCTCTCCATTTTGACTTAGAATTATTTTTACAGTGAAAAAGGGAATAAAATCTGTTGTGAGGTGTTTTTAGACAGCAATCATGCCTATCTTTTCACGCTAGCAATGCCTTAGTTACATGGAGAAAGGGTCTGGCCACAGCGCTGCCAGGGCAGGTGGCAGGGGGCAGGAGGGAAAGTCAGAGCAGGGACCTCTCCCCACAGCCCCATCCCGCTGCCCAGAGGGGGCAAGTGGAGCTGGCCTGGGGACTGTGGCCCCAGACAGGGGAATGGAGCAGTTCCAAGGCCAGGCAGGGATTCAGAATCAGTGAAAGATGTGCGCAGGAATGGGCAGAGCTGCAGAAACCTCAGACAGTGACCAGGGGTGAGGGCTGAAGCTGAAATGCAGCTGAAGCTTCTGGAGGCATCCTGGCCCCAAAAAGGTTTCCTGCAGCCCTTCTCACACAGCTCTGCCCCTGAGCTCACACACAGCTTCTCCACTGCACCCTGCAGCACTGGCCTTGGGCACACATCTCAAAACCCTTTGGGCAGTGCATTTCTTCAGGACTCCATAAGAAAAGCACAAAATTATATCTTTTAGAATACACTTCTTCTTCTTCTTCTCTGTGTAGAAAAACCAACAGTGATCATGAACAATACTTAATGGTTTTGGTGATCACAAGTTATATTTTTCTTTTTTTTTTCTTTTTTTTTGGTGGCTGTTGGGGTTTTTTCTGAACTAAATACATGGTTTCTGGCATGCTTTTTGCCTGTTTTGTAGAAAGGGCCTTTAACATCTTCAACTATTTTGTTTCTTTTAACTCCGAATAGTGAGCAGTATTGAATTGCTGCTATAAAATACGAGTCCCCTAAGGAGACAGACATGATTACCATATTAATATTCCATGTAGTAACAAATATATGAAGTGGTAACTCATTGTTCTGGGAAGAAACTCACTCTGATGATTAAAGAAACACATCTGGGAGAAAGGCTGCTATTAACACCAGTGTAAGTGACTGGACATACAGCAAGCAACAAACCGCTTGAGGGTGGGACAAAAGTTTTATGGATGGGTGGAGACTACGAATATGAAATTAGGCAACCTTCATCCTTCTGGAGTATTCAGTAATAAGAATGATCATAAATGTCCTTCATCTGAAATTTGTATTCACAAGTGCTATGAAAACCATAATGTAATGCATGAAGCAGAAATAAATTTTTAAACATCTTTCTCCTTGAGAAGAAGCTTCTTGAACCACTTCATATCCCACTTCATGAATGATGAGATTTTGTGGAAAGATGTCATATTTTGTTTGTTTTGGCTCTTAACACACATGCTTCATGTTTCTGCCGTTCTTGGTATGCCTTTACTCATCCATATATGCATTCAGCAATCCATTATTACAGCCTTGGAGCTATTTATTAACAAGGATTTTGATCCTGCTCTGCCAGGTTGCTGTTGTGCAGTCAGTGAAAACACATCTGCCCTCTCTCACCTCACAGCAGTGTTGTCTAAGTCCACCTTTCCACCCTGGCATTGCCCTTTTCCACTCCTGTAAGGCTTCCACAACTCACCCTGAGATCAAACAAGCTCCAGTGCACTCCCTCTCACACCACACTGCTCTGAACAGCCCTCTTGAACTGCTGACAGTGCCATCTGCAAGAAGTGCACTGGTACTGGTGGCACAAGGGAAGCACCACCCTTTTCTTCTTGATCTTAATCATCTATGGAATATGTTTCAAAAAGCTTTCGATTCAAAAAACAGGTGTGAAACACCTTTAGCAGACCTCAATGGACAGAAGTTTGTGTGCCACAACCCTCCATCTTCTAGCTCAATTATTAGTTTAAACATCGCCAGGAGTATTTCACTTTAAGCTTCTAAATTTGGCACCCACAAAGGGAATTGCTAAACTGAAATTGCTGGAAGCTATTACAGTGAAGAAATGATGCTTCTCCCTATCTGTATCTTGACATAAGTATGTGAAATATATATGAAATGTTTTTCAAAATTACTATAAGCCAGCATCCAGGAAGCCTCTGATAAGGGCAGTCACACACTTTGCAGAAGGAAGTGACTATGTAATTTTTACCTGCTACATTTCTAGAGTGACAATTTTAAACCTTGAAAGATTAAAGATGCTTGGAAAAGGTGACCATCTCCTGACGAAGCAGCATCTGAGCTAACAACACTTTTCTTATTAAGTTTTTAGTGTTATTCTATTGACTTCAGGGCTTCCCCACTTTTGTCACACTAGCTAGCAGTTTGCTTTGTTGCAAAGAGGTTCAATCCATCTTTTCTCCATTGTCACAGTGCCTAGGGGAAGTTGCCTAGGCCCAAATTATAGCAAGAAGGATTTGGACTGGGTAACACTGGGAAAACTGTTCTAACAGTAGAGTTCCTAAGTCACTGCACTGGTAATTCAGGAAGAAATGGACCCTCTCATGCTGGAGATTTTGAAGAACTGGGTAAGCGTTTGCCAAGAATTGTGTAAACATATCTATGAGGGGACAGGCTAAGGGTGGTTTCTTGGGTTTCTGGTTATCTATGAGTCTCTGAGACAGAACATGTCTTATAACATTAGGCTGAAATAGAAGAGCAGTTTTCCTTTTCGGCCCATCCCAGAAGAAAAGAAATATTCCTGCGCCTCACAGTACAGTAATGAACTCAGCTGTGAAAGCTGTCATAACAACATTCATCCAACTGTGCATACAAAATGCACACTCAGTTACCACAACCAATGTAAGACTAAATGTGTGTTTACCCGCAGCCATTCCCCGCCCAGCCTTGCATTTTTCTGCAGGCATTGACTGATAGGTACAATTACGGTGGCTCCATGCATAATTCAGTGCACAAAGACCGGGCTAGGTTCGTAATTTTTTTTCCCAAGGAAGCATCAATCTTCTCCTTAGGAAGAGAAAAAACAGGGAAAGACTGTTTAATAAAAATAGCTAGCAAGCAAACTAGCTAGCACTACTAGCCCAAGTGTTTCAATTATAATTCATTCCATTTCAGCTGTAACATTCAAGATATATCATGAGCATCACACAGTGATGTACATACTCTCACACTCACTGAAAGTAGATCATACATCAATATACCATATACTATAGTCACTACCTGTATTTTGAGTCTCCATTCCTTCATAAAGACTTAGCAATTTCACCAGATTCTATGGAGTTTATGTAGATTTACTTTGGCAGAAAAGTAAAGGACTGTATTGCAGAGATGTCTGTTTCACTCAGGAGTCATTTAGTTCTTAGAAAGATTTGGCTGAAAATATCTTAGAAATCCAAAGATTCAAAGTGTGTTGGAAAAAACAGAGTAACCCATCATAACCTAGCAAGAGATTCTCAGTGACTAATGCCATAACTTGGTGGTAGTCATGTATTTATCAGAGAGCTTGAGAGATGCTTGACTCACAAATAAACCTCTTTAAGTGATGTTGCATTCAAAGGCCAAGATGCATAGCCTGCATTTATTCTTGATAAATGCCAGGCACTTGATGAGTAAAAAAATCATTTGAATTACAAATTTTTCTTTTTCTTTTTTTTTTTTTTAATTAGTTGTCTGGATTGGCCAATCATGCCATATTGTGGAATCTTGAATGGCTGTTTCACTGGCGTTTCCTTCCCGTGATGCTTCTGAAAAAGCCATTCTTCTATTCTTATTTAAACATAAGGCTTTCTAGAAAATGGGAAACTTACTTTGAAACATTTGGTCCTGTATGGTTTTACTGATGTTACAGAATCTTAGCTGAAAGTTTTCATCAGTTGTCTCCAGATGATGCATAAACAGCTTAAAAGAAAGAGCTTCGGTCTTAGACAGGACTAAATTGCCCTTCTCAGTCCCAGTGGGCTGAGCCCCACCCAACACCTTATAGGATTGTTCCTTCCCAAAGAAGCTGCAAATATCAAAGCAGTCTGATGCAACAGTCTGGCAAAGCACAGAATGACATGGAAAGTTTCCCACTCACACACTCTGGATTTGGTGTTGAGTCCCTCGATGTACAGAATCATGTCTTGACCCGTGACAGTGATCAATGATCATCCTACAGAGTGAACTACTGACAATCTCCTTGTTGTTGCTGCAAATGCCAGCAGAAGCTCTGCCATTTATGAAGTCTGTCCATGCTCTTGAACTTGTCTTTGAAGGCTATACTTACACCAGAGCTTGGCTGAAAGACTTGAAGTCTGCCACCCACGCTCATGACTCTGCAGATCGTCTTCATCAGCTGGTATTGCTTTCAGTCTTCATCTGGCTGAACCTGTTGATTGATTATTGTATGAATACAGACTTGGAGAAATGTGTAGTGCAACATTTGTGAGGTCTTCAATTCTACTCTTGAACTGGAAATATTATATTTTTCCCAAAGCAATGCATTTAATTTGGCAAAGCTTACTTCAACAATATGCATGCATTTTCCAGAGCAAGCAAAAACTGAGCTTCTGTATCCGTATGCCAGAATGGGAACTATGTATGTGTTCACTTGAGACAAACAGTGAGAACATGTGCATGTGTGTGTGTCTAAATTCCAAATGTATAGTATTATCAGCCACGTTATCTATACATTATCAATGGACATCAGAATTCCCAGCCATGTCCCAAACAGATTTTACAGTTGATCTTTTGTGGCTTACGTTTTCCTCTCCATAAAGATTTCTGGAAGGACTCATGGGTGAAGAGTCTTTAGCAATGTTTTCACCTCTCATTGTCATGTTGTGACATGAACATGAATTTTAATTGCAGATTTTTGTTCTATCATCTCTATCAAGAAGCAGCTTGATAAAAAAGAGAATACAGTTATTTTAAGGCATATTGAGGTTTTTAGTGCCCACTGACAACAGCACAACAAATACCTGTCTGAAAGTGATATCCACTGACTGTTGCTTGTCCACTCATCTTACCCTTTATCTTTGCCAAGATTCAAGTGACCATTTTTTGACTCCCAGGGTGAGAAAGGTGTGATCCCCGCAGCAGCTGGCTTAGGGATACTGAGGACTGAGGAAGGCAGTGGCAGGAGCCCAGCATACCCACGCTAGGTATTTTCTCACTGCAGAGTAGGAAACTGAGGGTTGCCAACATGGTAAAGTAGGGAAAAGTGTGATTTTGTGTATGAACAGAATCAAAGTTACTTCTTGATTCTCAGGGCAACTCTTTCTTGCTGTACATCATGGTGTCACAACTCTTGCACAAACATATGTGCACATATATAAATACTATATATGCTTATACATCCACACAGACAAAGAGCTAATTTCAAGACCCATAATCAGTTGTTAATAAAGGACAAGGAGTGAAAAAAAAATATCCCAGGTATGGATAAAACTGTTTAAACCCTCAAGCAAAAACTCTAATTAGTATACAATACTCATATTCCACATAGCTCTTGAATGCTTCAATTCAAAAATTATCCACATAATTTATTTCCTCATCCCCATGGGCTGAGCCTGGCCCCACCAAACAAGGAACTTTCCTGGAGCTTGAAAGCTGTTTAATCTTCTTTTCTGGCCCCTCTGAGATAACTTCTGAATGGACTCTCTAAGCTCCTTATACTAAAAGGTGATCATAGTGTAAGGCCAGAAGTTCCCAGGTTCCCTTCAAAGGGTGGACATATGCTGGGCCTGACCAGTTATCTGTAAACACAGATAGATTTCAACCTGCTGTACAAAAGGGCTTGTGTATGCTGGAGCAAATATATATATTAGAAATTTCCTCATGACAATAAGAAATCACAATAGGAAATTACCAGGAGGGAGAAGAAGACAAATATTTTTAAACGAGTGGTCTGAACCTGTCCCTTTGTGACTGATTGAAATGAGAGTTATGAGGTCTGGATTCAGCCTTTTATTATGAGACACTGAGGTTTTGCTGTATATTTTTTCCTTTCTTTAATTTAGATCTGTGAAAAAAAATTGGCATGAAACACAAATAAATGACAAAGCGCTGAGAATTAGGCCATTTGTCTGCAAAACCAGACATAATCCCCAAAATAGCAAAATACAGAAAAATGCATCAAAATGTATTAGTGATGACAGGCCATATATTACACAGGCTGTTAATGCAACTGTAGGTCACTTATCAGTACCAGTGAGTCACAGAAGCCTAACACTAAATGTAAGAGGCAACATACAGACAAATATTAATTAAAATAACAATTACTGCTAAGTGCAGCATTTTGCTAAATACAATGACAGCTAAAAGACTGGTGAGGTGCTCACAATAATGAGCAAAGTAAATATTTCCACCCTCAAGTATATATATATATATATATATATGCATATATGTGTGTATTACTTGTAGGAAAGAGCTGAAGAAATATGTAAATCTCTAAGAATACATCATTTTAAATGCTACAATAATCTTCCTCACTTCAAAATCCCTCTAAAGAAAGATTTAAAAGCCCTATAGCTGTTGCCTTACACAGACACCCATAGGTCTGAAGAGCCAGTGGAGTTGCCCGGTTCATGTGGGTTTTCTTTCGCTGTATTTCAGCCCAGCTTTGTCTGTCTTCACTCATCCCTACATCCCTGTTGTCAGCACAGTGAGGCTGGGCTGGCCAGCAGTGGGGCAGCCTGCAGCAGGGAGCTCCCCCAGCAGCCCTGTCCCTCACACTCAGAGGTGACCAGCAGAGCCAGGCTGCAGTTGGCCATGGGGACAGAGCACCTCTGGGCCCAGGTCAGGGAGGCAAGTCTGGGATCAGCAGACAAGATTCATAGGGTTGGGTACAGCATGAGGGCTGGAGCTGAAATGCAGCCCCAAAGCCCATGGATGATCCTGCTCACAGCTGCTTCTGGCCACGTTGCTGCTTTCCCAGCATTGAGAATGCAGTTTGCATGGTGTGCCAATATCAGAGCGGCCAAACCACTTGTGTTAGAGTACATGGCAGAGCCTTTCCCTGCCATCAGGGCACCTCGTATTTTCTTCTGGAAGACTCCAGATCTCCAGTTTTACTTGGACAATACAAAACATGAAGGGCTGATAGATGTGGCCCCCAAACTCAATGTCAGATTGCCACCAAACAGAGGAGCCATGCTCCAAACTTAGCAATTGGACTTTTCTGTCCAATTCCCCTTTGGCATGTTTTCACGAGGCACAGTTTGTTTTAGACAGATTTACAACATTGCATCCTCTCCACCTCTAAGCCCATATGTGGGAAGGATATTGGCATGCTCACAGTGATTCTGCAGAGTTCCTGTTAATGTACCTTAGCATGAGAGGTGAGTCAGACCTATTCTTCACATCACTTTCATCTAGAAAGCAGTGACTGTGTTTCTGTGCAGGCCAAAACGTGGGGTCTTACTGGCACAACTCTGCCACAATGACTGTATGCCTGCAGGAAAGTTATATAGATAGGACATGAGGAAGTGCTGAGTGTGCTGCTCTCATCAGTGAGGATGTGAACTAAAGTATTTCCTAATGAAGGTACAAGGGGTTTTTATATCACATGAACTTTATGATTAGATCACCAGAATTATCACCAGAGTTTTCACCTACTACATGTAGGCAGAGCCATAGATCAGAGCACAGGCCTGGTGGGGTCTGTACATGCAGCTCCTGTGCCTCAAGGCATGTCAGGAAGGTCCGTGGAATCACCTAGTCTGAGCCAAGAAGGAGCTTGCAAAAAACATTATCATCCCATGTCTCTCAAAGATAGGCCATCCACTTGGCCTATGAAATTTCAGATCAATATAATAGCTGTTTGAGTAATTATGGCACTGTTTGCTGAGGTGGTAGTAATTTCCCCATTACAAGATTTCTGTTCTGATAGTTTAGAGGTATTCTGGTCCATTGTGGAGCTGAAAGGATTGTACCCTTTCTGGATAACATTTATAGCTAGAAGAGGAAAAGGTCATTCATAATTATTTTTCAGGTATACTGGCTTAGCTACTCGTTTGATTTATCACGTGTCCTTTCTGACACAACATGAAATAGCAAGCATTAGACAGTCTTTAGAGGAAACAGGCATCCAGCTCATAGAATATATCAGTTTCAATAACACAGTTCAAAGGAATACAGCTCCTTTCAATATATTCAGGGATTTGTTCACCAGTTTGGGTTTCAGCTGCTTTCAAACCAGATAGAAGAAACCTCCTTGTGTGATATAACCAGATGCCATTTGCAGAGACTGTGACATATGGTCCTTCAGACGTGGAGATAATCACAGAGGATAATTCTTGAGAGCCCGTTAGGATTCCAGAGTAGCAGTCTCTGCCATGTAGTGCTTGCTGATGTCTAAATATGATAAATTCACTCACTTTATTTTCAAAAACACAGCTGAAAGAGTTTTAAAGGGAGTAGCATGAAAGCAAAAAAGTATCAACCCTAATTACTCAATCAAAGTGAGAAATATATTCCTGATTCCATCCAACTTCAAGGCAAGTTAATGAACTAAATAGAAATCTGCAGCTGAAACTCACTGATATGAGAATAATCTAATTTTCCACAATGAATGCAATAAGGATTTCAAGGGAGCCTACACAAGCTTTTGTTCAATACATGGCTTGGGCAGGCAGTGGGTATACCTCGTTCTTTAACCCCTTTCTGTCCCTACAGGAAAAAAAAAAAAAAAGAACCCTTGTATTCAGGGTAAGAAGCAAAAAAATAATTAAAGTTTATGTTGGTATCACAAAAAAGTATTTTAAAAATTGGCCTTAACACAGAGGCTGTAAACTATTGCCTCTCCCAATCTGCTATTCGTCCATCAGTACTGACAAAAATAATTCTCTGGAGGAAAAAAATCATAGTAGATGGTTGTGAGTATCTAAAACTGCAGCAGTGCCTACACTGTGCACATTTACCCTGCACAGAAAAGGGCCAGGGCTGAAGAATTAAACCCTTCTCCTAGCTCACTCCTTCCACCACGCCTGGGTAGGTGCTGGGGTCAGGGACTGTGCCAAGGACTGGTCCCAAAGGGAGTGTGAGCAAGAGTCCATCAGCACCAGCTTGACATGGGACCACTATGTCCCTGGACACAACCAGCCACACTTTGTGCCATGAGACCACTGCTCAACTGGCCTGTGGCACAAACCTGACAGAGCACATCAGATCTTGGGCCCTTTGAAATAAAACTCATGCAATAACACCCATGGTTTAAGACTGCAGGCTTGTCTGAAGGTCAGAGGTTGTGCAATGTAAATGCAACAAGTCTGCTCTGAAGAACTTGCCCTACATAGTGTGGTGCAAGACACTCTGTGGTTCCAGTCCTGAATTTGATTCCTTAACCTGTTAGGCATAATCTGTAAATCACTCCACAGGTGATTTACATTACAAACCTAATGAAAAAATCAGCTCCACATGCCAGGATCAACAGAGTTAGAAGTTTCTTTGGGCATCAGATTACTCCCAAAACAGTGTAGAAAGGTATGAAGGGGCATGGTGCCATCGCTTGAAACACTGAAATAAGGATTTTAGTGATTGTTGCCACAGTAGCTGAAGCATGTTAAAGGAAGTCCTACAGACTTCATAGGAAGATGTAGCACATAGGAAGACATACTTGACTTAATGTCAGCTGATGAATCTCTATCTCCCATAATATAATTACTGTCCTAGTATTTGGTCTTTCTCCTGACACAAGGAATCCTTCTTGTGTTGTTTTTTTCTTTTCCTCAGCGCAATACAAGACACGCTGGAAGAAATAACAGACAGAAGGTGAAAGTCCTTCTGGCCTTATACACCCGCAAAAGCAATATGTGTGAAAATGGTGCCAAAGTATCCCATAGGTATTTTTAAACTGATACAGTTTGAAAACTGCTGAGTACTCAGCTTACCTGGATAAAGGAGACTAAAATACCCCTTCTGATGCTAGACTGGGGTCAACTGTTGACAAACATGCCTTTCCATGGAGGCACATTCTATGTGTAGTGTGTGACTATTCAGTTTTACTGAGTGTCATTGCTCAGCTCAGCTGTGTGGAGACTGTTCAGGAGACCTCTTCATGTCTTTTAGATCCAGCACATCCCACTCCAGCTGAGGAGTCCAGGAAAATTACTTAAGTCTTCAATCCCTTTCCCTATAAGCCTTTCAAGCACAGGAATGGGCTGCCCAAGGAGATATTGGCGCCACCAGTCAAAGACCGCATGTGGCACTCAGTGCTCCATTGCAGTTGGCAAGGTGGGGATTGGTCAATGGTGGGACTCCATGAACTTGAAGGTCTTTTCCAGCGTTAATGATTCTATGATTCTGTACTGCCTGAGAGGGCAGATTGTGTGGATTCCATAAAGCTTGGTGTGCAGGCTCTGGAAACCTGTGCTTCAAGACAACAGCAGGTAAATGAGGAAGAAAAGACTGTTTCCGATTCACTTGTGAAGTTTCAACTGCTCACAAGATCATCTGTGCCACAAGGCAGCAGCAAATTGGCATTATCAGCCTTGGGAATATGAATTTTGTGCATCCCAGAGTAACAGAACATCCTCTGTCTGGAGGAAGAATCTAGTACGAGCAGTTAACTTTTCATATTTGTCATTCCTTCCATTTTAAGAAATGAAAATGCTTCAAGTGTTTTTATTAAACTGATTTAACAACAAAATAACTAGAACAAAGACACAGAATTTCCATGCTGCAAGAGATGCTAATCACCCTGAATTTGTTTCCTACAAAAATGACACAGAAAAATAGGATATATGAATGCAGGGAACAGAAATTTTGGACACCCATGATAAAGGAATTTTTGAACTTCTGTACTAAAATTAAGCATTTCTTGGCATTCCAAAAACAAAGCTTTCCTCTTTGATTCACTGGCCTGAAATGAAACTTTTGGTTTTCACAAAAACAATTCACAGTTCACAGAACAGTGTGAGTTGGGAGGGACCCACAAAGATCATCAAGTGATCGTAGTCAACATGAATCTCTGTGTCCAATCCAGCTGCCAAAAAGCCTTTGGGGAGTTGGCTCCCCATGCTTTCCTGTTCTTCAGATGGGCACCCTTCCCCAGCAAAAATTTATTTTCCATGGTCTCACCACACAGCAGAGGTCTAGGACAATCCTGTGATGTATCACACTGACTCAGCCACAAGGAGAAACAGCCATTGTTTCTCATTTTTCACAGGCACAGTTTTGTCAAAATCTTTTTTCCTGTGGCAACTTTCTATTTTGATGAAACACACTGTTTCTCATGGAAAAATATGTGATGTTTTCTGTAGGCTATTAAACACCCCTCAGAAAACACATTTGAAGAAAGAATGAATGAAGACCTATACAACTGAAGGCAGATCTCCCCCTGTCAGGAAAACAAAAATAATATTTCAATTAATTTGGTAGGTAGTTCTTCTAAAATGATGGAAGTTTATCAAGCATTTATCTGTATATGTTACACTCAAAGACAGAATAACACATTTTGACCTTAACGAACATGTGTGTTTATATAGCACCAATGACTTATTCAATTTTATATGGCATGGCTTGTGTTTTTAAGAATTATTTATTAGTAGTTTAGGAAAAAGGTACAGTTTGAATGTTAAACTTCGTAATCAGTTGTGTTGTGCTACTTGTTTCTAAGGGGCAAATTCAATACAACTCATGTATTTTCCAGTGTAGACATATGTATAGGAAATCACTTATAATACCATAGCAAAATAAATTATTTAAATCTTCACATTCCTCGCAAATTCCAGTCCTCTTTTGTCTAGTAATTACACAGTCATAAATCACAATTATCGTGAAACATTGTGTTACTAATAACATACTGTCCAAAAAGTCAACAATAATATTGGGAGTTTCTGTAAATTTGTTCATTTCTGCTACTTGTTAATAACCATGATGGTTCATAAATGGTCATCTGAGTCATATGAGGTTGATTTTGTTACCTGTTTGGCTGACATCCAAATTGAAAGAGAGGAAAAACAGCTAAGAAATTATGGAGAATTAGAAATTCCAAGTGTGTTTATTTTTGTTATCATAGATAATTTCAAATACTCCTTCCAACCATTCTGGCATTAGAACAGATCCAATAATGGGATCTCAGAACCACAGCTCAGTGGTTCAGTTCTATACACAAACATTCCAGGATATTCCTGTCTTCTGTGAGCTTCTCTGCTTAGACACTGTGCTAGAGGCTAGAAAGTGGAGGTCACATTTACCTGACAGACTGTAGAAAAAAACCCTAGAGACAAAATGGGAATTGATATAGATACAAGTGTAGGTGTAGGGGTAGGTGTAGGCGTGAGTATAGGCATATACCATCCCAGACAAATAACACCATTTCAGAAATGGAGATTTCCTTGGTACCCTCCCAGAGCCTGGTGAAAAGAAGGATAAGGAAGACAAGTCTCCTCCTCGCTGTCACCGTGGTTCTCCAGCACTGCACTGATAAAGAGGGAGGAAAGAAGTTGTTTCGTACTGGTTTTGGAGGCACAGAGCTGTAAAGTGAAACAGTAAAGAGCTATTTACGCAAAGGAAAAACGTACTTGGGCCTCCCCTCGCCTGTCAGGGTGGATGCCTGAAGGTTCTGATCATTCTGATCACATGGCTGTGGGGGCTCCTTGGGACAGAGATCCCTCACACACACGTTCCCAGCCGGGATGAATGCTGCTTTGGGGAGCGGGAGCGCACAGCAAGGGGGCTCCCTGGGCCAGAGACCCCCCACACACACGTTCCCAGCTGGGATGAATGCTGCTTTGGGGAGCGGGAGCGCACAGCAAGGGGGCTCCCTGGGCCAGAGACCCCCCACACACACGTTCCCAGCTGGGATGAATGCTGCTTTGGGGAGCGGGAGCGCACAGCAAGGGGGCTCCCTGGGCCAGAGACCCCCCACACACACGTTCCCAGCTGGGATGAATGCTGCTTTGGGGAGCGGGAGCGCACAGCAGGGAGCGGCAGCCAGCGCCAGCCCTCTCTGCGCTCCTCGGCGCGGCGGGGAACCACTCAAAATGAGGAGGAATCTCCTCTCTCCAGCTCTAGCAGCTGAATTCCCTCGCCAACATGCAGGGAGCTGGCGAGGAGGACGTCCTGTGCCAGGGCTGTCGTTACCGATGTAAATTAAACAGTTACCACTGCAGGGTGACTCTCTGCTCTTTTCCCTGAGCAGACAGCTGCTCCAGAAAACACATGCTCCGGCTGCTCAGGCTGAAAGGAAGAACCGCAGAGATTTTATTTATAGATGCAATAGGCAGGTGTTCTGCATTTAATGTCCGCCCAGTAAGAGCTGGAATTGCCTCTTTGCCCACAATGACTGCATATTTGATTACTTGCTGTGTACATAATGCATTATATATACTCTATACCTCTCCCTTCCCATTTGGATTCAGTGCATAACCTCTGTACAGCTGTGTTGCCCTCTCCTGCAGAAAAACATTTACTGATCTTATCAAGACAGAAAGATAAAGTGCCACAGACTGTGGAAAACTAAACTTTAATGGAGGAGTTCACGCCAAGGTGTGCCTGCTGTGTTTCTGGATGGCAGAGGAGTGTTGTGCAAGGAACGTCCGTCCGTCATTTCGGCACAAAATGTTTCATCAAGGCTTGGGAAGCCGTGTATGAAATATTAATTAATTACCTCTAAGTCTCACTATACCATTGTGAAACTGGCACAGTGCAGCTTTGTGCAGGTTGTTTTCAGAAACTGTTGCCTTTTATTTCAGCTTCTTGATCATAGCATGCTGCATAATTTATACATCTAAGAGCCTTTTGTAGGGCATGTTGGTAGAAAACTCATAAGTACCACAGGAGCTGGGATCCTGTCGATATTAAGAAGGAATTTTGAGGCTGGCAAACAAGCACAACAAAAGCAGTCCCTGTGCTTGTTGCCATCCATGATTTTGGTAACTGCAGGTTTGCTACAATGACTTGTGACAAAGCAATAAGAAAGCAAAACTAAGCTCTCCCAAATCCAAATGAAACAAAAAAGACACCTTGCAAGATGGCAGCCATACCATGGCACAAATACATTTTGAAAATATGTGAAAATGAACTTGAAAACTGTTTTCATTTGGGCTGAGGGAGAGGGAAGATACTTTTGGGATTGCAGTGCTATGCACCAGTCACCAGGAATTCAGAGCATAGGAGCACAGACAACTTCCACTACAGACTGCCACTGACAAAACTGGGAAATGTTGTTTTCCACATTTCTCAATCAGAATAAATATTATGGCATGCCATTTTTACATTAGGGAAAGGTGTCATGAGATTGAGGATAATTTAAAAACTCTTTCTCTCTTTGGAAATACCTTTTCTGTGTTTGGAAGAATATCCACAGGAAAGGGTAGAGAGGCCTGGGGAGGTCTGGGAGTGTCCTCAAAGGCTACTTAAGGGGCCGTTAGTGTCAAAGAGCCCATCTGGTGAGCAGACCTCAGCTGGAAAACATCAGGAAGCACCATCACAATGCAGAAGCAGGTAAGCAGCAGTGATGCAAAAGTCAGGCACAGCAGCAAGACAGCCCAGCTCTGGACCCATGAATGTGAGGAGGACATTTATGCCACCAGAGCTGCCTACCTTAAAGTTCAGTGTCTATCCCAAGCCAGATATCCAAACTCCCTTGACCCACAGTGCAGAGGACACCTTCCTCTCCTCCTGGGCTGCAGAGGGAACCTCCATGATGAGCTCGTGTTGGATCCCCTAAACTCTACACAGCTACAGCAGGGTGAGGGGAATGCAAGGGATGTGCCAGGACTAAGAATAAAGCTCACAAGTCTTTGCTTTCCAGCTCTACAATTAAACTGCTAAAACATGTTGACAATATGCCTGAATCTTGTTGGAACATCTATGGCAGAAAAACAGCTTATGTCTGTGCCTGTAATTACAAATAATTAGAATGTGTAATTGGGATGTGGACAAACAGCTAGGCTCAACTGCATACATAGGCCTGTCCCTGCCACCACAAAATTTTTAGAAAGATCAAACAGTAATCACATTCTGTGGGTGCTAATTTTCATAGCTTGGTAAAGAAGCACATACAATACCCAGCTAAACAATTCTGGTTGTTTACAGTTCTGCACCCTTAAAAGACAGACTTTAATCAAGATATTTTGAGAAAGCCAGTGTGTCCTTTCACCTTCTTGCAATGTCTATGCAGCACAGAGCTTCACCCTGGTGTGCACAGTACACAGGGCTATGCTAGACATCCTCGAAAAAGTGATGGTGACCTAAGTAAGTAATGGCCTCTAGAGTACAGAGAAGCAAAAAGAGACCTGACCCTGGGTATCTTGTTGGAGAAGGATGCAAAGAGTTGTGCTTGATGCCATTTCCACTGCTGTGGCTGCCGAGGAAAAGGGATTCAGCAGCAGAGGCTGGGGAGTCCCAAGACATTGGTAGAGGACAGTCCCTCAGTCAGCACAGCCCCTCTCCTTACCTCTGTCTTCCCTTGATACTCCAGGCCCATGTGCTTTCTCCTTGGCCTCCATGGGCAGAAAGATATCTGTATATAAGACCAGAGGCAAAGAGCAAGCTAGGCAAAAAAATGTCTTGGAGGACCAAGCCATCTGGAGGACACAGCGCAAACTGTGCTGAGACAGTCTGTCCAGGCTCTGCTGGGTGCTCCACCTCGCTGCCATCTGTGCTCTGCCTCGTCCCCCTGGGCACAGACCAGGAATCCAAACACAGAGCACTACAGGTACCTGTCAGAGAGGAGGTTCAAGTGGAAGTGAGATGCTTTGACACTTCTGCTCCCCTGTTTGCCTGGCAAGGGCATGATTCTCCTGAAAATTGAAAGTATTCAAGGAGTTATTAATGAACATGGCATTGCCACAGCATCTCCCATGCCTCACCAAGACAGTGATGCTGGAAGAACAAAACAGAGCAGGTCACACAAGAGACAGCACTTTTGTCCTAACCCTTATGGCAGTGTTGAAGGGCTGAAAAATGTGGAAAAAGAGGGTTAAATAATAATAATAAAAAAAAAGTCACAATATCCTTGAGTAAAGTATTCAGTAGATATTTCTGGCTGGTACATAATGTAGCTGCTTCTCTATCATTGATGGGTTTTATTCTCCACAGGTTCCTTACAGAAATGTCGGCAAGTACCAAGCCTGCTCAGCATGCAGAAAAAAGCAACTGATGACAGCAAGAAGAACCAAAGCCTCAGTCAAAAATAGGCTGGATTTCATGATTAATTCCAAGAGGAAGAGGAGGCACAGACTTGGAACTTACAGGTGAGTTTCTAGGGAATTGGAAATGCATCTGAGAAAATGCAACGTCCCTGACAGGCAGCATTCTCTGTGCGCTCTGCATCAAAATGCTTGCAGGGAGGCTAAAGTAAGGGGAGAGGAGAAAGCAAAATTTGACCAGCAACAGCCCTTGCTGCACAGGAGACCTCAGGCTGAGCAAATATTTCCAGTCAAAAACATGAACTGCAGCCCAAAATCCAAATATGTGCTCAGAGACACCTATTTCCCCCTAATTTTTACTTTTCAGATGTATATTATCAGATGGCTAGTAGAAAATATTTCAGATCCCTAAAGGCACACAGGCACCTTCATGCTGACAAGAACACAGTGGATGGGCTAATTGTTTAACTTCATTGTTTTCAATGGTGGCAGGCTATTAAATCAGCTTGGAGCTGACTGGGTAAGATGCCCTCCAGTTGCAGAGCTGAAGATTTGTTCCTGCTCTCCCTAATTACTTCGGCATAATTACTTTCTACATTGCAACTGACTTGGCCTCTCTCCTGCACAGCGTTTTGTCAGTGGCTACTCCAGGGTTCACACATGCCATTTCACCCTTACCTACCACATCCTCTATTCCCCTAAGTAATTTGGAAGAAGACACATTTTGCCTGTGGCGATCATTTAGGCATTGTACATGTCCCTAATTATTTTCTTTACTAATTTATCTAATAGTGAGGAAAGTTTCTTTGTAATAAAGGAACTATAACTCTTGCAAAATTCCAATTCTCCTTTATGGTAGCTGGCTTTAGTGATAGTTCATGTACTTTTGCTTACAGATGCACCACTCAAATATTTTCAAAACTCATGGATGAGTACTATCTGGCCCTAGTGATTAATTTCATTTTTAAATTCTTGCCCATTTTTATTATCTACAAAAAATAAAGAAGCTTTAGAGTAGGTATTTCCCCCTTATCTACTGTGATGAAGATAAATGCAAGAAATTTACTTCATTTTGCTGCAATTTCCTTATTATCCCAAACTGTTCCTTTTCAAAATGACAGTATCATCTGATGGACACATTGGATGGAATGCATTTGTTTCTTTCACTGTATAGTTTATGCAATAAATCTTCTTTTACTTTTCCCACAAGCTCTGCGCTTGGCAAGCTATCCTATGGCTACCAAGTACTACTAAGCAAAAAATTTGATTTTTCCTTCCAATCATGTGTGGTTTTCCCTTTTTTTCCCAGTCAATTGCTACTGGTAACCTACTGAAACTACCTCTCCCTTCACAGACTCCGGATCCTGAGGTTCTTGAGAAGATTTTCACTTTCTTTCGCCTTCCTACTAATCAAAGTGCATGTTCCTTCCTGATGTTCCTTCATACAATCTTGGGACTTACTTTTTTTCTTCCTTTACTGGTTTAAGAATATGAACCACTCATTAAAAATAAAGCATACAGCACCTTGCAAGTATTTTAGCACACCTTTATAGCACAAATTTTTAAAAAATCCACTTCCAGGGAGTTCTTGCACTGAAAACCCCTGTTACTTTTCTTCACTAAGCCTATGGGTTCCGGGCCATCCACAAGATGCTGCAGAGACACGGACCAGATAGAGAGCCCCAGCCCAAACCGGCATTGGAAGTACAAACAAACACTATGCAGCAACTTTTCAAGACTTAAACACTCATCAGACTCTATCACACTTCACCTAGCACAAGATAATCTAATTTATAATAATACCACAGCAAACTAAACCAATAAATATATCTTCAATCTGCACAGCCATATTTGGAGAAATGTCATTGTGGGCACAGTAGGAGCAATGTGTAATAAATGTTTCATTGGCTCCCACAGGTAATATTTTTGCCAAGGCAGCTGGAGAAACTGTGCAAGTTTACTGGCCCTCATATTCAAGCTCAGCATCTATTTGGGGAAAACAGCTGAGGACTATACACAAATTTATATCATAAAAATAAGAGAAAGCCTCAGTTGCGGTGACGTATTTAGCTCAGACAGTATCACTTTATTATTTTGTTGTTATTGCTAATAATAACACCAGTATTACAACACCGAAAGCATGGGAAGTTTCTAAGTTTTATGTACCAAAGAATAAACAGCTCTTGCATGATGGGGGTGAGAATTGACCAGAGTTGGGAATCCCAGCAATTGCATTCATTCAAAATTGTTCCAAAGCTTTCTTTTATGACAGACCTTTTTCCAGGTCCAGTAGATCAGGATGTCCATAACACAGGCATAAAAGAAGATAGTAGAAGACAGTATATCCTCTTAGAGTCAGCATCTAATGGTAATGTTGACTTCAAGATGAGATGAATTGACTCCGAAGAGTTGAAGTATTCTCTAGAAAGCCCAAGATTTCTGAAAAGTCAGAAACAATTGCCACCCATTGCTCTCATGCTTCTCTTCTGCTATCCTCACCTACAAGGGATATTTGATGGAGGGATAAGGGTCCAAGACACCATCCCATCTCTGACATTGCATTTTCTAAGGTGGTCCCTTAAAAGAGGATCTCCCTTCAGGAGAGAAGGAGTCTGACTTCTTTCTGGCCTGAGCGGACCAATTAAACGTGTACTTGGGACTCACTCATTGTTAATGCCAGTGCAGGCAGGAGAAAGTGCAGATATCAACTCTTCCAGGAGGACAATAGTATTTCCAGGAGGCTGATTTTGTTGATGTCTTTCATCTTCACCAAGAAATAGAAACAAGAGCTAGAGCTGAAATCCCCCTGTTTCTGCTTGGGCCTTTTATAGAATGCGATGCCAACTCCCAGAGCATCACATTGCCTCAAAGACGAACACATGGTGAAGTTACTCAAGGAGCCAAAAGACCATGGAGTGTTCTCCCACTTGGAGGAAGGACCATGTAGGCATCTCACTCCAGCATTTGTCTTGAAAATATATACCCACAGATCACAGTAACCACAGAAAGAAAACATCTTGAACAACATTCGCCCTTTCATCTTCAATGCGCATATATCAAGAATGATCTGTGACAAGATTGGACTATTTCTGTTTGTCTTGTTGTTGTAATAAAAATATTAATAAGATAGGTATTAAGTTATAGGGTTCCCTTTTCCTGCATTAGTAATTCTGATGGAAAACAATATGGACAGCTTATACTGTCCCTGGGCAAATATTAAATAAACAAAAGGCTCAAATACAATAAGCATTAATATTTCATGAATTTGGGCAGACCATCAAGAAAGCTTTTCTTGATCACTTTACCTAGCATTCTCCCTGTGGGATTAAAAATAGCATTAATGAGAAGCAGAAGGAAATATCTCAAGCAGCAAAAGTACACACCAAGTATGAAAATTAACTCCTTTTTGGATGTCTCAGAGGAGTAGGGCTGTGCAAGAGACAGTATTTCAGATGTCTTAGCAGTATATTTGGAAAAGTCAGGCAGCCAAGCTCTGTTTTGCTTGTTATTTTATTTGCTGTTGCCCATGGAACTTTTCAAAACCCTGCTCCATCAAAACACTTTACAGATGCTGTTTCGGGATGGTGACAGCTACTCAGTATGGGACAATTTGGACCAGTGGATAACTCTGAAAATTGTGGCAACCCACAAGTACTGTGCAGTACCCACAATGGTTTAACTATCACCTGAAGAGGTGCTGAAAGTCCCTTCTTCTTTCACTGCAGGCTGGAAGGGATCCAGTCCTAGGATCCCTGGAAGGGAATGCCTCAGGCGTGGGCTGGGCCTCCTCAAGCCAGCACTCTTATGTCATTGGTGTCCATGGGGCTTTGCATTTGAAACCTACACGGGAAACTGAGGAAACTCAGCCACCAGTGTCAAGGGAAGCAGGGACCCAGGTGGCTCTGCAAGCACATGTGCTGGATCTACAGACCAAGAGGCTTTTGGATGTGTGCCATGGCCAGGGTGCACATGGTGTTAATTTGTGTCCCTTCAATGGGATTTATTTTGCTTGATCTTAGACACTTATAGCACAGACATCTTTATCTGGGCTGGCTGTCTAACTCAAGGAGGAAAAGGTGCTCCCAGGGCATAATTCATGTCCTCCTCAGATAGATGTCTGAAACAGAGCAGATGAATCATTTTCTAGAAGCACCTCCAGACTCTCCGTTGTCTCCAGAGTCATAAAGGAGGCCAGACAACCAGATCAGATGTAGACTTCTGCTTTTTGGGCTTATAAAATAAGTGAGAAGAATGTCACCTTTTGTGACTGAATTGCATTAGACTTCTACATGATTCAATGTGAATGCAGCAAAGAATACAACCACCTTCATGTAAAACAAAGGACACTGTAACTACAATTTTCATCAGCCTATGTTTTATTGAGCTGAGTCACATATAGTTCCAAGTCCATTTACAAGGAAAATGCCAAATACCCACTCTTCCTGAAAAAACTCACAGAATAATGTATAACTTCTTGAAGCACCTCTTTATGTCTCTTCTGTCATTTGTAGTTTCTCAGAGCATGCATTGGTCCCTACTTGCAGTTTCTAATGCCCTAGCTTGGACATCTAATATTCAGAGTGCATGTGCTTTGTACCAGTTTATTTCTTTTTCTTTCTGAAAGTCTGTCTTTTAAGAGATGTGGAAAGCTTATTCTGGCCATGGCCATTTATAATTATAATAAAATCACAGTTTTATTGTGACCCTATATTCTTCAACTATGAGCACTCCCTACAGATTTTCCTGATTTCTAAAACACAAAATGTGCTGCATGCTCTAAACAGTGGTGGATGACTACTGCTCTATTCCAGTAGCATTCCATGCCATAAAAATATCTTCAGTCTGCAGCAGAAATTATATTCTGTAGTGTTCTTTTATTTTAATTCAGTTCAGCATTGCACAGTGATTCTGTTCCCGGAAAAGGAAGGGCTGGCAATCAATATGTTTAGCCTATCTCTAGACTCTACCCTGAATTAATTACCAATTAACTCAGTGTACTTAGCACATTTGTAAAGCCTACAATGGACATGCTACATATTTATTTATGGTTATAGACATCTGTTTCTGGATCTTCTAATGGATTTTCTAATCTTTATGTAAAAAAACATTATTTTTTTATTGTTTTGAGGAAATGTGAAATGGTGTCCACAGTAGCTTTTATTAAATGTGTTAAATACTTGCTGCTAATTGACTGCTAATAATTCAGAGAACTGAAAGTCTACAGTAGATGTATCTGCTCTGATTTCTCTGGCAAAAGCATTTTCTCATTAATCATCAAACAGCATTGTGGTTAACTCCAGACACTGCTCTTCAACCAAGACCACAGCACACAAGTATAAAGTTCTTATTCATGTGCCCCAGGGGATTTAAGTGGCAGAGACCAGAAGTTCACAGTGCTCCATTGGCTGAGAGTACCTGCAATGTCACAGAACTCCAGACACACCCCAGCTTTCCTGCATTTTATGGGCCACCCTTAAGCATTTAGAAACAAGGAGCATTTGAAGACTGCTGTGAAGCAAAATGGACAGATTTCAAAAAATGAAATTAAAGTTAAGATGCTCTGACATAACATAACAATTCACAGAACTTACAGGTAATTCAGAAAGTGATTGAAAGAACACGTTTCCCACTTGCTACTCATACATATCAGCTTCCAGGGAAGGCTTCATTGTTCACCTTTCACCACAGAAACATTTTCAAATTAATTCAATTTCCTCTGCATTTTATACTAGAAATAGAGTTTCACAGAATTTAGAACAGAGTACTGAGCAAGCTCTAATATACTCATTATGCCATAAGTTGGCCTTTCCCTGATTTTAGCATTTTAAATTCACATTGTCTTATAAGAACACCTTACCCAAGGAAAGAAAGAAATTTTAGTGGAAGTATCTGAAAAGAAAATAAATGAGTTTAATTAAATAGCCATTTTCAGGTTTTTTTGGTTTATATTTGAGGAGCAGGTTCTTTCCTAAGTACTAAAAGTGCACATTGTTGCATTAATTTAACTAATAGGCATTAGTTATGACAGCCCGCTTAGTAAAGGTTCTGAGCCAGTGTCGTTTCTATAGATTTATACGCTTGGAAATGTGCACTTTAAATGAGAATCTTGCCGGTGTCAAAATTAAATTAAACTGAATTAAATCATATGCCCGATCACAAAGACCGAAGATTCTTTTCAGAATCAGGTCCAAATTATAATCGTAACTCTAGCCTGACTACCGAAGAAAATTAAAAAGCAGTTCCAACTTCATTACACTCTGCTGAAGTTGCCGGCCATACAAACAGGGCAAAATCCTTAGCTGTGCAAAGTGACTGGTGCTGGAGCTCTTCCAGGACAGTTACTGCCACACTCACAATCTGAAAAGCTCTGACAGCAATGATGTCCTGTGGAGAATGACTCCTCCTGGGACTGTGATCACTGTGGGGTCAAATGTTCACAACAAGATGAGCATCTAAGAGTAAACTTCAGGTCCATCAAATCTCTACTCCTACTCCTCACCTCCTGACTCCCAGTTTCAGACCCAGAAGGACCTGTTAGTGAAGTGCTCTCAGGATTTGTCTGTCAATGTTGGCACACAAATGTCTCGACATGTTGATGTCCACCTCATCTGAAGTCCTGTAGTCAGTCACAGTCAGCCCTGCCTTGCCTCAGAGCACACCAGTCAGTGCAGCCTTCACAGAAAGCAAAGTGGTGCTCTGCCAGCTTTAGTCCAGTGGTTTGCAGCACTTAGGTATGGCATGGTCATAGTGAATATACAGTGGGAGCTAGGAAGGGCTTTTCCTCAAAGATGGAAGATGCTACTACCAACTGAAGGATGGAGTACGGCTCAGAGCAAGCCAGGATCCATCCTGCTGAATTTGGACTCCTGTAGGAATCAGGAGCTGGAAAATGGTGTCTCCCAAAAATATTTCCTTTTCTATTTTTGTGATTCCTACATGTGCTGGCCAAGACCGGCCTCCTGCTGCTTCTGTATCCATGCTGAAGGCTCTTACCTTTCCTTAAGCTACTTGAAGCATCAATGCATGAGCAAGCAAATGCAACATCTGCAAGGCAATGCATACTGGGAGCTTTCCCAGCAAGAAGCCTCTCTCAGCTGTGTCACGCAGAATTTCAGACCCTTCTGCTACAAGCAAATGCCCCAAGAGTTCTCAACAGAATCACAGAATCATAGAATCATCCAGATTGGAAGATCATCTATTCAAACCCAGCAGCACCATAATTAGCCTGAAACCCCAAGTGCCACATCCAGATGCCTCTTGAACACTTTCAGAGATGGTGATTCCATACCTCTCTAGGCAACTTACTGCAATGCCTGACCACTCTTTCAGTGAAAAACAAATTTCAGATATCTAATCTGAACTTCCCCTGGTGAATCAGAAGGCCATTTTCTCTTATTCTTTTGCCTGACACATGGCAGAAGAGACTGACCCTCACCTGGCTACTACCTCCTTTCAGGTTATTTCAGAGAGCAATGAGGTCTCCCTTGAGCCTCCTCTTTTCCAGACTATACAGCCCAAACTGCTTCAGCTGCCTCTCACAGGACATGTTTTCTAGACCCTTCGCCAGATCCACTGCCCTTCTCTGGACACACTCCAGCACCTCAATGCCCTTTTTTGAATTGAGGGGCCCAGAACTGAACACAGGACTTCAGGTGCAGCCTCACCCATGCCAAGTACAGGTGAACAATCACTGCCGTGGTCCACTGGTCACAGGATGCCATTGACTTCTTGGCCACCTGGGCACACGCTGGCTCATGGTCAGCTGATCATCAGCCAGCACCTCCAGGTCATCTTCTTCCAGGCAGCTCTCAAGCCACTGCTCCTTAGGCCTGGAGTGTTGCATGGGTTGTTGTGACCCGAATGCAGGACCTGACACACATTCCATATTGAACCTCAGTCCTCAGCCGATCAATCCAGTTTGTCCAGATCCCTCTGCAGAGCCCTTCAACCCTGCAGCAGATCTACACTCCCACCCAACTTCATGTCATCTGTGAACTTACTGAGGGTGCACTCAATCCCCTCNGGACATGTTTTCTAGACCCTTCGCCAGATCCACTGCCCTTCTCTGGACACACTCCAGCACCTCAATGCCCTTTTTTGAATTGAGGGGCCCAGAACTGAACACAGGACTTCAGGTGCAGCCTCACCCATGCCAAGTACAGGTGAACAATCACTGCCGTGGTCCACTGGTCACAGGATGCCATTGACTTCTTGGCCACCTGGGCACACGCTGGCTCATGGTCAGCTGATCATCAGCCAGCACCTCCAGGTCATCTTCTTCCAGGCAGCTCTCACGCCACTGCTCCTTAGGCCTGGAGTGTTGCATGGGTTGTTGTGACCCGAATGCAGGACCTGACACACATTCCATATTGAACCTCAGTCCTCAGCCGATCAATCCAGTTTGTCCAGATCCCTCTGCAGAGCCCTTCAACCCTGCAGCAGATCTACACTCCCACCCAACTTCATGTCATCTGTGAACTTACTGAGGGTGCACTCAATCCCCTCATCCAAATCATCAGTCAGTTGCTCCCGAGGAACACTGTGGGAGACAGTGTCAAAGGCTTTACTGATGTCTAGAGAGACAACATTCACAGCTTTGCCCTCATTCACTAACTTGGTAACTTTGTCATAGAAGGAGATAAGGTTGGTCACACAAGACGTGCTTTTCATAAATCCATATTGGCCTGATCCCCTAGCTGTCAAGCACATGCCACATGGTGGCACTCAGGGCAATCTGCTCCCTGAGAATGTCTGGCACAAGTCATAGCAAAAAACATATCAGACTGACAAAATCATAGAAGATAACACCATGTCCTTATAGATATTGTAAATGTAGGCTTAGGCAGGCCCCACACCTGTCAGGCTCTTGTCAGTCACAAATGGGACCATGGTAAGAAAACTTTGGGTGTCATTATTGATCACGATTGATCTCTGGCCTTCAATCAATATGGCATTTGTTAAGTGGGGCATGGAAGGTTTGAAGTACATGAATATCAAAGTTGTACCATGAAGCATCAATTCATTTGCGCTTATCTTCTCTGGCCTGACAAAACACAGTCCTGCAGCACCCATGGACTTGTAAGAAATGGTGTTAGAAACTAGTGTGGGTGAGATGAAGGTTTATACTTTGGTTAAAACTAATTCTTTCATGTGTATCTCTTCCTTAAAGATATGTGGCTCCTCTCAGGGTGAGATTTAGGGAATCTCTCATCATACAGCTGGATCACAGCTGATCTAGAAACCTGCCAAGTATCTGTCATTAAAAGTGGTGAAGGGAACAGCCCTTCCCCTTCGATGTCACAATACTAAAAAAGAGCAGACACAAACAAAAGGAGATACAAGGCACAAATCCACAGATATCACTCCTTCTGCCCACAGGGTCTGTTGGGACTGGGAGTGATAGATGTGCTGTGCTGGTGACAGACCACTCTCTACAAACCCACAACTGCCCTGGGAGAGGGAACAGTGCTCTGCAGCTGTTGCAAGTTGTAGTTCTGAGAGATACTCCAAACATGCCAGACACCAAACTTGTACCTAGCTTTCTCCAACTTCTCAAACTCTGCATAGCTCATCACTCCCGAGGATCATCTCACTGGTTTTCCACTCATCTCTCTTTCCTGCATAGAAAGCAAAGTATCTTTTTCCAGCACATATCTGCTACAATCAGGAGCCAGCTTTGTGTAGCTACCATGCCCAAAGGCAGCCTTTTGTCAGTCAGTCTCAGAAGTCTCTTTGAAGGCTGGTTTATTGGCTGCCTGTGAGAAGATTGAGGAAGAGTGAGTTTTTTCCTTTTGTTTGTATTTTCTTTTAAAGAACTTTTTCTAAGTGATGCTCAAAGGAATGCCCACTGCTCCATGCAACGTTCTCTGTGGGATGGGGAAAATATTACAGTTAAACCTACTGTAGGAAAACATCATTTATTTTAACAGAAAAACATAAATTATTTTTACAGAATGCAACTTGTACTACTGTGCTTCCCAAACACCTGCAACAAATACATTTACATATAGCACACCTTTATTTGGAAATGAAGTCTGATATTACATTTTTCCCAGATGCCGAGGGCTTCCTTCCCTATTTTAGTGCAACCAAGGAATGTCAATATAGCTATCCTGTCTCACTTTTCATTTTCCTGAATAACTTTGAAAACTGTTGTTCCCTGGCAGTACTTCCATGCACATCCGCATTCAAAACAAACTCATCTGTGTCCTTCTTCAGTGAAGGGATAGGGTGAAGGGAGTGAAGGGTGATACAATAGCTGTCCTGCCAGCACTCAGCAGGGCAACACAAACAAAATCAGCAACCCACTTAATTCTCTGAAATGAAAAAGCACATTCCTCTGGCAGAGCACCTTATAAGTGCTATCCAGCAGGGATCTCTCCCATCTGTGCACACTGAAGGGCCACAGATTGCATACCAGAAGTATTGTCATACCAGAAGTATTACAATGATGATTGCGTGGCATGAGCTCTCTACCAAGTCAGGACCAAGCTGCAGAAGTATCTGTAGTGACTTGCTAAAGTGACCTGGCACCTGATAATAAGCTGCATCATCCATATAGAAAGTAGTAGCAGCAATGGAGGGAAGCCACAGGCCTCACACCCTTACCCTAAAATTCCTCACCACAGCTTCCGAAATCATTGGATAACTCAAATCTTTTCATTTCCACCAGGTCTATGGTAAAAAGGTAAAATCTCTGCTACTTCTGCCAGAAGTAACTGAACAATCCTTCAAGCCTCCTTGGTCCCTAATGAGTGATAATTAATCATGGGTATTTTCTAAGCACAGTTTAGAGTTTTACTAAATGACAAATAAAGAACTAACAAGGCCATAATCAAGCAAATATGTTCCTTAATCACTGCAGCAGGAGGGCTCAGAGCCAAATAAACAGGGTGCTGTAGTTCCAAGCCTTTCCTCTGTTCCTGCACATTCATCCACTGGTTGTTTGTAGGGAGAAAGGCATACTCATGTTTTCACATGTCTGTTGTCATAGGAGAAATCCGACTTCTCACTTCTTCCCCAGAGGGAGAATGGAAATGAGGGGAGCGGGGTTCCTGATCCAGTTTAGTACAGTGTGTGCAAGACCTTCAGCTCACCCACACACTGTTGTGGTGTCTAGAAGAGATCCCTTTAGAGAAGCCACAGGAAGGAGATGGTTAGGTTAAATCCAAAAAGCACATGCCTTTTCCAAAACTCAAATGAAACAGTCCCTTCCTCCTCCAGCTCAGCTTGCAGGTACTTCCTTCTCTCCCAGCCAACTCCTGCTCCTCCAGCTTGAGCTGGGAGACCCTGCTCTTTGAGGAGGGAGCAGTACAGCAAATCCAAGACTAACTTGGTCCCTGTCCTGCTTCTCCCACCACGGCTTAATTTATGGACTAACAGCTGTAGGCAGAAACAGAGCACAATTTCAATTACCCATTCCAAGTGCACAGGGAAAAACCCTAAGAAATGTGCAATCTACTTGGGACAAAACATAACGTCCCGCATGCCAGGCAGAGGAAGGCAATGACAGGAACAGTGCCCAATCACAACAGTTGGCTGCTGCACGGACTGAAGGCATTATAAATGCACACTAGGAAAAGCCATCAAGCTGAGATGAAACCATCTGGACCCAGTTAGGCAACAGCAGCTGGCTGGGGAGTGCGGAGGATGGTTTGAAGGGGATAATGCAATCACTGGTTCCTTTATGGCAACTCTCTAAAACCCTCTAGCCCCTCTTCTCAGCAGGATTCAGTGCTAATCTGTGATACCCAGGGCAAAGTGCAGTTGAAGAAGCAGCCTTTTGCTATGCAAACTACACCCTGCCTAGGAAATAAGGTTATAATAATTGAATCTATTGAATCAATGGGAGAAGGTGAGGGTGACAAAAAATGCTGCAGCAGAGGCAGTCACCACTCAACCAGTGCCCAAGAAACACCCACAGCATAATGACGGGGCTTCACAGCTTTGGGTACTTACAATCTGCTGAGTCTTTAGTGATCCCAAAACCTAAAATGAGCTTTCTCCTTGTTGTGGACCTCACTGACCTCAACCCAGCTGAGGGCATATAAGCCTAGCTAGAGAAGAACTTCCCATTGCAGTTTTGACACAGCATCAGATAAGTCACTTAAACTTGTTTGCATTCTCCCTAATGGTGTTTTTTTCACACTCCTTGCTGGTGTGACACGACACCCCCAGGCCTGACAGATGCAAGTGTCACAGTTGAAGCCAGGGGCAGTGATTCATGGAACATGTGATGGCAACTAAGTGTTCAAAACAGTCATGCATTTGCCACACTGAATTCATGGAGATCTGGATTTATTTTCTGCTGCCAGGCTCTGACTCCCTCCCTACATTTAAGCCTGCCTGATCATCACTCCCAGTCTTACCTGGCTCCCACCAAATCTCAAAGCTGTCTTTCAGCCTTCTGTCCCCTGCCCTATCCCATCCCTCCTTTCCCACTGTTTGCCATACTTGCATGCAGTCCAGGCCCTGGGAGCCCTCCTCAATCTCCTTTCTCAGGTTCTGTCCCCTCCTGAGCTCCACCAAAGCCCCAGGCTCACCGAAAGCTTTGCTGAAGCCACCTGGGGCTGAAGCCCCTCTGCTTGCCAGGTGAATCTTTGTGTCTTCTCTCCTTCTCAATGGATGCTCCCAGCGCCTGACACAGGTCAAGGAGCAGTTTTCCATCCTCTGGAAAGCTAATGCTTGGGGTTTTTTAACCTTTTCTTTTTGCCAAGCTGCTCAGATTTTTTTTTCCCTTCCCTTTTCTTCTACCTTTTTCTGCTCCCAGTCTCTTTCTGTCCCCTTTTGCCAGCTTCATTTTCTCCAGACTCAAACTGAAGAGAGCCTCTTTTGCCCTCACTGGACAGGGCACTGGGAGATGTCCTCTACGCCTATCATGCCTCCAGAATCCTTTTTTAGATCTGTGTCTTCAAAGCAACCTTTCATAGCAGACTATGTATTCAGTTGCACAAACTTCCTTTGTTTACTGTAAAAGAAATCTTATCAACTGATGTGCGTATCTATTTACAATCCAACCCTGCAAATAGTTGCAGTAGAAAATGGAAAAAACTTGAGAAGTGTAAAATTGCATTAGCATTTTTTAAACAAAACTGTTTGCTTCAGAAAATTTCAGGCTGACCTGAAAGAGTTTCTTTTAATATATGCTGCCAAAAGGAAAAAAATAACTGTATTTTGGATCAGACCACAACAACTTCTCCGTGTTTTGTTGGTTGGTTACAACAGCAAAGACCTCATTAGCATTGTTCTGATGCACCTTTTCTAGTCATACAGATGTAACATTTGTTTCAGATCCATGGGTAGAAAACCTACTTTTAAATATTATTTAATGCATAAAAAGCTACACTTATGTTTTGTTCCGTATAGTAGTTACCATAAAATCAGTTCAAAATATATCACTTGTGTAGTATCTATTTATGTATGACTCTCCCCCCAACTATATATCCCATCACGCCTGCAAAGTCTTTAAAATGCATTTTGAAAAATGCAGAAACCTCAGAAAAGAACTGCGAAAATTATTCCAGGGCCGGAGATAACATTGCACCACAAGGCATTTTAAAACCTTGCCAGGAGAAGACTCAGACATTACTGGATTACAGTATCTAAGGACCTCTGGGGGAAGCTTTTCCAGGTGGGAGAGGACTGTTTAATCCACCAGAAAAAAGCATGTAAAGAAATAATGGTTGGAAGCTGAGGCTGATCAGGAATTAGGGACATGGTTTTAATAGTGAAGATATTAACTAGTAGAATATGTGGTGGGGGATGTTCTTGGCGTCTTGAGGTCTTTAAATGCAGAGCAGATGCTTTTCTAGAGACCTGGTTTATCAAACATACTTTACTGGGATCTCTATAGGAGTGTCAGGGTGAGATACATAGATAGACCTGCAAATCCCAGTTGTCTTAGCAGATTATGTCAAGATCCCTCCTAAATACATAACACTAATGTATTCCTTCTTCCTCGGAACTGAAAACACTGCGGATGGACTTCGCTTCCCCGGATGTGCATGTGTGTGTTGAGACGTGGCAAGGGCTGTGAGACCTCCCGCACTTCACAGAACAAGCTGTGGGATGTCTGATTCCTACAGATGGTCTGAGAGCAGCTCTACACCTCGTGCAGTGGCACTGGGTCCTGATGCCATACTGAGGGACAAGCATTCCACTGTCTCTGACTGGAATATCATTGACTGAATTCCTAACATAATTTACAGCGGCATCAGAGACATTCATGGAACAATTTGATCTCGCAGACACCAGTTGTATCAGGCGTCTGACCCCTTGTGAGGTCTTGATGGAATCATGTATAAGGTGCAGTGGAATTTGCTTTATTCTTTTTATTATGCCATCCATACTGGAAGAAATGGAGATATTCTCCTCCTGAATGGAGAGCAGAAAGAAAAGAGGTACTGAGGGGGAAAATTCTTGTATTTTTCATCATTATTTGCAGTTTTTAAACTCCTCTGTGCCCCATTCAGACTGCAGACCTGAGGATGTGGCACTTCCACGTCAACTCGGTCATTAGGTAAAGGCCATCCCTCCGGCACAACTCCACAGCAGCTGGCAGAGCCTCTTCCATTTGACCCTCCAGCCCAAAGTTCAGAGGAAGAGAGCTGGCTGACAGCTGAAGTGGGTACAAGGAGAGAACTCCACCTCCAAGGGCTTTCTGCCCCAAACAGCCTCTGTTTTAAGAAGCTTATGAAGGGGCTTGTAATGTTAAAAAATAGCATTTGTATGTTTTATGCAGCCAGTTTTCCCTGATTACTCCTGATGTGCAATTTATAAATATTTATCAAATTTTTTATTGGCCAGATAAGTTACCACCCAAGTTGGTGGTACTATTCTTGTCAGTAATTTTATTTAAGAAGAAAAAGCTCATTGTGCCATTAAAAGGTCATTAATTTAGCTGCAAATACCATTTTCTACAGGAGATATTCCCTCCTGTGATTCAGTAACACAGAAATAAACACTCTCTAATTGTCCAGAGACAAACTACCTTCTAGAAATTAACTTCCCCACAACATTTCATCCAGGCAGTTGGTAGTTTAATACTGAACCAATTAAAAGCAATAGAGAGCTACATGAATAGGATATTAATTTCCTCACCAGAAGTGGAAATGAGTGGGTGCTTTGATTCCCACAGGGAAGCCAACTCCACCAGCAGCAGCTTAATCTACAAAGGCTGCAGCATCAAATGAGGGATTCACCGTGCACAACCGGATCATTACGCTGTGTGGATATTATTGCTACAGCCACAGCCTCATCCAGTCTGCAGTAGCCCCAGGAAATACTGTAAAAATAAAGCAAGGTGATCTTCTTACAAAAAAAAAAAAAAANTCCTTGTAGCTTATCAGATTGTATGAATGTGAACATTACTGTGCCAAAATCTCTCTTTCGTAAATTGTCATTCCAAATCAATTCTAAGTACAAAAGAAGTGCTTACATTGAACTGATCTGTTCAATCTCTTATTTCCAATTGCAGACAATAGTGAAAACGAACATTTAATCCACTTTCAGCACCTTCTTTTATTGAGGATTAGCCACAGGAAACAATATTAGTTCTCTCTCTATGTATCGGGGTGGCATGTGATGCTATCCAGGTAGGGGCAGAAGCAAATTCAGATGAATTCTGCTGAAAAAGCTCCTGCAGTCTGATGTTGGACTGGATCATTCATGGATAAAAGCAGTCCAGAAGCCATTTCCTCTTCCTCATTTCTACCGCTGGTGTAGAGGCCAGGCCAAGAAGAGAAGGATGTGGCAGGATCCTTGTCCCATCAAGCCACCAGCAAATACACTAATAAATGCTTCCACATATTGAGAGCTAAATCTGCTTTAATTAACATTAGAAACAGACATATAAGAGATAAAGCATGAGGGAAGATGCAAAATACAAGGTAACAAAGTGAAGAAGCAGTAATGATGATGGGAAACTTTGCCAGAGTTCTATAATGTTAATTGATTCTTTAAATGTTGCACATCCCAGGCAGCCAAGACTCCTGTTTAGAGTGTTGTATATCAAAATTGTGCAGGACACCCAGAGAGGGGTTTTAATTTATTTTTAAGTTGCAATCATCTAGTTCTTGTAGGACGATTTATCATATGTCACCAAATAAATAACACTTCAGTGCATTTAAGTTTCTTAAAATCACAGCAGCTGCTTTTCCAAGTGCTCCTAGACCTGTATGCATCATTACAGGGGTCTTCAACATATCCAATGGATCCCAATGAGGTTTTATGTAATTTTTATATTCATATAATATGAAGCATTATCAACATACATTGTCAACTTCAACATGACAACAGTTTACCATTAGGCATTCCACTCAAGCAAGGTCAGATCAGATGAGGAATTCAGGGGAAAGGGAGAGAGAGACTGGACCCAGCAACATTATCTCCAAGCTCCTCCAGCCCCATGATGTCCTGCGTTTCCCCAGAACTCACCACAGAAATCAGCTTTTCCAGTGGTAGCAGTACATTACTTTGTTCCTAGTGGGTTAAATACTAGCCTAAATTTCTGCCTTCAGACACCTAGAACAACCTCCCTCCTCCCACTTCCCTCACACATGTTCACAATGCAGAGTGAAAGGAGGGCCAAAATGGCTTAAACCTTTACTTGTAAACCTAAAACATCTCTCCTTTGGCTTACAGGAGGATCCCTGTCTTCATAGAGCCACCAACTGCTTCTTTTAATACTCAATAAAGCAAAAATGATCTTTATATCCCTCATAAGGTCAGCTACACTGTTCAGTACAAACATGCAGTTCAACAACCAAACATACCACATCATATTTTTTTCTGTTTTCAAATTGTCCAGCAGCATACCAAATATCTGCAGCATGAGGTATTCACAATAGCCTCTGTGTAGGATTTTTATCTTTTAGCTGATCAGCAAAATATATCTTTCCAGTTTCGAGCATCTTCAGCTAAAAGCATTTTGGTTTATAGAATAATAAAGCAATACATTTTTGTTCCGTGACTCTGAATGTAACACATGGCTTTCCTTGCAAGCCTTGCTGTGGATCCGAAAAAAATCTATCATCATTTGCAGTGTTTGCTATAATTTTCAATTTCCATGAATACTGTTGCCAGCAAACTACTTTACAAAAACATTTGAGTAAACAAGGAAGGGAGTGAGTGTGAGTACAGTCAAAGAGAAGTTCCTTAAAAATGTGAATGAATATTCACCCTGTTCCCTAGTTGCTTCCAGGCTCCTATCAGTTGGAAGTGCTATCCTGAAAGCTGCTTGCTGGCTAGAGCTGGATATTGATTCAAGCTAGGGCGCTTTCACACTGTCATCTTATTATACCAGCTGGTGGAATCTCCCTCACTGCAATGAGTGGAGGAAAGCAGAGAAAATCCAAAGCAGAAATAAGCATCCTTAAATGCTTTATCTGTAGGGACTTAAGCTAACCTCTTCCGTAAAGAAACACACAGATTTTTTGGGTTCATTTTTCCATTCATTTTCCAACTATCTCAGTGTAGAAGCCTCTGGAAATGCCAAGTGCTTTTTAACTCCCTCTACCATCCTGCAATAGTTCACATTGTCATCCATCTGTCTGCCACTGAAAATACACTCAGCATCAATTTTCACAACAAATCTGTGAAGGCAGGGTCTTGCTCAACTATCTTAGTTAATGAAAAGCTATTAGTTTGATTGCAAGTTGGTAATTGTTCTAGCCCTGCAGAAAATGTCATTAAAATAATTTTTACAGAACTCTTTTAATAACTAGATATTTTTGTAGCACAATTGCTTTTAAATCTCATGAGGCCAATGTGTAATACACGACTGTTCCAGCTCACAGCTCTCAGCACTCAGAGGGTATATATCAGGTTTCAAGTTGTTAATTTGTTATGGTAATCAATACCTTATTCTTTTTAACCACAGAGGCAAATTCATTTGCTCTTTTCAGTTTGATATCGGATTATGAATGATTTACATCCGTAACTACTGCAAATGCCACATGACACTTAACAGCATCAGCTAGGGATTTAGAACTTGTTTTTCACTGGGTTTCCAGTAGAATTTGTCTGCAAGTTGCCAGATGACAGCACCAGCAGTATTTGATGGTTTGGGACCATTGTTCAAAGATGACTGCATAGATGATGATATATTCATAAATATTCACAATAAAAAAAGAATTGAAAAAATCAGATCTGATAATCAACCAGTTAGTCCCTTCCACTTTACCAGCTACCATCCATGCCTGCTACAGTAGCAAAAAGCAGACACTTGGTGCTTACCAGCTCTATTACATCTATCAACATCTTTGAGTTGTGTAGGAACATAAGTAAATCTGATAAACGTGCCTGCTAAACAGATTTTTGACAGCTGTAAAGAGGCTTTGCAGAGTATAATTTCTTGAAGCATTTCCCAGGTGTCATCCTGGGTTATAAATTATGTGTAATCCAAAATGTAATCCAGAAGGAAAAGAAGATATGGAAATTTCAGCATTCTTTTCTTAGTGGTTGTAACTTCATCTCACATCATCTCTCAGGTCCTCCTTAGGCCACCTTAGTGATGCTTCGTACGTTGGAAGAACATTGTGAAGACAGACATGAAGGCCAATAAATATAGATTTGTTCACAGGATTGGGGGTTGATGATATTTCAAATATTATAATTTTTTAATATTTTTAAAGGTTAGAATGACATTTCTTCCTTCAATTATTTCCCTGAATTTCCCCGTCATTCATCAGAAGCTTCATTATAGTTTTTAAGTGCTTTTTATTTTCTCAGCACCACAGACTCCCTACCTGTTCTTTTAAAATTAGTTTATTACCTACCAAGTGCCATGGTCACACTCCAGTATTTCATCTGGGTGACACTAAACTGAAGTGGTTTAGTTTATAGTCCATGTAATTTTGATGAGTCCTTATTTTGCATGAAGATCAAGAAGCCAGGGCAGCAAAAGTCATTCATGGAAAGTGCCTTCTCTCTGGAAGAATACTTGTATGATGAACTCGTTCCTTGATTGAAACTATTTCTAATTATATTAACCATATTCTCCCTCTAATCTCCCACCATTACTAAGCTTGTTATTTCATTTCCTGAAGCCCTTGCACTTTCTAACTGACGTATCCCATATGAAAATATTATGTCTATATCTAACTCCAGCATATTTCAGCCTGATGTCTTTAGCTAGACCATAGATATTGAAACATATGAACCTTTTATTTTGCTAATAGTCTAAAAGAGAGTGCTTTGGCATAAGATCAGTCAGCGCTTGTCTAATGTAAATGGCCCTCATAAAGCATTGACTCCGTCATTTATTTTAGAAATTCTCATGGCTGTTTTGTTTGTGATAAGTATGTACTCGGAGTGTTTCCAGAACAACTTGACATAGAGCAAAATATGGGAAGCATTTGCAGGAGTTCAATCAGCTGACACTCAGTACATGAAAAACCTCAGGGGAGAGTTTGCCTTATGCCTTAAGAGTGAGAGCTGTGCTCTGGCAGAGCACAGCAGGAAGTACCTTCTGCAGTGAGAGCTGTAGAGCAGTGACACTTCAAATGCTGGATATCAGTCTTCAAACCTCAGCTGAAATGTCCCTTATTTCAACTGTGAAATTGGAAGAAAGGGTGATCTACGAGCACCAATACATTAATCACATTCAGCATCAAATCACTACATTGAACTGTATCTTAAAGTCACCTGGAAGGTAGGTCTCTCTAAGCAGAATCAATGCAAGAAGTTTCTCCCTCACTCTTATCACTGGACAGAGCTAGCTGGGTCTAATGAAATATGATTCACTAATATATTTGCACACTTAGCCCTTGAGTTCAGCTAGCTGCTATTTCTAGGTCTTGCTAAACATCAGCTTTCTCAAATACAATAGAATTCAAAGTCATTTTCAGTTTATTCCTTCCTTTTAATCTTTGCATCAGTAGCTGTATCTTACTACCACCTAGTCCAAGGTACCAGTTTTATTTTCCACTTAGATTTTCTGCTAAACACCTTCTATTGCTGTTAGGAAAAAAAAAATGCTTATATGCTCCCTTGAAGCACTCTCTTGCCTGATGTCTACAAAATATGTCAACATAGAGCTGTATATGCTGAGGTCACTGAGCCACTTTACCTGCCTGTTTCCCTGGGCTCCTAATACGCTATCAACATCAGTTGTCTCACATCTTCACCTGGGATTGCAAGCTCCTTCTTCCCATTGCAAACTCTTACAAACCTGTGCAATAGCTACAAGAGTGGGTCATGGTCTACGAGTCAGTGTCAGTAGAAGCATCAGTAACTAAACCCTCAGGGGTTTCACAGGCTTGGCTACAAATTAATGGTTAACTAAAAATTCATACAGACAATTCAGTGTTCACAACAGAAAAGCTATGGCTAGGAAAAGGAGCAAACACATCACACCAATCTTCTCATTCTAAAGGGCAGATCTTCAGACTGCATAGAAGAGCATAACAACATCGGTGTCAGTAGAATCATGACAACTGATACCAAGGACACGTGTCAGTCTTTGAGTAAAACTTACATGATGCAAGGTCTTTTTCAAAAGGATTTATTGAGCTTAAAATGTTGTTAACAGTTGTCACTGGGTTTTCATTTCACAGTTTTTAAACTAGCAACATCTCAGTAATCCCATGAGGGAAATAACATGTCATATGACCTAAGCACCCAGTGCAAATTTTTAAAATGAAGTGTTCCTAAACAACCTCATAAGCCAAAGTTATTCACTCAACTAATCCATGAGAAAATGCAGATGCCAAATCTGTTCTTAACCAATTTGAGCAGTAGTCACATAAGTCTACCGCCCACACCCTGCTTAGTAAAATCTTCTAAGCTTTCCTCAGCACTAGCTGTGGTGGTGTCCAATCTTTTTGAGGATTACTGATGCATGGCTAAATATAGAAAAGACAGTCTAGAAAGAAGAACAGCTGTGAATTCGTGTATCAACAGGGAGACAAGCAACAGCCTCTGACTGTGTCTGAAAACAGCAAAGAGTCCCCCAGAGAAAGAGGGGCTTCAAACCACCTCAGCAGAAAGACCAGAAATCTTCTGTCATTTCTAGGTCCCTTACTGGGAAGCTATCAGCATGCCTAATGATTTGATGAACTTTCACACAGGCACAGAACCCTCCCAGAGTCAGGAAATGTGAGAAATAAACCTACTGAAGAGAACACACAGAATTTTTCTTTCTCTAGCAACTTATAAATGTCTGTGAAAGCCAAATAAAAATTTGCCTTTTTATTTTTTGGACCAGAAATAAAAATTCAGGTCAAAACCCCTGTTTGCTTCAGATTATGTTTTGGTGAGGTTCCGAGGAATCAGTAGAGTAACTGAAGCACAGAAATATCTGCCCCTAGCAGAGCCACCAGGAACCCAGCATGGATTTGTAGTCTATCATATTTAATGTTGCTGAGTGATCCAAATGAATTAACATTGATTTTTCTGTATATTTATCCCTCTCCAAGATGTAATTACTTATTAATAATACCAAAAGTGCTATTCTAAGAGATATTTTGTCTCCAAATTATTGTGGGTTTTTTTTTAAATTTTCATATTTTTCTCTTCTTTAACATGTTTTTAACAGGTTCACAATTCCTGGGAGCACAAGTATGCTAAAACTGACTTAGTACTTCCTCCTGTAAGGAATTATGCCATAAACAGATATTTGTCTCTCCACCTTTTCCCAAATCATGGCTTCATTCTCCAATGTGTAGGATTATTTCTAACAAATAAGTAACAGCTAATTTGTGCAGATTGGTCTACATGGCACTTGAGACCCTTTTTCTAACAACATTTATTTTTTGACCCCTCAGGAACATACTATTTTTTCTATCACACTCCCTCATATAATACATTTTTTTTTTGAGGAAAATACTATTACTTTTTTTGAGGAAAATACTATACTATTATTGCAGAGATCTTGTAAAGTCTCATAAAAGCAAGGAAAAATGCAAAGCTTGTGCATTGACACCAGCTGTCAGCTCAGCATTTAGTTAAAATGTTAAGAGACAGAGCCAAGGATAAATTTGAAGGCATAATCTCATATATATCATGATGAATCATATCTTGAAATGTCTTACCTTAACTAGCCTGGAAGGGTGATTGTAAGTGAGTTGTAAGCGAGATGTCTGAGCCATTTTGGAAAGGAACTAACATAGCGTGTGGCAAATTTATGTGCTGGAGGAATAAAAATTTACTAGCAGCTCTTAAAGATGGTGTGAATATGTATTAATTAGCAAAGTTACAGTGACATCATTGGTAAATTTCTTTTTACAGAACTACAGATATAGTAGAAATGTAGTGCTGTGGGAAGCCAAGTACACATAGGCAAGAAAATCAAATAAAAGCTTTACTGGTGATCAGGATTTCTAGTTGAAGTTCAGAAAAATATTTTGTTTCCTATAAAGTCCAGACTGCAACACTAAAAATATTTTTTTTTGGCCATAAATATCTGTAATTCTAGGATAACATCACAAAGTTAATGGGATCTGGCATCATCATAAAGATTTCCCTGCAAGATCCAAATATCATCAAGGCACACAAATAATATATGATTGAGCCACTTTAGATTTGAATAAAGCATATCTCTTAAACTTCATATCACTGGAGATGAGTATTTGTTCCATGCCCCCTACTCCTTGCATCTCTGTTAAACCTAGTATCATAAAGGGTTAAGGGAAAAAAAAAAAAACAAACCTAAACTTTTTAAAAAAAAAACCCAAACCTTATCTGAAAAGCCTTAGGATAAATGTTACATTATTGATGCATAGCCACATTGCAATTGAGGAAGGGTAAGTGAAAAATTAGCGCTGCAAAGTTTCTCTCATATCTTAAATGCAGAACAGTTTAAGCCAAAAGATCAGCATTTGAAAACAAAATAAACCAGAGGGTGGCTGAGGGTGTTATGTTCCTTTTATTAGAGAGATGTCTCCACCTAAGTTAAGGTGCAAGACCGTAGGCTGAAGTCAATAGTACAGATTTTGTTTCCTCATAAATGTGAAGCAGAGAGAGGTAGAAAGAAATAGAAAAGACAGAGGGGAAGGGATGGTGGGGGGAAGAAAGAGACAGATTAAGTAGAAAATACCACCACCCATGGATCCAGCAGCATGCCATTGTCCTTATTCCTGGTCCTTATTGTCCTTATTCCTGGTCTTCTCAGTGATGGGTTTCAAAAGGTTTCAAAACTTCCCAAGGTTTCAAAACTTTTCACTGCTGACACGTTTTAGCAAACAAAGGAGTTAGTTCTCACTGGATACATAGTTCTCTGATTCTTTTAGTTAAATGATTCTCTTGCTTCCAATGCTAATCAGCCCCATGCTCAGTAGAGGTGGGTTTTTGATTCTGTGAGCTGTGCACGATCTCCCTCTGCCAGAAGCATCTCCACCCCTGGGGAGCCTGTGGGGTGTGGGTCTGTAGTGACGCAGAGTCCCCAGGCAGTGCAAGGGAGAGCTGCTGTATTGCAAAAACTCGGCCTTTTTAAGTTATCAGTTTACGTTGTTTTAAATAATAACAAACATAATTCAACCAACCACCATACACCACAATGTGATCACACGATGGTTATAGAATTTGTTTTTCTACCCCTAATTCAGCTTAGTCACTTTCCCATAGTCCTTTCCTACTTAGCCAAAGCAACAGGCCTGAGCCATGATTTTACAAGGCCTCTCTTTTATAAAGCCTTACTTATGGGTAACAGAAGCTGCCCTCAGCACAGTTGCTGAGTTTTCTTCCCTTGGAGATTCTTTGCAGTGATTCATTCCTCTTCCCCAGCTAGTTTACCTCCCCTCTAGGCCTGAGATAACACAGAGAGAATGGTACCACTTTTATCTTGTTTCAAGTTCCCATCAAGTTCCTTAACTGACAGTCCAAGTTTCAGGAATCCAAAGGCATATTCAGGGGCCAGGGGGACACTTTGGTGGTCACAGATGCCATCTGTTCTGTACCGTGGGCTGATCTTAGTTTGACTGTCAACGTGCTTAGGGGCAGTTGTCCCTCCACACATTTTGGCATAATTGGGTAATTTTTCTCTGGATTCATTACTCAGGGTGTGCTAGATAGCCCTGGAGTTAAAGCCATTCTGTGTTTATTTCAGGGCAAGGTCCTTCTGTGATTTTAGCAGTGTTTGAGACAGGCAATTGTGAACAGAAGTTCAGAAGTTATTGGAAATTATTTGCCCCTTATCTGACTCATTAGCAAAGACAAGAAACAGTTTTGCCTGCAGTGTAAGAGCGAAGGGACACAGAGAAGCCCTGCTCGAGAAACAGTTCTGAAACAGGAACAGAAATGTCTCCAGTTTTCACGAAGAAATCCTGTGTGACAGATGGAGCAATTGTAGGTGTGAAGTATATTTGAAGTTTGCATTTATTTATTTCTTCATTTTTCTCTTCTGTAACTTTGTTGCCAGTAAATAATCAAGAACTTCACCCTTTGCTTTACTATTTTTATCTGAATGCATATCTAGTGTCCAAAGTGACTGCAGTGATTCTAAAAAAAAAAAAAAAAAAAAAGGGGTTTGCACTTTCATGGAGATATCTGAGCAAAGAAGCCTTCCAGAGAGCTAGGAGCCAGGACAGCTTTGGGACTTCCAGGAGCTGGTTTGTTTCCAACCACATTCCCTTTGTGAGCTGATGCTGTGAAATAGCAGGATGGAAGGAGAGAGCAGGGGTGTATTATCCTGACCCCCATTGCAGCTAGTAAAAAATACAAGGCATGTTCTCAAGAAATTCCATATCATTGCTGAGTGTTATAAACATTTCCTAGTATTTCTGTGAGTGAGAGGCATCCTGTCCTTATCATTTCTTAGTCCATCTGTCACCTTTTCAGATCTTTTTAACTTCAACAAGCTCATTAACAATTCAGTGCCAAGCCTAAGTAATTTCAGGACCGGTTTATTGTCAAGTTGAGAATGAAATGGCCAGCAAGCAATGACTGCACATCTCAGGTTAGTTCTGCCAGATGCTCCTTTCCCTCAGTCCTCCTTGCTTTGGACAGAACTGCAGGAGCCTGTATTCCCACCTCTGTTTTCTCATCCTCTATGAGAAGGTGATCAGTGCTGGAGGATGAGATGGCTCTGGGCCCTCCTCTGCACAGCAGCAAAAACCAATATGTTGTGTTCTCCACAGTAATTCAGGAGAATTCAGTGCAAAAACTGTGATTTATTAATAATATATTTATGAGATACCGACATAGAAAGCCATTAAAACTACTGGGGAAAGAAAAAGACAACCACATGGACACTTGTTTTAAAAGCAGTAAGAATTCACCCTGTTAAACACTGAGCATCTACAACTTGCTCCCTTCCCTACAAGCTCAGGACAACCAGTATTGTGCACAATCAAGTTCTCAAAGACTTGGTTGCCCCTGTTAGGTCAGAAAAACTCAGCTCCTAGGCACAGCTGAACCTTGTTGCACAAGGACAAAGACTGAATCATGTGGAGATAAAGGGGGTTTTCAAATTGGTTTTATGTGTGAGTAGGAGCTTCAAGACTTTAACCCTGGAAGACCTCAGCAAATTAGGCTTCTACTGCAAGGTACAAGTCTGCAATCATATTTTTCCTTTCCCTAAGAACCAAGTGACAGGTACCTGTAGAAAAAAAGGGGAAAAAAATCTGCTGTAATTTAGAAAGTGAATAGCTCAAACAATCCTCCCTGTGGGGAGAGGGAATAAGAGCAAGAATAAACTTACAATAAGTGTTGGTTTAATGTTAGTAGACAGAGTACAGTCAACATACTTCTGGTATTACATCCTGGCTCCAGGAAGTAGGCTAGGGTAGGGTGCAGTAGTATCACTTTCAGTTGAGAAAACAGATAAATAACTTCTCTTCCAAAGCCTTAACATGAACTGAAACTTGGGAGAGTCTATTAGAAAGCTCATTCAAGTTCAAAAAATATAGGATGAGTAATTTGTCTCAACTACACATACCTGAAAGATCTTCTTCAGGTTCACAGATAAATCTAAGATTATGTCCATTCAAGAATATTAATTACATACCACATCTAAGAGGGCTATTATAAAACTATTTTTAAAATGGTGAGGATCTTAGGTCAATATTAAAGGCTAAATTTACAGTTTCAGAACTGAAAGATAGTCATGAGGTTTAAATAAGAATACCAATATAATATTAAGTGTTTTTAATTAGAGAGAAGAGTTAATTTTAAAAACTGATTAACACTTGTTAAATGAACTATCAAATTAACTAATAAAATTTTAAAACTTAGCATAACTTTGATATTTTCATTTTTGATGCTTTTTTTCCATGACTAAACCAATTCTTTCTACTTTGTCTTATCCATCTGAGCCCCTGCTGGGAAATGTCATTAATGTTTCAGACCCCACTGAGTGGCAATAGTGCTACTTACTGAACAGAGATAATTGAAACAGGGACAGGTATTTCTGAAAGCATTTCCAGAATTCCTTAGAGACAGACATATAAATTTGGTAAATATTATTTAGCTTCCTGCAGAAACTGCTGCACTAAGAGGGCAGATAGTGGTTCTGCTGCTGATTTGCTTCTCAAGTGCAACACAATGTTTTGGTCTGGTTTCTACCAGGTTTGCAAGGCTTAGACAAAGGTCAAAACTTCTTTGAAAGACACTCAACCACCTAGAGAAGGAAAGCAATTTTATATTAAAAAAACTTATATTATTTATTCAGCTCTTCCATCTTTCTGAAGAAAGGTCCCAGTGATGTCTACAAGCTCTCTTGTGTAACCATCTCCTGGCCAGCATCTCTGGAAGGCATAACTAGTGTCTGGAAGACAGTGGTTTGGGAGAAGAGACACACCAGAGCAGCTGGCAGGGCTGTGCTCACCATCTGTTTGCCACTGCAAGGTGACCACACACCTCACCTCACCACAGCCAGCAAACACCAACTGCTCTAGGAGGGCTACAGTGGGACTTTAGAGCATGTGGGGCGTTTTAGGTAACTGGCAGGCACACAATCTTCTGCTGTGGCAAATGGGGGAGGTGCTCCCATATCCAAAAGCAGTTAGTTTGCAGGAGTAAGAGCATGAATCCTGCTTATCACAGGGGTCCTGTGTGCCTGTCAATGCCACAAAAGTAATGGGAAGATGTTGAAAAGAGTGCAAATGGAAGAGACATCTATGGAGATGAGAGTATTTTCTATCAAATGTTGACTTAGATAGTCAGCACTTGCCATTTTCACAATGCTCTGAACAATCAGGGAAAGCAAGTAGAAGAGCCATGAAGGAAGGAAGGAAGCCAGGAAGCCAGCCAGGAAGGAAGGAAGCCAGGAAGCCCCTATACACACTGCAGTGTATATGCTTCCTCCTGGGAGACTGCTCCTGAGAGCAGCTGATGCACACAGATGTGGCCACCAGGCCTTTTTTGCAGACTCTTCTCAACAGGAGGCCCCTTCTGAGGGATGCAGGTACGCCGATGTATCAAGGTGCAAACAAGCTTCCATCTGCAGAACCCTAGCTCCATCTGCCTTGTTTATCAGGGCCTATATTCCTATTCTCTGGATATACAGCAGCATCCTCACTGTGTGAATCATTATAAGCTTCAAACTACTTGCAAAGTATGGGCACACTTACTCGAACCATGTAGTACAGCAGAGACAAATAATTTTTAACCGGCTAAGTAGACATTGGCTAAAGGAGTGAGAGAGAAAGTCTTTAGTACCACACGCAGCAGCTGGGGACTGGTGCTGCCTGTCTGTCTCGTGGCAGCACTGGTGAGAGGTTTCCTGAGAAAGCCTCAGCAGAAAGGATGTTATTTTACACTGCAGGTGGTTTTCAAATGACTAACTCCAACACTGGAAACAGCTCAAGCACGGCAGCACAGAGCTATGAAGCCTGGTTTGTCTTGTTTCACAGCAGCTTCCTGCATAAACAAGCTCTTTCTTTCACACATCTTTTTACTCTTTCCAAATCCCATCACATTGCAATGCAAAGCAGGCCTGAGTTCTGGATATTTGTTTTTTACCAAAACTGTTCTCACTTCTCTGTAGGAATTTCCACTGAAAAATATTCCAGCCGGGTGTAGTGACAGCATCTGAAATGTGATAAGACATCAGAGACATAGAAGAGATCAGCACTGAGCCTACTTGGAGGGGGCGGAGGAGGGGGTGGTTTATCTCTTCCCTGACATCACGTTGCTGCGTGGAGTGAGATTTCTCCCCACAGCCTTGGACAGTTTGAGGCTTGGGCACCCCATCGAAGGCCCTGGCTGGGGACCTTCAGCTCTCTGAAAGCCATGGCCATCCCCAGCATGTGGCATGAAGGCAGAGACTGAAAACTGCTCCCAAAACTCCAGCTCCTCTCCTCCTGCCAGCAGCTGGAATGGCCACCAGGGAACATTTCCCAGGGAAGTCACTCAACCTATGATCATGGTGCCGGGTCAAGCAGCTGGAAGGGTGTTAAGGAGGGAAATGCCTTCAGCAGTGGAGATGAGTGGATAGTGGATCCTCTAAATTTAATTCTGCATCTTGGAGATGTCAAAGAATTACAGTACTTAACTTCTCCAAAGAAGTAGCATACAGCCTTTGGAAAACACAAAGCTACAGAAATGCTTCACTGAATTTCCCTTGGACTTAACACAAAGCTGACATTATGCTGACTAATTCCACTTCTTTCTCCCCTTTATACCCTCAAATACATCTAATTTTAGCAAGAAAGTAATGCTGTTTAGACTCAGCAAGGCACTCGGGAGATTTTTTTAACAATTACTCCACTTACACACTGTGTCAGTCCCAAAGAAAAGCACAGGTCTGCAGACCCAAATATGAAATGACACAATCTGCTCCTGGGTTTCCATGCAGAACAGCTGTATCCCACTGCTGATCCACAGTGTTAGTGAACTCCAACTCGGCAGCCTGAAGTTTACTTTGAAACCTGAATGTGAGTTAAGCTCACTTAACAGACACACAAATCAGGGTAAAGTTCTTGGCAGCAAATAGAACACCTGCATTTCCACGGTGAATTACTTTGGAATTCTTATCCCACCATGGTAACCATGTTTTAAAAGAATCCCCTTTCTATCACGGTAGCTTTAGCAACTGTACAGAGCTATGTAAAAGAGTAGAGTTACCTATTGTGTGGGCTGGCTGGAAAGAGCCAGTCAAATTTTGCTCAAAATAGATGTGCATTATTTCCACTTATCTGCACGCTTCTTTGGTTGCATCAGTGAAAACCAAAACTGAGAACTGTCCAGAAGGAAAAAAAATCCAAAACCAAAAACAAACAAATAAACCCACCCACCAAACATGGTCTTTTTAATTTAAATTCCCAGGCACCATTTTAAAATTAAACCCTTTAATTATGAGTCGTAGTTGAAAGTTTATTACATATTTTCAGTCCCATAGAGGTACACCTGTGATGTTATCTCTAGACAAAAAAATAAAAGGCTAGAACATCTCTACTACGACATTTCAACAAATTGACACAATATTTCACTGTCACTGTTGGCAGGTCAGAAAATAATGAAAATTATAAAACAAAGTACAAATAGAGGAAAAACCCCAAACAACACACCTCTGGGCTTTGACATTAAAAATTTAGAAACTTTGTCCCACCCTAGATTTTTTGAAGGGTGACATTTTGAAAATCCTGGATTTTTTTCTAAGGCCAAACTAAAAATTAAGTTCAGTATGTGCAGATTTTGAAAGTTGATGACAAGATGATTTCCCTGAAAGCAATAGCTTCTATAACACCCATGTGACCCAATGTGAGATTCTCAGACAAGGTTTATAGGTCAATAGGAGAAAGGGATGTTTTAATCAAGATGACTTCTCCAACTTAAAGAGAAATTTTGAGACTTTTTTAGCAGACACAGAAAACAAAGGTGGGAGAATCGATATTCTCTTTCAGTGACATAATTTGCACTTGTCTTGCAAAACTAGACTGAAATTTCACATCTTATGAGAGGCATTGCCCACACAGAGAAGCCAAAAAAATTATTATCTACAGGCAAAAGAATCTGAGAGAGCAGAAATAAAGGGAATAGGCTAGAGATTTCTGTAGCATCCCTAGAGGAAGTGGATCCGAGGGAATCAAAGAGCATGGGGAACTTTGTGAAATACATTTGAATAATGCCTTTGAAATAGGAAGAATGGGAAGACATGAGAAGTGATACAGGAACTGCTAATTTACTCTCGGCACTCACTGTCTGTGCAGGCAGCACACCATTGCCATGAAACTTTCAAACCATAGTGCCTGTCACCTAGTTCTGAGAAAGCACCAGAACAGTGCCCTGGCACTGATGTCTCCTGACAGGGAGCAGCAGCTCAGTGACTCTGCAGATTGGGCCAGTTGCTTGCTGCTTTCCCCTCCTACTGCACCGTGACTGTGTCTCAGGTCAGGTGGAGTGCCTGCCTCCAGGTCCCATCTTCAAGGAGCACTAGAGAGTTGAAGTTGATTGATCTGAATGAAAAGAGAAGTGAAAACACTGGCATCTCCTATTTATCAGCCGTATCCAGTGAATGCATTCCCTTCCAATGCAGAAAGGTTCACCTTATCCACTTCAACCTTTTATCTTTTGTTTTCTGTGCTGAGATTTTCTCTGAACTGTTCCCCCAGACTTGACTTCAACATTTGAAGAACTTATGATGCAACCTGACCAGAGTAAACCTTACCAGAGTAAACCTTCACCTTGTGAAGCTATAAGGTTACTCCTCCTTCACATATAAAAACAGCCAAAAACATAATTTTCTTTTCTTTTTTCATCTTTTTTTTTCAATAAGCCAGTTTAGAGAGGCAAAGCAATTCCCCAACAGTCCAGATGAGAGTCCAGGCCAGGGTAAGTGAAGCATGAAAGCTGTTTGTTTGAGACAGGAAAGGACAAAAGAGGTCCTGTATTTTTGCCACCTCCAAATCTTTGCTCAGGTGTTCTGTCAAACCTCACCCCTAAGAGCAGCATAAAAATTAAGACCACCGGCATTCCTTACATCTTTGCTTCTGTTTAGATATTACCACAAAGAAAGAGCCTCATGTAGCTTTGTCATCTGGGGTCAGATTCGTCAGGGTAGGGTGGAAGCATGAAGTTACCTGTGGAGCAGGCCTGTGACCCCTGAAAGCCCTGATCCAGCTGGTTGATCCAGCTCCACTCGTTCTTGCTATCCTTCCTAACATAAAGCTTGGGAATTAAGCTGCCCTTAGCACAAGGTTAATGATAGAATTGCATCTGTTTACAGACAATCAAGGGCCAGCCGTAATCTGGTCTGCATTCATAACTGTTTTATAGGGAGGAACAGAAAGCTGTGAACCACAGAAAACAGATATTGAAACCAAGCATGGTACAAAGTTGTTTTGGTTTAGATCAAATGACACATACACAATTTTTGAACTACAGAATTTATGTGCTTTCCTAGTGATTAATATTTAAAAAGATTGTTTGGCACTGGACACTCAGTACATGTCTTGCAAGGACTTGGCACAGAGAAGAGGTAAGTAATCAGAAATGTGCCAAAAACTTGTCAAGGAAAAACTTACGCTCAATACTAATCAAGCTCAACTCTGTGCCAGTCCTCCCACTCATCCTTTCATAGGAGAAAGTCTTGCAGCGTGAGCCTGCCCATGCTGCTTCAGAGACAACCAACACCTTCCACAGTCAGCTGACAAAAATGAAAGTTTGGGAGGTTGAAAACAGAAAAAAAATACAACTCACCTTCTGCTCTGCAGCAAGGATCACTGTTGGGCACAGAGTCCTGCCTGTTCCGCTCAGGCAACTTCCAAGAGTAAAAGACTTAATTTGCATGTCTGCAGCACTAAGAAATAAATTTCATCACACCCCTCATCCAGCATGTTTTGGTCCCCAGTGCCACTGCTGTGGCAGCTTGACAGCAGCCACCATATTTTTCTGCCATGAAAAAATTCTTGCTAGAGGCTGTATCAGAGACACCAAACTCATTAAGAGTTGTCCCTGTCTGGATGAGAGAGGCAGCTGCAGAGCAAAGTCATCTCTTTGCTTGGCACTTCTGGCATTCAGTGTGCTGAAGGGCTTCCCTGGGATACAGCCCATGCCCAGCCACGCTGTGGGGCAGGGACAGTCAGGTGGGGTTTGTCTGGTGTGGGGCAGGGACACACAGGTGGGGTTTGTCTGGAGTGGGACAGGGACAGTTGAGTGGGGTTTGTCTGCAGTGAGGCAGGGACAGTTGAGTGGGGTTTGTCTGGAGTGGGGCAGGGACAGTCAGGTGGGGTTTGTCTGCAGTGGGGCAGGGACAGTCAGGNAGTGGGGTTTGTCTGCAGTGAGGCAGGGACAGTTGAGTGGGGTTTGTCTGGTGTGGGGCAGGGACACACAGGTGGGGTTTGTCTGGAGTGGGACAGGGACAGTTGAGTGGGGTTTGTCTGGAGTGAGGCAGGGACACACAGGTGGGGTTTGTCTGGTGTGGGGCAGGGACTGTCAGCTGGGGTTTGTCTGCAGTGGGGCAGGGACTTACAGGCGGATTTTGTCTGGTGTGGGGCAGGGACTTGCAGGCAGGTTTTTGTCTGGCATGCTGAAGCAATTGTTCTGCTCAGACTGTGTTTTCCTAGTCTTTTTAGAGGAAAACCTCACACAGGACAGCCACAGACACCACCTCCCAGAGCCAGGGTTCTCCTTGTTCTCACGGAGGTGAGCACTGCTGAACTTATGCACACCCCTCCTGCTGCCCTGCGCTTCCAAATGGTGCTGCTCAGCTCCCATCTTGGGTAACATTCACTCTTCTCTCCCACCTTCCCTCACAGGGCCTGAGGGTGCCATTCCAATATTAATGAGCATGGCTCATGAAAGCCCTGCAAAGCCCAGAGTGCTCATGTTGCAGGATGGAGATGGAGAGGTGAATTATCTTTCCAGGGGTTGGGGGGTCCTTGTTGGAGCCACCAGTGTTGCTAGCACACCCATCATTAATTTGCTTGGCAAAAACCTTCTTCTGAATGACTTGCATCCACAAGTTAAAAAAGGGAAGGCTATTCATACCACCTTTTTTGTGTGTGTGTGTGTTTTTGCACCTGAATTATCAAATGCCTCCACTAAACTGTCTAAATTAAGTGCTTTGAATCATCTCTTGAATAATGTTTCTATCTCCAATGACTATAGAGAGACCCCAGAAACACAAATTTCTGTCTGAATATAGGTAGTTATAGTTCGCGGGTGTGTACCCCTGTTTTCTGTACAGTTGGTATACCCTGATTTTATTTAGGCTTAAAAATAGGATGCATCAAAAATCTTCTGAGAATCTAAACCAATTTACATCTGTTTATACACAGAAAATTTCACTAACTTCAAAGTGTTAGTTAATATCACTGTACCCACACAGGGTACTCATGTTTAAACAACTGCAGAGTCAGAACTGCATTTGGCTGGGAATCTGAACCAAACCCTCTCTTAAATTTTTGCCATTTAAAGAAGTAAATATATTTAACACTACATGGAGATAAGAACTTTAAAAAAAATAAAATAAAAAACACAAACAAAAGAAGAAAGCATCGTTGCATTCTCCCAAAGACATGCAATCTCCTACCTGCCACAGTTAGAGAGTATTCTAACTGAGCTGCACACATCACTGTTTATATTATCAAGGATACTGCATGAAAAGTGAACGTTAAGGAAGCCAGGACTACACTGGCACCTGTGCCACTGACACACAGGAGAAAAGACAGGCATAACTTGTGTCACTCTAGCAAACAGTATTAGAAAAAGGAAATTAATCTTCTAGCTTCCAAAGCACAATGCAAACATTACAAGAGAAAATATATATATTGTGAGGGCAGTGATTTTCCTTTTTTTTTCTAACCCCTTTTCATTCACTCTCTAATCAACATTTTGAAATGCTGAAAAAATAACACTTACACATCATTTCTACAGTGTACATTTCCTGGAAGGGACAGTTGATCAGCAAACAGGATCACCACAGTGCCAATGAGTCCAAAGTCAATTATTCTCCCAAAATGACTAAAGCAAGTCCCTTGTCCCCCTCAGTGAGAGATAAAATACAGGTGCACAACCAGCCGGCACGCGAGGGGATGGGACAAGAGGGGGAGAGGTGGAATAGGAAGAGGCCAAAGCAGTGGAGACACTTGCACTGTTTGATTTAGATAATAAGCTTCAGAAGAAGCTCAAAAACAATAGAAATCTTCTGGCTCTAATCTGCAGCTTGAAAAATATTAAGGCTGAAAAAACACTCTAACAGAGCAGCTAACATTTAAATACTGCTGTTGTTTGGGACATTAGCAGGAAACGGAAATGTAGCCACTGTTGCTGGCACGTCTGATTTTCTCTCTCCCCCATCTCTCAGTAAGGGCTCACACACATCCTCAGAAGTCCTGCACACCAGAGCGACCCATGCTGCTTGTCTTGCTGAAGCTGGCAGTAGGGAAACACCACTGTGCTTCAGAAAGCATTTCAGGATCCCTCGCTCCCAGGACTGGCAGGGGTGAGACCAGGCTCGTGGAGCTCCAGGGATGCTGTTTTTCTTTCTCTGCCTGATGGATGCAGAAATCGTGGTCAGGCTGCCGTAACAAAAGGAGCCCTGGACCCAGCTTGTAATGCTATACTTCTTGGTCCCTCCTTTTGCTCCAGCAAGGAAATTTTGCAGGATGCAACATCATATTCAAAACTGTTCCCTTCCTCATTGCTAGATAAAAAGGCCAGTGTATGGCCATGAGGAAACAGTCCTCTTGTGGTGATGGCTTCAGGTGTAAACTGTAACCTCAGAAAAAGCAAGAACAGGACAGAGTTAAAAACTTTTCATTACATGCTTTATTTTAGTGTAACTTTCAGCCTATTATGTGAACAATATCTGCTTTTTCCTCTAAAATAAAAATCTTTGCAAATTATTGTGGTTGTTACATTAATCACACTTTCTACAGCAGGACCTATGGCATCAAGGATTAATGAGCAGATAACCAAGCATTAATATAGATAAATGAGATTTACGTACCTCTACTTCAAGCACTTACCCCCACATGCTCCACACTGGAGCAAACAGATCAGATAATGTATATTTCTGTGCATCCCTAGGGCAGTAACCTAAAAGCCAATCTTCCTAATACCCTCAGAGTATCAGGACCCCAGGGAATCTACAGTCCAGATAGTCCAGACAGAAACAGGAGAGTGAAAGTGGCGAGTCACAGGTGTGGAGTGTGGTAGGTGCAGGAAGGGAAAGGTGTATCAGTTCAGAAAACGGGATGATTAAGGAGAGAATTGAAAACACTAAAAAGACAAAAGGCACTGATAAGGACAGCATGAAGTGGAGGCCGTTGGAAGGGCAATGAAGGTAGGTGACACAGCTTCTTACACAGGGAGAGCCAACACATCCGTGTGGGGCAGAAGCAGCGCAGTCACAGCTGCACAACGTCCTCTGACTCATCTCTCTTCCCTGGCCCGGGAGCCTCCGGGGCTGCCTCCAACAGCTGGGCACCCAGAGCCTTTGGTGGCACTGTGCCAGCAAAGTGACACTCCAGAAGGGGGACAGCAGGGAGCCTTGTCCTTAGCTCCTGGCTCTCAGGGCTAAAAGAGGCATTTGGAGCAGCTCTGCTCAGCCCATGTTTGAGAGACAGAACCAAGGGTCACTCAGTTATCCCTCCACAGACCCCGCCAACCCATCTCTCATTAGCATTCAGAGGGGCACTCAGACTGGCTATGAAGATATCAGGGGATGGCAAATCCATCATTCCTTTCATTCATTGATTCCTCTAGTTAATCCTCTTTACTGAGAAAAAAAATTTGGCTTCACATCTGAGTCCCTTATAATCTGTCACCCTCAAAATATGAAACTACAGTCCTGGAAGCTAGATGTATGTTCAGGGTAGTTCTGTGTAAGACTCTCAAAAAAAGTATTCTCCTGGACAAACAGTGTTTGGACATCTGGCCAACCAGCCACATCTGGATGAAAGCATTAATTTGAATTATATGGGCATATTTTTTGGATCAACACTTCTGCCAAAATTGTGCACCTGTATCATGTACCTCACATTCAGAACAGTGCTGTTTCATCAAAGAACTTTGCAGGGTGAGCAGGAGGAGCCAGGACTGCCCAGAAAAAGATGTCTTAACACACAAACAGGCAAGAGGTTTCATTCAAGTATGTGCTCTGTAGGAATTCCAAGATAAAAAGAAAGTGGTGGGTTTTTTTCATGCAGACCCAGACATTTTCTGCCCCGTTGCCTTGTTTCATGGAATGTCAAGTAAATCTGCCCATTTAGTAGGCATAGTCTGCCAAGAAACCCTGTATGTGAATAGGACTCCTTATTTTGCTTTAAAATATCATAAATCAAATTTGTCCTTAAACACCAACTTGTGCAACAAAGCTTGTGGAGTGTGAGCAGCAGGAATTTCAAGGAAATAACTGTATTTTTAAAAGTCAGCCACAGCATCTGAACATGACAGTAATGAAAACTTCTGCAAAAATAACTGCCCACAGAGAGAAAAATGCACCTGGGTGTTAACAGTCTAGTAAAGATACCTTGGAGTATTAAAGGTTAATGGAGGTTTTAAAAACATTAATGCTTTAATTTCAATTATTTTAAGAATAACCATATACTTAATGCTTTGCTGAAACTCCTTGGGCTTTGCTTTTCAATAGCCTTGGGATGTCAGCAAGGGCAGTTCACCACTTGGTATAAGTAGATAGCAATTTAATAAGAGCATAGGACAGCTATTTTTTCCATAATTATCTGACAGGTTTTTATCCACTTCCAATCAAAACCTTCTTCCCACTGAAACATTTAATTTGCTGAAGTTGAACTTTAGAATTCCCTTGCAGCCATCAGGCTTGGGGTCTTTCTTAATATCACTAACAATTACCAATAAAAAGAAAAAATCATTCTATGGCAACACTTTAACCTTTTAGAAGAGTTTTCTTCTTTTCCCAGTACTGAATGGAGGTTCAGAATTAAGCTATCAGCAAACCATTCCATGAGGAAGATGAGAGACCAGATATGAACTGCAGACCAGAGCATGCAGAATATATATGCAGGTAGGAAAAAAAAAGTGCAATGTTTGTGTTTTTCAAATGCATTTCTTTGGAGGGAGTTTATAAGTATTAGTGATAGTCAGAACTCAAATCTTATCTCTCTAAACGGCAGTGAGCCTTTTGCAGAGAGGAAGAAATGCTTTCAGTTTAATGGTGGAGTTAAGTAAATAACTATTTTTTGACTAGGCAGAAGAGCAAAGATTTGCAAGAATTTGAATTGCATTTGAAATTATCTGTGACTTTAAATTAAGATGTCTCTAGAAATAATGCTGGGTATTATCTTTCACATAGAAATGAATGTGAAACTGACTTCTCTACACAGAAGGTCCTCTCCACAGTACAATAAATTGTATTAATCCATTAGCAGAAATATCAAGCTCAACTGATAATTATCAGCTGGCTTTGTAAAACCACCAGCCATTCCTCATTAAATTTATGTAAGAGATCTAACTGGAGAGGTCCATTCTGAGATATCTGATGATCTTTTACTTAATGTAACAACCTTCTGGCAGCACAAGACTGACTTTGCTGCAAAATGGGCCTTGACTTTCAGGCTCCAGGATTTCACATCAGGCAGAGAAGGTTCAGAGCATCCTGCCAGTATGAGCAAAACTGCACTACACCTGACCGGGAAAGAAGGACACACCACAGCTTCACTCCTACCATGGAAAATCCAGATGGAAGATGTGTCTGTAAGCCAGGCAGAGGGATGTGAGAGCTGTGGCTTGTCGGTCACAGGGAAGCAGTGGTGTTTGGTGTCCCTGTGGCTGAGAGCACCAGTAACAGGTCCCCTGGCACTCCCACAGGCCCTGTCCACTGCAGCAGCATCCAGAGCAGCCCAGCTGGGCCAGACTCTTGTCTTCTTTCTGCCACAGCAGAAAGTCTGCATCTGCAGGATTGGGTTCAGAGCACCTCAGGGAAGTTCCTGGCTCTGCTAAACACAGTGGTGGATTTCCCAACTGTTCCAGCAGTGCTGGTGTTTAGAAAAAGGGCTGTACAAAACAACATTGGCTTGCTGGTGAGAGGGATGAGCAAGGAAAGTTGTTTTGGTTTGCTCCAACCCACTCTGCTTTATTCCTAATGGCTAGATATATGCAAAAAAATGCAGAGAAATGTATATCAAACAACTCAGTTGAAGGGATATTTTTTAAATCAAATGTCCTCAAGATAAAATTTTGCCAGTTCTGTTAAAAAAAAAAAAAGAACAAAAAAAAGAACAACAAAAACCACAACCACAGAAAGTCTGTTTTCATTTTAGACAATCCTAACATTTAATTTACCATAAAGACTATGGAGATATCCAGACAAATTCTGGGGGTTCTGGAGGTTTGCACATTAGGGTGACATTATTTATGGCACAGTCTCAGTGAACACAAGGAGGGAGAAGCATAAAGGCTTAATCTGTTTCCCCTGGAAACCAGAGCGGTGCCCTGATGAGGCAGGACTGGGCTGCCTGCTCTGTAGCAGCATGTATAATGGATGAGACTTTCAGGAGGTGGGTGTTCAGGTGCCAAAAACTGATGCTCACAGAACCGTTAGTCACTTCTGAAAAGCCTTTGGCAGGATCCCTAACTACATGGAACCAATCCATAGCTATACAGCTCACAAGTGGGATGCTACAGACTTAATGGTCTGTTCTCAAGCAGATATATGGTTTGTTTTTGTTGAGTTATTGAGTTTGTTGATGGCTTCTTGGAGCAGAATGGGATTGAATGAAAAAGGGAAGGTGATTCACAGAAAAATGGCTCAGCTGACCAAAATACACCTTCTCTACTCTGTGTCACTGGCTGTCACTGTCAGCTCCAACTACAGACAGCTTGGAAAGATTTTTTCCTTCCTTTCTTTTTATCTCTCACCTCACAACAACATGAGTGTGTGTCCTTCTTCACAGTGACTGATGAAGGCCTGAAAGTGTTTTAGGAGCAATAGGATAAGAAGAGAGGATGAGGAATAAGCCTGGTCCTAGTTCTGCCAGAGCAGTTCAGGGTGGGAACTCCGTGGATACATCACACCAGAAGGGAAGAGCTGGCAGCACCAAGTCTTTAACCAATTGGTTCTTTGTCAGCAGAAGACACTTGTCACCAGGATGAAAGGGGTAAGAAATGAATGAGGTTTGAAATGGGCAAGGCTAATTTCCTCCTCAATCATTGGCAGTTTATTTACTCTCAAGTCAACAACTTAGTAGTTGTAGTCAATGCCATCTCCTTTCTTTTAAATGATTACCCAGAAGGATTAAAAAACAGTTGTTTTTACTGCTAGTTACTTTTAGAGCCATTCATGAGACTGAGCTTTAAAACAACAGAACAAAAAAAGATGCTAAACATAACAGGCAGCAGAGAGCAAATATGCACACAACAGCTCCTCAACTGCTCAGCGTTTCAGCTGCTTTAAACAAGACACCCTACTGGCATTCAGGGCAGAGGGACCGTGACAATAACAGGGCCTCAGAACTGAGACACTGCCGTGTGCCATGGCAGACACCTCCCTGAGCCCAGAGGAGGCACTGCAGACACACTTATAAGGACATGGAAGGCAGAAAGGCAAGAACTGCGCGTGGATTTTCCCGCTGTGAAGAGCTAGCAAAGGCTGCATGGGATGGGCAGAAAGCTGCCCATGACAGCAGTGAGGGGCTTCCCTTGAGCTGACAGAAATGCCCCAATGCGTGCTGCAGAGCAAGGCAGAGGAAGCACTTTGAACTTTTGCAATCAGCTTTTTCAGTGGCAACATTTCTCCCCTTGAGATGATACTGCAGTGCCTTCATCCCCCTCTGAGATGTCCAGAATCAAACTTTAGTGGCCCACATACCTATATTCTTCAGTTGGGTCTCAACACATGCAACTCCCCTAGCATACACTCAGGCTTCTAATCTTTAAGCTGTTTTGTGGATCTGAGCGAAACAGAAAGCTTGACACGCCACAGAGAGCAGGGGCAAAGAGGCAAGTTGTGAAAATATTTGTAAGGATGATATAAGGGCGAATGGCTTTAGACTGAGACAGAGTAGGTTTAGATCAGATCCTTAAAGAAATCCTTCACTGTGAGGGTGGTGAGGCACTGGCACAGGTTGCCGAGAGAAGATATGGCTGCCCCATCCCTGGAAGTGTTCAAGGTCATGTTGGATGGGGTCTGAGCAACCTGGTCTAATGGAAGGTGTCCCTGCCCGGAGCAGGGGGTTGGAACAAAACATCTTTAAGATCCTTTCCGACCCAAACCATTCTGTGATTCTATGATATCCTAAATCCTTGCTTTTTGTTCATCATGAACTTCACAGTGCCATTTAGGAACCTGTTTATCCAAGCAAAATATTTTTTTAGATGAGTAGTCCAAAACTAAGCTTAGCAACTCTATACATGTACCCAAAAAACCCAGCCATTCCATTGCAGCACACAAAATCTACTGCGTTGGTGTGGCTGATTAGCAGTCAACACAAAAAACAGTTCAGCCAAAATCTGACAAAAAAACCCAGCCTGTTCATTTGGTTCCCACTTATCTCATGTAAAGGAGATCCAAGGGGATTTTCAAGAAACAGCCATGAACAGTGCTCTGGCACTAAGATATGATGTTAAAAAAACTACAGAAGGGCTCTGGTCAAACATCCCCACAGGTTCCTTCCCCCTTACCCCAGGGTGAATTCAGCAGTGACGTGATCAGCTCGGGGCCTTCTAATGGTGCAGCCTATCAGACTTCACCTACCTTTCATGATTTGTGCATTTGACAGGCATGTCACCTCTCTGCAGGGCTCAGACACAATCTCAGGCACTGACAAGGGAATGAAAACCATTTGGCTTAGGTACCAAATTGCCAGTCAGGAGAACAGGACATTAGTATTTGCCTCTTCCCCAGGCAGCTTTTGACATTTTGCAATTTGCAAGCATTACCAGAGGGCTTTTCACACCTGCCTGGAAACAGAAGTCAGGGTTTCATCATGGCAGGTCGAGTCTAACACTCTCTGTCACAATGACTTTCAGAGCAAAAGTAGCCAGCTCTGCTACATAAAATCAACACTCCACCCATAGCCTGCTTGACAAATCAAGAGAAATCAGGCCAATATCAAATACTCTTTTAAAAGTCCTCTGGAACCCACCAGTACAACAAGTAATAGGTCAACCTGTCTTTGGGTAACTTATTCCTGGTCTTCAAAATACAGACAATTCACTTTTAAGTAGCATTTACTGGAAGGTTAGATACCTCAGCTAAAAACAAAACAGAAACCTTAAACTCAAGTATTTACAAGCACACTAAGCACCTCTTACATTCAAACACCGTTAAGTTAACCAGCTTAGCAATTCCAAATCACTGATTTAAATCTCACTGCTGTCCAAATAGCATACGTTTAAAGCCCTAACATCAAATTAATGTTATCAGTCTAAATCCATGCACCTCATCCCTATTTTCATCTAGACACATGGCACAGGCCAATAAATGGGAAAGGCCAAGATGCAAGAAGGAAAGAGATGGATGAGGACTACCTGGCTTGCTCACAGCACAGCAGATATTGAGATTGGGGCACAGCAAGCAGCTAAACCTGGAAGCAACTCACCTTTATAAAGGCATTCAGCGAGGCTGACAGTTTTCTACCTGCATTAAAGCACATGGGTTTATCACCTGATGTTCATCGATCTGTGCAAATTACTTGACAAATGTAAACTAACTGGGGCGTAATTTACATATCAGGGGCGTGAAACTGAGGGTAATATAGCACTTGTGTATTTATGGCTCCCAGGAATCAAAGAAGTGCTAATATCAGTGCATAACCCTGTCCACTATAGGAACTCACCCAGGAGACAGCTCTAAAATTGTTTGTTTCCTGCATGTGACATGTTATGTGCTCATCACAGATGTGGGGTAGCCTGCAGCCATATCCTTCCACCTTGGAACTACAGAGCTCAGGTGAAAACAGCAGTAAAAATGCAGCCTGACATGGCCATGCATATAGCCCAGGATAAGCATGTGCTGGCTGAAGCCTGCAGAGCATTTTTGCATCTTTCCAGGCCACTGCTGGCAAAGCCAAGTGAAGAACAGTGCAAACCCATACACAGTGCCACCATCCAGGCCTGTAGCATGATTCAAGTGTGTTTTACTTAAAATGTGTTAGACAAAATGATCGTTTGGCTCTTTTCCACTGAATTCACAGTCGTCAAACTGCAGGAGAGGCTATTGCCCCACCTAAATACCTGTCCATCAAAAACAAAGATAACTTGTATCTTTTTGTTGATGGTGTCTGTGTGAGGGCATTTAATTGCTTCATAAACCTGAGCGTGATATTCCCATTTTACCAATTACTCATAAATATGCTGGTCCACATCATACACATTTCTGAAGAGCATGTTAAGGATCTTAACAATATTTTTCTGCTGTCCTGAAAGATTTTAAGAAGGTTTCTCCCTTCTTAAAAGGACATAAGCAAAGAAGACTATGACGAAAATGCCTGTGTGAATTCACCAAAACCAGCACTGTGGAAAATTTTTTCTCTTCTGAAATGGAACAAAATTATTTTATTAACTGTCCATGAGAACCTATTCTAAGGGGAAAAAAAGGGAAATATTCTTTATTCCCACACAGCAAAGGGGAAAACTGTCTGTCTCCATCTCCATGGGATTGCCCAGGTCTAAACAATTGTTCTGAGGAGCACCCCTGTCCTCTGGGGCTGGGCTCCTCAGTCCCAAAGGGATCATGGAAGCACCTGGCCCCTACTCGGTCAGGGGTATTCTAAAAACACCAAGGATCCAGGAATAGTGTGCAGATCTACTGTGTATGTCCGAGTCACCTTATCAGAGGTTAAAAGCCAGGAGAAAGAACCTCAAAAATTACAGGAGCTTGATCCCAATTTACAAGAGGCTGCATCTGACTTACAGCCAGTTCCATTCACCAGCAGGGCAAAACATCCATTTTAGCAGACTTGGATGTAGAGTTAAACAACACATTGCTATATTCTAGTGCTTCTGCTGTAGGATAAAGGAGTTTATTTCATACTAAGGCAGCGCTTACCAGGAATGTTTGATGGAATAGAAAGAACCAGTTGGATCCCAAATAAGCTTAGAAGAAGGTATAGATTATCTCTTTCAGGTACCACTGCAGAAAGAAGCATCATGTCCTCAGTGGCAAAACTTCCTACAAATATTTCACATTTTTTTAAGGTTTGTAATTCTTTCTATATTTTTGCAAATAGTTGGCTTTTTCTGTGCAGTTAACACTTGATGTTTCCAACAGATGTTTTCAATTTCTGTTTGAAATACAAGAAATGAGCCATCATAATTTTGTATGCATTTGGGAAAAAAAAATCCTTCTCCAGGAAAAAAAAAGCCAAAAACCCCAGACTTGAAAACATTACCAAACTAGAGGGGAATTCATAGCCAGACTCATGACCAGACCCCTGTGATATCTGATTCAGCAAATCACAGCCTGAAGTGAGAGCAGGTACTTCTTAGCAGAAACACAAAGCATTTTAGCTACTGAATTTGTCAGCTGTAATGCTACAACAAAGACCACTGTAATTGGCAGCAGAATTGATCACTTGGCTTGAATGCAAAGGCTAGAGCAGACTAATTTCTATAATTAAACATAAAGTGTTGAAAAATTAGATGCCTGGCAAATACAAGAGGGAGAAAACACACCTTGTTCTACAGTAGCTAAGCCCAAGAAACACGTGTGTTCATTTGATGATAAAATTCTTCACTGTTTCTTCTACATAGTTTCAGAAAGTTACATCATGGGTATATAAATTGTTTGCTTCATCAGACTTTCTGATTTCAGCTTGGTAGCCATAACATCCATCCTGGACGTTTAGGATTATGCACCCATACACATACATGCAGACACACATATATAAATGTGCATGTGTGTATACTCACATATACATTTTACACACAGGTATGTATTTCTAGATGTGAAAGTTTCCACTAACAATTTGACAGAGATGTGACCTTTCCCATTAGTGAATGCTATTGCATTTTGGCTACTAATGAGTAGCAGAGCTTAGAAGTTAACACATGGAACAGGCAGACATTACTTCTGTATGATGCTTATTTGTGGATCTTGACATTTCTCTGAAGCCAGCCACTCAAGGAAGCAGCTATGCCCTCTTGGAGGGCTTAGAAAAATGAAGGCTAACCTAACAAAATCAAGCAAATTTGTGATGACTCACTGTCTGACACGTCAGTGTACCCATCACAAGATCCGCTGGGAAGGAGGACTTGCCCACCATTCCCTCAACCCCATACATGAATTGAAATCACAAAATAATCAATAATCTAATCCATACAGAGAGCTAGAGTAGCTTTAGAAGGATATTCAGAAAAATAATTATACATGATGCAACATTTCCGGACACCTTTCAATCCACTTGGCAGCATGACGCTCAAGGAGCACAGGAACAGCCAACATTCAACCATGCCCTTTTAACAGTTTGCCTGTAGAGACAGTGCATGACTCACAAAGCAGGGTATTCTCAGCTGAGACAGCAGCTTCTGACTCAGCAGCGAGCAGCCAAATGTCTGCTAGTAAAGGTGATGAAAAGGTCAGTCTGATAACTTCAAGTGAAGGAGGAGCTGGTAACAAGTTGAGCTCCCTACCCTGGGCAGCACACTTTGGCTGGAGAAGCTGCAAGGTGTCCTTCTGGTGCTGCAAATAATCAGTGAAGCAACAGGTGCATTTTGAACTGATTTACTAGTTCTTGTAACTACACCTTCCAAAAACCAGCTGTTCATTGGATGTAGAGGAGGACACATGTGTGGCATTGCCCCACAGAATCTATCCTGCAAGTTCTTAAAGAACAGGAATTCAAAAGCAAAACTGTTCTTGCTGTTTACAGACCTTCAGCAAAATATGTCCCAGGCTAATATTCATCCATTCCTTCTCAATAAATCATACTTGCAAGTCAAAGTATGTCTCATCACAAAAGGAAATTAATGAGTCAGATGTTGAATCTGTCCTTTGGATCCAGCAGGGAGGGGGCCTCCCTGAGCCCCAGTGTCTGCTGCTGTCCCCATGGAAGGACAGGTACCTTGCGTGGACAGCCAGCAGGACACAGCACTAGCTCTCAGGCAAAGTCCTGAGGTACCACGTGCAGCCCTGGCAGTCAGAGAGGACTGAAGTTTCACAAGTAAACATGGTGGCTGACTATTGAGAAAAGTCCCCCTTCTCCTGCATTGCCTATAAGCCAGAAATGATGGCGATTGGAAACAAAGACGTTAAAGATGAAGCCAAATGTAAAGAAACTGCACTCAAGAAGATGCTTGGTGGTTCTGAGCTCCTCTGAACTTGGTGAGGAGTTCACAGCATGACAAACACACCTCTAAAAGAAGCAGCTATAAAAACTCATCATCACTTTATGAGCTGTGTTCATGTTCTGCAGTGGCATTTTACTTACTAATAGCATCTTACATTACCCAAAATAGCACCATAAAGAAGATCCCAGGAAAATCTTCAGTGTAAATTTAAGAAAAATATTACATACAAACTGAGAAGAACTACTGCAAGGATGCCATGAATTATACAATAGCTAAAGTTTCCATTTTTTTGCCCAGGTTATAGGTTCACTAAGGAGTGTTGTACTTACTTGACACTGGCAGTGGAAAAAGTTTAGTTTGCCCTTGTAAAGCTGGGGTAAAAACTTACTAGAATGAAAAGACTCAAGCATGAGAGGACTCCTATCCATCAACTCAAATGTGCTCCACTTCTTCCAGTCTTTAAGTATGGATCTGTAAACAGCAAATGTTGGACCATCACGACTTTGGAAACAGAGGAGGTTCAGATTTACTGGGATAAGAACAATTAAGACCAGATAAGTTCACTGAGAACACAAAGAACCTGCTGCATAACCTGTGGGTGTGAAGTTTGGTGTGAAATCAGGAGTGCCTCTGCTATGCCATGAAGACAAAACTCGCTGCAGGTCTGAAGGATGGTGTGAGGGCATGGTGGGATGTCTGAAGGTGCAAAGCCTGCCAGAATAGCAGTGGAGGCCTGCTTAAAGTGCAGAGAGACAAACCTGGTGCAATCATAGCCCTGCTGCTTTTTGGATATGGCTGCTGCTACCAGCTGTTTCACAAACTGACTGGGCAGCACCTCAGAGAGCACTAATGGGCACGGGCCAAACCAGTCAGAGAATGAGCTGTTGTTTAGGCAGCGTGGACAATCAGAGAGCCAGCTCTCAAGGATGCTGTGTCTTATTCTGCTGCAGATTTTCAACCAATGCAGCCAGGTTTGCACCATCCCTTTGCTGAGGGACCACATCCCAACCCTGAAACATGGCATGACTAGGGAGGGAAAGGGGTGTCAGTTCCCCCCTCCTCCTAACTCTTCACATTTGGGTTTACCTGTCCTCGCAGAAAGCTACCACTACTGCTGATGTTGTTTCCTCCCCTCCAGGTCTCTTTCCATGATTACCTGCAGAGATCAAGTGTCCTACAAAAAATCAGTGCAGAAGCTACAGAGCTATTAGATGGCAGTGATTCCCCAGCTGATTGCAATATAGCCTTTTTAGTTCCTTGAGTCACTTCACAGAGATTTAGAAAGAAGGGAGTTCCCTGCAGCATAGGATATAGTCATTATGCAACACAATCAGGCACTGTGATGAAATGCTCTTTTTTCAACAACAGGGTTCCCATGATGCTCTGACAAGACACAGAGGCCTGTGAGACTGACAGGGCTAGCAGATCTGGTCTTGGATTTCTCTCAGTCAGGTATCCTGAGCTCTGTGAATAAATGCCACAGTGCAGATGACAAATAGACCCTGTTCACAGCCTCAGTCAGGAGGTCCTGACTGGTCCCTGGCCTGCAGGGAATGGGTTTCCCTCAGGCAGGGAGGAGGTCCCTGATGGAACCTTCCTGCAGGGCAGAGCTTGAGCTGAGAGGCACCTGCAACCCACCCTGTTACATGTCACATATTCAGAGTAAAAGGGGGAGAGGGGAGGAAACATTCTGCTGCTTAGAAAACTGGTAGGCTTCTTAACATTACAGGGGGTAGGCATGGCCGAAATGAGAAACCTGACTGCAAGCCTGAGCACTCTGGTTTCTGCTGGGTTTTCTGATCTTTAACAGTATTTGGTCATACAGAAAGCTATTTCATAGCTTCCCCATGCCATTACTCTGTGGTGTGTAACCTGCAACCATCGGAAGTAATATATCCCAATTTCCCACACAGCAGGTTCACTCATGAATGAAAAGTGAATTTGATTCTCGAGTGCTTGGTCCAGATGCTGTGGCTGACACTGGCTCTCCCTCCTGCTTCCGACACAGGCCACAACAGAGCACTTCTGTCTGCAAAGCAACATCAGCATGTCAAGAAAAATCAATGAAAGCAAGGGGAAAAAATGCCTCAGGCTCTGTCGGGCTTTTAAAGCATAGCTGCACTTCAGAGCTTGGAAAAAGCGCAACGCTGAGGAAAGTCCCAGGAGAGCAGAGGAACTTTGGAGGAGTCTCAGGTCTCCCTCTCTCTTGCCATTTTTGCTGACTTTAACTAAGTTAGGTCAAGTCACACGTTTCAGGTGGCTTTTCTGCAGTTTATCAGCTGTTTCAGTGGCATGAGGATTCACCAAGTACTACTGCAAACCGCAGTGCCAGGCATGCTTTGAACCCGTGCCTCATTTTGAGAAATGCAGCAGAAGCATAGCACCAGAAAACATAATTAGTATCTTTTTATTTGTGCACTTGAGTGTTCTTCCTTGACCAAGCAGTAGATAAGAGAAGTTTTTGTCTCACATAAATCTCTTGCATGGCCATTTAGCACTGAATGCCCTTCAGAAGCTGGTAATGTGCCACATGCAAGGACTATGCTTTATAGAGCACTCAAAATGTAAATGCCATCCTGCTGGGCCAAAGACTTGGACTGCTATATCTTAGGATGATGAACTTCTGGAAAATCTAAGTCAGGTTCTCATTACACAACTTGAGACAAACTACAGAGCTGAGCAGGAAAGATGTGATGCTTTCCAGGCTCTCCAGCTCAGGAGTAACGAGCCAGGTCAGCATTCCAGGCTTCTTGCTGTGTACTCAGGAGACCCAGAGCCCAGAAGGGAGACTCTAACTACTGTTCCAGGCAGCTGTTGGGTGACATAAATACAGCTGACAAGGAAGTCATCTGCTCTGAGCATCTGGCATCATGACTGAATTTCACTCATTTTAGAAACACCTGGTTTCTGAAATACAAATTTCCCAGAACTTCTGATGTGGAGAGCATTTTGAGGCTGTCCCAGTACAGCCTGATTCCTATCACAACTGTTCTTCAGAAACATGATCTGGAAATTTCACTCTTCACTCAGACTAATTCCATACTCCTCATCCAACAGCTTCCTACTAGAAATCCCAGAACGACTCCTTCTTGTTTATGCAGCCTTCAAAACCGAGGTCCAACAATACTCCATGGACAGGTCTTTCAGCTTATGGAACTATCTGTCCCCAAACATCTTTTTTTTCCCCTTTTCTACTTCTCCATATTCTCTCCCATGTACTTTCCTGAACTCCATCCCATAAATTTCATCTATGTTTGAGCTTGGCAAAATTATGAAATATTATATCATTTAGTGACATGTCATGTCATTCAATGGTTCAACAAGCAAAACACTCAAATCATAAATATTAAAATAACAAAATACATGTGTTCAAAATGATGTTTCTGTTTTATGATAGGCATTTAAAAGTCTTAGTAACATAACACAGTACTGTATTTAAACTGAAGGATATTGGGACTTTGAACTTTTTTTGAACAAGTCCTTTGGTCACGTACACAGAATAAGTGATTACACTCAGCCACATATCCATTTCAGAGGACATACAAGCCCCTGCAAACATAGATGGCCACGTGGTTCATGAAGCTGACCGTCTTCCTACTCCACTGTGTACCTCTGTTTATCATTTTCTGCTCATTTTCCTCCAGATTACACCCTTTGAGTTTGTTTTATCTGACTAACTAAATCTTTTGTTCAGCCCAAAAGTTTACACAATGTCTATTTCACATGGCTCAGGGTGAAAATAGTCTGTTGTTCAATACATCACACCAATAGAAAAAACAATTATTCCCACTATTCCTCTCCAAATACCTATCTCTACTCTTTTCCACGCTCAGGCAAACTCAAAGACTCAAAAGGATCCCTCTGTCAATATCTCTTTTGCAGGGAATGAGTACAAGAGAAGAATACTCAATGGTGCTAATACAATAAGGGAGCTACCGTGCAAGCCCTGGGCCACAGAGACAGTGCACAATGCTTGCATTACCATTTCAAGAAAATTTTTCAAATCTTGAAATAGACCTTGAAATCTACTATTTGCAAATGAAATTGTTTTTCACCATCCTGGGAATAAGGGTCAAGAAGAAAGCTAATGATTGCCTTACAAATTTTACACACAAAATAAGCATCCCTTATGTGCAAAGCCGCTCTCAAGAGATCATTCCATTAACAACTGCAGAGTCTGAATTTTTCGGTCCTCATATTTAGACAGGAATTCAAAAAGCCACCGTGAATCACACAGACATCTCAGGCTTAGTTATCCTCAGTGAATCCCAGCTGCCCTCAGGGTCTATTTGGAGTGTGCCGTGCTGAAGTACTGCGCGCATTGTCCCTGCCACTTCCAGTCCCACGTCACCACACTTCTCCTTCAAAGGCCAGGTGGACTAGGAGATCATTCAGCCCTACAGAGCTGTGGCTTCACATTCAGCCAGCACAGGAGAAAGGGGGTTCTGAGCAGAAACTCCTGGTGTCATTCACTAAGAACTATTCTCAGCTTTGGGGTCCTGGCCTGAAAGGGCCTTCCCAGCTGCTTTGTACACGCTATAACGCTTCAGACCCACAGCTCAGGTATGACACAGGTATTTATGGGTCTGCATTGCCAGCATGGCAAGACAAGCACTACTGTATGCAGAAACTACAAGTGGAGTACTAAGATCAGAGACTTGGGAAGGCTTAAAATGACTCTGCCATGGAAATGGATCACCAGAAACCCCCCAAGAAAAGATGTTCAGTGGAAGAGAAGTTTTCTCAATGAAAATCAAAACCCAGTTTCCTACTGAAACGAAACACCCCAAACATGCCTTGCTACTTGAACACCAGCCTCACTCTATTGCCTTCCCTGCAGCTCTACTGGCATTCTTCCCCTCAGAATTAGCTCTAGCAGAGCTACCCTGATGACTCTAAAAAGTAAAACTGAAGTTAAAATATTGTAATGAGGGACTAGAAAAGAGCCATTTTATTGTGTCACAAGTGTCAATGGCCCATTTTTTAAAAAGAGGTATATTGCTAGGTGGAGCAGTATGTTCAGCAGCTTTCTATTCTTTGTCAGAACATGGCTCCTCAGCAAAACAGCACTGATCCATACACACATCCTCCACACTGGCACAGAGAATTAGGCTTTTGTCCCCCTTTTTCACTCCTCAGCCCCCAGGAGCCACACAAGGAAAGCATGCAGACACCAGATTCTTCCATCAAACACCTTTAAACTATTCACCTCAACCAAAGCAGGTCTGAATTACCCCTCTGAGAAGGAAGCTATCAAGCCTACAATTTTACTACCATACAGCCCAGTTTGTTGACCTTCTTGGATTATCTCCTCCATGGTTCACCTGAACAATGTAGGGAACAATTCAGCCAGACAAAGGCTTTTCATTCACAGCCACGTGCCACCCACACAGTGGCAAAGCCTGGGCTCAGCAGGTCGGGCTGGGAAGGAGGAATGCAGTGGGGACCATTCTGGGCGGTACAGCCTTGCCATCCCCTCTGTCCATCCAGCCACCGGATCTTCAGCTGCACAATTGGGGTGAGTAATGTCACAAGCACAATTTTATTGATATTTGGCTACTCAGTTACTGCCAGTCACTGCTTTAAGTTGCCTCAGAAGGAGTCAGCATCCAACAGATGACCGGTGCTGTTTATACCCAAAACACTAATGTATCAATCTTGAAAATACCCACATTCAAGAACAAACCCCAGTGGGGCATTTATAACTCAACCAGACACTGCAAGGTTACTCTTTTCTGCACCTGACTTTCAGGAAGGTGACTCCTAATTCCACACCAGCTTTCCAGAAGCAGGTCAGTACTGCCACCCTGGCTTGTCATTGCAGTGGTGACAATAAATCATTAATTTCTGAATATATAAAGAGTAAAAGCTGAAGGAGGAAAAGGCAGAGAATGGGGCAGGAAGGGGTAAATCTTCCAGGTCACTGAAGTAAGAGGTGCTTGTTATCTTCTCTGGGAGAATTTTCTCAGTAGAGTCCTGCAGCCCTAGCTGGTGTGGATTATCTCTGTGAGTCCCTGTTATTTCCTGGAAGACAGAAACAGGCCCACAGGCTGCACCTGTCAGTGCTCAAGCTTCATTATGCAGAGTAGGATCCAAATAGGCATCTCAATTAATCATACTCATGTATTAGCAAGTAATTCATTAATTCAATAAATTGCTTTAGGCCATGGCATAATCAGTCATGTCAGAGATTATAACAAAAATCACAAACCAAAGTGTTAAACATGGACCCATCCTTGCTGATTCATCATTTGTAGCAATCATTCATGGCAGAACAGGTATACTTTATATACTTTAAGACAGGTGACATGAAAAATTTATCATCTTAATTGTGCGGATTTCCTCTATCAGATCTGCTGGTTGAGCAATATAAGATCTAAACTGCAGAAAATTCACATGCAAACCAACTCAGAAAAAACTGATAGCCAGTAAACAGTCTGCTTGATAAATGAGACTTACCTGTACAGTAATATGTGATTCCTCATCCTCCATCCCTCAGGCACAGGGCTGAGAAGGTGCTGTAAGAAACAAAATCAGCCTCAGCTAGAGCTCTGAGAGCCCACACTGAGCAAGCTCCTGCTGCAATTCCATATCTCCATCATCCTAGTTTCTGTTATCTGTTACCAAATAGGCAGCTTTACCACACAAAGGAAATGTCAATAAATAGGTTTCGTTCATTTGGACCTATCCACTTGGTAATGTTTTTATGGCAAGGAAGAAGGTCTACATCACAGAACTCAAGGAACTGGGCTTGAAGGACCTCAGACCCTGATGTCCACTTAGCCACACCTACCTCATTGTTAGCAGGTGCCTATCTAATTTGTATTTACAGATCTCAAGTAATATAATCCCCAGGCAATGTATCCCAGTCTTTCATTTTGTCTAGGTAAAGAAATGTTTTCTTACCATCTTCCCACAAGCTAAGCTCATACACTCCTTGTTATGTCTACCACACACTTGGAAAATGTTCTGCTCCCTTGATTCTGCAGTAGACCTTCCTTTTGTGCCTCTGAAGTTTGCTGCCTTCTTCCCCATCTGGTTTCTCTTCTATACTCATGATTCAAGCTGTGATATTTTGGGGTCAATTTCCCTTACCTATGCAGGAAAAAAATTCAGACTCAGACAGAACAAGACTGCCTATAGATTAATACTCGTGTCATTAAGTTGGTTAAGATAGGCAAAACTAAGTTAAAGCTAGAAAAGGAGAGACAGGGAGAGCTTTTTTTAAAAATTGCCCTACATACAACACAAGAACTCATTCCCACTGACAGACCACTTCTATATCTTTTTAAGCCCAGGAGAGGGCAAGCTACAATGCAAGGAACAAAGTAAGATGATTTTTTCCTCCTTCTGCAAATGAATTAAGTTATAAGTTTTATAGTTATAGTGAGCAGAAATTGAAAAAGCTTGCTTAAAAATTCACAGTTCACCTGTTCTCAAAGAAAGGGCTCTTTTTCATCCCCCAAAAATTTCCCATTATTTGACAAGTTGCCATTAAGTGAATATGCTTTTGCTTTCATTGTCCCAGCTTGTAGATGGCATTTGGAAGTTGAGTTATGCAGAGGTGTGTTACTGTTCCACGCTGCCTGAATTGAAGAACACATGTGTTGTCACATGTCACACATGGTAGGGACAACACGAGCTGTACAAATGAACATCTAGTCCAGTGCAATGACTTGGACACGACACACGCTGCATTCACACCATAAATTCATCATTGTAGTTTGCGTGATTTGCCTATAACTAAATTTGCAGTTCCTTACATATCCAAAGCTGTTACTTGCATACATGAAATAATTACTGCACTAGTGAGATGGGTCTCACATGCTTAGGATTAATATTTTATCTGCTAGTTTACAGCCATAACAACAGACCTTGCTCTTGGAATTGTGCTTATATGCTCTCCCTACTTATGAATCAATTCTGAACTTTTCTGGATGTTCATTTCAAGAGATGCTTTGAGTTGTCAGAAGCAATGTCAGATTGCCAAAGGCCTAATCCTGGGGAGGGCTGTGTATTCCTGTCACTGCACAGAAACCCCGACTGCTTTAAAAGCATTCAGCAGCTGAGGAGACTAAGCTCTCTGTAAGAGTGAGTACTCCTCAAAATGGAAAAGGTTGTAGGAATAATTATTTTTATGTGTTAGGCTGTGGATAAGTTCCATAGACATTAGATGTTTTCCAGCACCTGCCTGTTGTATCACCATTTCCTTCCAACTGAGATCCAGTACACTAAGGGCAAAATCCATCACACAAAGCTGTCTAGGTGTCTGGTCTGTACTCAGTGGATTTTGTCCCTGCGAAGTCAATAGAGACAGAGGGGTACCTTCCAGAGGGCAATGAATTTTATCCTAAAACAGATGATAGAAATACATGAAGTGGCTCCCCAAATGCCTGTTTGAGATTATACCTATAGCTTCACAATTGTTAAGATTCAGGAGTACAAATTACCTGAAAGGTAAAAAACTAATTCTTTTCCAAGCAAAGACCGGGTTTCATCTGAAGTTTGACACTCAATGGTTTCAGAGGGGGTTAAAGTAGCTGGGGAGCAGTGCACATCATGGTTAGGGTGATTCTAATGTCCAGGATGTCAGATGGTCCCATAGTGGTGCAGCCCATGCGACTAGCTGGACCAAGGTTATGGTACACTGTTTCACAGATAGGCATGAGCTCCCTGACCTAGGAAAGAAGGTGCATTTCAGGCTCTCTTTGCCCAACACAACCACTTGGGACTTTTTCTTCACATTTCAAAAACTAAGCAATGCAGACTTTCTCCTGCAGGGAGCAAGTCCATCTGACCTGTCACCGAGATGCAATATGCTGGCTTTGCTTCTGTCTCCTGACTTGCCCATCGGTACAAAGGAGATCCAGCTCCCATTTTTTCCATCAGTAATGGGTCCATGACATGATTTTCCCTGACACAGGCCACCACTGTGGGGCAAACGTACTGACTAACTGTGAAAGGCTGCCTGCCTTTCACATTCTCTGTCACTCCTAAGCACTAGGGCTGTCCCTGTAGTGAAAGCAGAGATCCTCTTGATCAGCCTGTGTCATCAGCCTCAGCTGACTGTCCAGACACGTGGAACCCAGTAAAACACAGAACTATTCTGGACATTCACTTTGGAGATGGTAGAGCAGAACTATCCTTTTCGGGATTGTTCTGTTCATCAGGAAAGCTGCTGACTTTACAGCCACCTGAACACAACACACAAACACCCCTTTTAAATTCAAGCTAGAAACTCTTCTCTTCACCTGTGCACTGCTACAGAAGTTAGAGGACATGGACGACAGACCAAGAATGGGACTTATGAAAAGCTGCCCCAGGAGAGAGAAGTATGTTTGATCTTCCTTCTCCAAATCTCAGTGTTTTCTACTGGTGTGGCAGAAAACCACAGAGACTGTGCAGTGGCTGAGAATGCAGAGTGCCCTTCTGCCACCAGTCTGATAAGCAGAAGCAGCTTGCTTTTGCTGTCAAACTTTTCTTTCTTCTTTTTCGTAGTACTGCTTATTTAACACTTTGTCCTGATGATATCTGGCTGACAGCTGTGCATTGAGAAAGCACAGAATGAGCTGCTTTTGCAAATTTCATTATCGCTGAAATGGTGACAAATTACTCAGGACTTGCAGGAAATTCCAGTCAGGAAAAGCCATTCTAGTAAAAGGCTAATGACTTCTAACAGAAACCTGTGATTTTAAGACTCAGAACTTATAATAAATAGTATTCAAATGCATGCTAAACAGTCTCAGTATAATTATCTACTAGAAACCTTATTGACAGTATTTACAGCTACTAAGCACATTAAGATAAAAGGTTCCCACAAGCAATTCTAGAGTATCAATGTTATATTTTTTTTATTATACGTATTATAGCTTAAGAAATTAGTAATTCTACATTCAGCTGAGGAAAAACATTTTGGAAAGAGCAGATAAGTTGCAAACATCAATACTACAATGCAGAGCTTGGAAAAAAAGTCAGAATGGGTTTTGGTGTCTTCAGAATGAGTGTCTCTGGATCTAAAGCTATTTGATGTCAATGGGAAGGCACCTCTAAGTAGTCTTTTGGAGGCTTAGAAACTCTTTACAGTCATCAAAATCAAAGCAAAAACCTTTCTTTTGGACAGAAACAGCTTGGAAGTATACAAGAAAAACATGCAATAAAAGTCAAAAGCAGGATGGTTTTCCTGAACAGCAGGAATTTCCTTTTAACTTATATAGCCTTGGATTGGTGAGGAGAGGTGGAGTCCTTGGCTTTCTGTATGTATGTCCATTTGCCTGTATTTTGATGCAAATAAGAGTATTTTGTAGTAATAAAAAATAAATTAAAAAAAAAAAACACAACAATTCAGCAACAGAGAAACATTAAGAGTTGTATGAAATGGTGTAAATTCTCAGAAACGGTCCATTGACAAAGCTGATGGATTTTGCCCAGCTCTAGGTAAAACCTACAGTTGTGTCACTGAAATACTGGGTTTTCAAAACCACTGATTTTCCTACAAAACAGATAACTTCCTCTCAAGTAAACTGCTTCTAGGTAATTAAAAGGACAGAATTAAAAAAAAAAAAAAGAAAGAAAAGAAAAAAAACTTTCATAGTGTAATTAGAGTTGCTCAAACTAATGGTCCAAGGAATTCCCAAATACTCAGATGCCCTCTTAATTGCAGCTGAGCAGCTATAATGGTAAAAAGCAGTTCCAGATAACTCAGGGCTGGAGGGTAGACAAGCTGTAAAACTCATTCTTGCTGGAAAACCTGCCAAGGCCAAGCACTGAAGGTGACAGCTGCATTCAGCATCATTTCCCCATTCTGCAATAAAGTTGACAAATTAAGTGACATTTAAAACAAGAAATCTTGCTTGAATGTATGTGCAAAAATATGCCACACTTCACTGCTGGAAGGGAATATCCTGTTAAGACTGAGGAAATGGCTATATCAAGGGACAAAAAGCCCAAATATTTTAAAAGCAAAGGGCTGTCTTTTCTGCACACATCCCTATTCTCGTTAAATATGAAGGATGAAGACCAATTCTTCCCACAATACAAACACACTGCTGACTTTAAGTAGATTTAACTAGACGGCTTCATTGGGATACTCTCTCCATTAGGCATATGTTTAAGCACCTCAGCAAGCCCAGGGCTGATTTTTCAAGCAATTTTATCACACAAGTAAACAGCAGTAAAAGGAAATTGAGAAGTAAATGTTCAAAGAAAATCCTCATTAGTTTCTAGATTTTGAAGTTAGAACAAGATTGTCTCCCAACATAGGGTGTGAAAGAGGACACATATTTCAAAGGGGCTTAGAAGCCAGTTCCTTATTGCAACCCTAAAACACCACTGGCCATTCTGAAAAGGTGGCCATGTGGACATTGAACTGATTTGAAAATGTCACATCTATTAATTCTTCCCAGCTATAACCTTTAAGTGACCAGATGATCTTTGCATAACACTCACATGTTGTTATATTTAAACTGTATTCTCAAATATGGTCTGTGACCATCTCTCAACAAGTACATAAGGGCCAAAAATTGCACGTCGAGGCAGACAGGTCAAGCATTTCAGAGCTTGCTACTCCAGGCTAGTGCTCAGTAAATTTTGCATTAATCTCCTATTTCAGCTGAGATTTTCTTGACATGGGGTTTTTAGGCGGGGAGGAGGGGAGGGATGCGGTTTGGAGTGGAAGAAGCAGCCTGACACACTCAATCCAGTCCAATGGAAGGAGGACCACCAGGATGGGCAGAGGACCATGCCACAGGACATTTGTGGGGAGGCTGAGGAAGCTGGAGCTGTTCAGGCTGGGAAGGGAGGGCTCAGAGGGGATGTATTCATTGCCACAGCTGATGGCTACACAGCAGAGAGAACCAAGCTCTTATCAGGGGTTAAGAGCAAAAGAGCAAGAAGAAATGGGCACAAGTTAAAGCAATAGGGAGAGCAGTTCTCCGTGAGAGGGGTCAGACACTGGAACCGCGTCCAAAAAGTTCAAGGGATCATTAGCCTTGGAAATATTCAAAACTCATCTGGAGAAGGCCATGAGCAACCTGGTCTTAATTTTTAATGTCACTGTTTTTTAGAGGGAAGGATGAATCATACAATCGCCAAAATACCCTTGCAGCCAATGCTATGATTGTATGATCCTCTCTATACAAGGATTTAAATCCACATATATTTTTGGCAAATATTATCAAAGCACTTCCTGGTGACATTTGCATATGGATGTTCTCATTTGCAGAACAGAAATTCCTGGGTGTTAAGCAGTATGCAGGTTTTAAAATTTCCTTTTTTCCATTTTAACTGTGTTATCTGATATCAAAATGAGAAATAATAGCAGACAAAACCCCTTTTCCTTTATTGCATCTGAGATACAGAATGGTACTTCTTCTTAAAATATCTTTTCCCCCAAAACCACTAGGATTGAATATATATATGTTCTTATATGACTATACTCTAAAAAGAGAAAAATATGAGCAGGCATTATGATGGATGATTTAAATTATAAATAAATCTTTTCAATGCCATGAGTGGAGTATAATAAACCCATAACTCAGTTTCATGTATCTTAACCTAAGGATACATGAACTTTTTCAGAACAGTGGTACTTTTCTAAGCATCACAGGTTCAATACATCTCATTTCTCTTTTTCTCCAGAAACACACAAAGAAACCCATTAAATGTTTTGGATTTAGGCAATACATTTGAATATAATTTTTTCTGTTTCCTCTGAATTCTCTCAAAAGTGAGAAGTATTTCTCAGTGGCTCAGACAGTAAACACATTAAAGAGGGAGATTTTTGAAAGTGTAAGAAAATAGAAATAACAGCAGTCCTGTCTCTGACTGATGGTCAAAAGCTAAAATTCTGTCTCTAACAGCAGCCAGAACCAGACACATAAAGTGGAGTCTAACAAGGAGGTGAATAAACTACTTACTCAGAATGCTCCTTCAGCCTCAACCAATCTGCAGCTTAGGGACTTTCAGAGCCTGAGGTGATTTCCATGTGTTCAGCAACCTCCAGAGATTGGTGAGTGCTAATGGCCAGGTTAGTCCATCATTCTTATGTATAAAGTCAGGATTGTTGATTTCCAGTATGTCCCATTTTAGATTAAATTTTCTTTTTTTCCTATTTTACTGCCCAATCCTTAGCCATGCAATATTTTTCTGCAGTTCTGCACAATCAGCATTCAACTTTACTACTCTGAAGAATTTAGTATCATCAGTACAAGTGTGTCAACAGTCTATATTCACCTACTTTTACAGAACATTATACATAAATTAATTCATAAATTCATATTTTGAATTCTCAGGTCTTGGCACAAAGATTCTGGATCTCTCTTCCCTGGGAAAACTTATTACTTTAACCCTCTGATACCTATCTTTTAAGAAACTATTTACTTTTTTGCCTTCCTTCTTGTCCTTGGATGCCTAGGCTTGTACAGGAATCTTGGAGGAAGTCAACAAAGAGAGGTGCTGATCTCTTCCCCCTCATATCCAGTGACAGCATGTGAGGGAATGGTTCAAAGCTATATTATCATAGACTTATGGGTTTAGACTTGTTTTAGAAACATTAAGAAGCATTTCTTTACTGAGAGGGCGGTCAAAAGGTGGAACAGGCTTCCTGGAGAGCTGGTGGATGCCCCAAAGCCTTCAATGTTTAAGAGGCATTTGGACAACATGACCTTAACAACGTGCTTTAACTTTTGGTCACCCTGAAGTGGTCAGGCTGTTGGGCAAGATGCTCCTTGTAAGTCCCCTCCAACTAGTCTAGTCTAGTCTTGTCTAAGCTATTCTATATCAAACTACTTAGAAACCTCTGTGGGTAGTGTCAACCAGGTCTGCTGCAGCTACATGCAAAGAATTACAATAGAAGACACACCTTTTCACTACAAAAGATGTGGAGTGACATCCTCCAAACATGATATTCATTCTTACTTCCATGGATTATACTATACTGATTCAACAAATCTGCTCAGTACAAATGTTTGACATCAGATTTTCCCTAGTCCCCTTAAAAACCAGCAACCTATTTAATACCTAAAAAATGGCAGACACCAAGGAGTTCTGCAAGAGAGTCTCTACACCGCAGCTAGCAGTTAAGCTGTTTTATCCCCATATCCCTCTGGAATGCTGAGGTAAACACCATCTCATCCCAGTGACTCGCTGTTTTTCTTTTGGTGTCTTTGTTCTAAAATCACTCACATACTTTTGGTGATTCAGAAGTTCAAACATGAGCTAAGAGCAAAGCATATTATATTCCAAAGCTGTATAAGTGCCTCACTGCTATGTGTAAGAAGCAGTTATGAACATGATGTCTTTAGATGAGCTACACAGATAGATTCCATAGATATAAGTATTTTCTAAATTGAAGTATCCATTCAAGTAATTCAGGTAGACCTGTTGCTATACACTCACTCTGTATTTACAGTGATGAAGTCCCAGCTGCATAGCCCTGCCTTTCTCTTGAGGCACCCAATTACCTTCAGTCCTATGTACATTTAGGATTGTTCAGTAGATGAAATATAATCAAATGCCTAAGCACAGCAGAAATGCCACTTATGTAGGTCTACACCAGGGAATTACATTTCATAAATTGTTATCCTCTGTATTTAGCACAAAAGCACATCAAAAAAAAAAAAAAAAGCTGAAAAAATGTTTTCATCCATTGGTGCAACCTCCTCTCCCAGTTAGCACATTTCAGCTGGCACACAGTAACTTACTATGTCATGGTAATGTGTTCATGGACTCAACTTTCGTTAGCAAGAGCTCAGCTGAAGACCATGGGTTCCAATAGACCAGTACAATCCTGATCTATATTTTCCCACAGTGAGCTCATATAAGCTCACTGTTTCAGAGACTGAAAGTTTTTGTGCAGCAATATGAAATTTTAAGTAGATCCATTATATATTCCTATGGGTTTAGAAAGAATGCACTTCCTTGCCTCTGGAATAATTCTTGGATGCTAAAAAAACGTCTCTCCCTCTAATCTGTCTTTCTGGCAACAAGGTCAGCCCTTTATCACTGCCCTAATGTTGTCAATTACTTTCAGTTAATGCCAGATCCCTCTCATTAATGTCAAGAAAACATAAGCTCCTCTTTTCCCTGAATTCCCCTTACAGAGGCAAGAGTTGCCTGTAGTGGAACATGTGCCCAAATGCAGTCAGTGGGAATCGCTATGTGAGGCTGTAAACACACTGCCTGCCTAATGCTCATGCTGCTTAAGACCTGAGAGGATGAATAAAAGAAGTTTCATCACTGTATGCCTCTTTTATAATTCAAAGTAGGGATTAGGAATTATGAACTTTTTTCTGTTGTAAAGTAATAAGCATAATAATCCTATCTGCGTTTGTATTTTTGCACTGGTAAGTGACTTTGTTGAGCAGTCTGTATCTACCTTAGACAACACACACAAAACATAATTTAAAACAAAGCATTCAGCCACTGCAGCATGTGTGTCTGTGCAGGGACCTGCCTGTGCCTCCACCCAGCTGTAGCAGTCCTTGCAGATCCACCCTGGCAGCCCATCACTTCACCCAAACCCCCTCCCTTACCTCACACCACCTCCAACATCTCACAGCTGCAACTCCTTCCCACTACTCCTCAGCACCAGATTTGGCAGAAGCTTTTTTACATAAATCTGTAACAGAGAAACCCATGGTGTTGGGAGTTGGGGGGGGGGGGGCAGCATATTTATTGCTTTTGCAGGGCAGAGGGGAAACTCAGATTATTAAAGCTCAGTTTTCGCTATTGGTGGAAAAAATAGGTCTAAAAGAAATGGTTTTACAAAGCGTTTAAGCTGCCCACCCACAGCATGTACTCAGCATGTGTATTCAGGTCAGCATACTATTTCCTATGAGTCACGTTCAGCAGTGCCTTAGCTGCATATTTTAGTCAGAGTGATCTTAGCTGAAGCCTGTGCTGTGAGGAGGCTGGCAGTGTCCAAATTTGTTCTTGTATCCTGGAATTTGCTCCTTTGAGTGTTGTGACTCATTACAATCCTACAGAATTAAACTGTTTCTGTGTACCATTCCTACTGAGCTAATGAAATAGTTAAAAACCCCATCCGTGGTACAGAATTGCAACACAATTGTTATAGAATTAATAATACAATGTGGAGGTGGGTTATATAGCTCAAATGCAGTTACACCAGCATTATCTAGCTGAGCATTTGCTGAGGGAAAAAGCCAAGGCTTCTTTTCATAATGCAGCTGCGTGCTTCAAGTTCCTTATTACCTCTCTCTCAGCTAGCAGCATGAGTATCATTTTTGGCTATATAAATGTGGGGAAGTAGTCACAGAGCTGCTCACAGGAGACCACTCAGCCCACAGAGGGATGGATGCTCACCCATGTTTGCTCTACTGCCACTGGCATCTCCCAGCCTCTGGTGGCTATTCAGGCCATGGCTTGGGTGCCACATGTGAACCTCCAGACTCCCCAAGAAAAGTAACCGACAGCCATGTTGTGTCTTCAAGAGAAACCAAAGTTCCGACTCCAAATCCACCCCACAAAATATCCATATTGTCATCTTCCACTAACCTAGCTTGTCCTGGTCCCATGAGCACTATAGAGTACACTTTGCTGGAAGTTAGCTGCCTACATGAGTTTTATGGCTCCCTAAGGCTTGCCCAGGCCTTTGACAACCCAAACCCAAGGACTTCAGTACTCGTGGTGTTGCAGCAGCAAGTTGCATTGTTAAGAGATGCTTTTTGTCTTGTAGGTTGTACTTATGAGCTGTAAGGGAAGACCAAGCATTTTACAAGACAGTTTTGTTTTCCCTGTGACCAGTGAGCTCATGCCAGTCACTGAAGGATTGAGTCCCCCACCAGCCTGGGCTGCACACGCAGAGAGCAGCAGAATGACTCCCCACACCGAGCAACCATTTCACCAGAGGCAGAACAATTTACTGACTTCGTGTTAAATGGGTAGGCTCATCACTTGGGATTATAATTAACACTGGAAGGAGATCCAAGAAGTTGTAAAAGTTTAAAGGGATGCCTGTCATGTAATATTCTCTTCAACTTAAATTATATCAAAAATCTGGAGCATATGCCTAATAAGTAAGAGCAGAATTAATCCCCTAGCTGTCAGCAACAGTGCTCTGAAATGGTGACTTACATCTAATTACATATTTTTTAAAGCCTGGTTGCAACCAGTTAGCTTCTGCCCCGGCTCACAAAGAGAGGAACCGTGGCTGTGATGTGAAATTACATACCACAACTACAGGGGCATTTAGACTTGTGTTAAAAGAGTTAAAGCTGAATGGAGTCAACACCTCCAAACTCAAGGAGAGTAATGCAAAATGAGAGCTTGCAGTCAACACCTTCAGCTCTTTATGCCTGAGAAAGGGCACAGGAAAGCTTCTATCTTTAATGCATAGTTCAGATCCATTTCCTTTTGATCCTCACTCCAGCATCCATGCTGCCACAACCAACTGGCCAGGCCATGCCACACCACTGCAATGAAAGCCAGGTAAGAGACTTCAGAGGCTTGTTTGGGGCTTTTTCAGGGAACCTATAATGCCTCCTAATAAGCGAGGTTAAGATAAGAGGAGCTTAGAGAGCATAAGCTCCTACATTTTTAGGGTATTCTTAATAATGTTATGTTTCCTAAGACATTGTAACAGTGAAGCAATCTAACCATCTTAGAAAAGGCTATTCTGAATTTTCTTGCTTTTTTTCCTAGATGAAAGAAAGTTATTTGTCTGGCTTAATGTCTACTTCCATACTGAGGCCGATACTCACTATGGGATATAGGTGCATGAGTTTCATTAGCTCTGTTTCCTCAAATGCAGGTCAGTAGCAAAAGACCATATCCCCCCATGCTATTTGCTAGAGTTAATATTGCAGTAAAATAAGAGAATTTTATTCCAATAAATACTTCTTACAGAAAGCTACTATAACATTTTGGGCCTACCATTTCAGACTAGTTTGTATCAACCCTGAAAATGAGGATTGGAACTAATGAGCTACTGACGAATGAAAAGAACAGTGCCCAAGCAAAGAGGAATTATAAGCTACAATCAGCATTTGTGCTAAGATGTATCAACTCGGCTCTGTGTTCATTCCTAGTGTTGTAAAACCACATCTCATGGCTGACTTGGCCCACTCTGCTTCTCTGCACACTTGGATACCCCCAGTAAAATGCATTTTTTCCAATAGGGCCTGCTGAGGCCCACAGTAACTTTTGACAGTGCATGAAGTAAAGCTGTTGAGAGCAGCCTCTCTCCCCAAGTCACACCAGACTACATTAAAGTTTATATTCATATTGAAAAACCTGTCTTATGATTTCCATCAAAAATGTTTTTTATTAAACCCCCTCTAGACACAACTGATCGGTACTTTTAATAATGTATTCAGGTTTTCTCCCATCAATCATCAACCAAATTGTTCTTTCTCTTTTTTTCTTGCATTATTATTGAAAGATTAGCTCCACCATGCAGCACTAATTAGGAAGGAGGATTGATTGAAAAGGCAGCATTTCACTGAACAATTGTTATTCCATTTTATTTTTTTTGCCAGGTTAAGGCAGGCTTCTGCCATTATTTTTACATAACCTAGCCCTCAGAGATAGAAGCAGCATCCTGCAGAGAGCAGAAACAACTTGCTTAGGAATACATCTATAAACCTGACAAGAATCAGCATCCAGAGACTGCTCCAACTCCTGTCCGCAGTCTCTAAAGTTTTCAGCTAAAGTATAGTGAAAATGAGTTTCTGCAGTGCTGGATCCCAACCAGAGAGAAGAGTGGGTACTGCAGGTTTTCAGTCAGGAATCTTAAACAAAAAGCAACAACAACAAAAAAAGAAACATTCCTTGCTTTTATTTGATAAAAGAGCCTGTAGGAACTGTCTATCTGAGAAGGGTAAGAAACTTGTTATTTTCCCTGGCACTGGGAGAGCAAATAAAAGCTCCTAGCAGGCAGTTTTGCTAATAGGAATTGATTTAGTGTTAGATGTGGTCTCTGTCCCATCCTGGGAATTCAAGCTGGGGAGGGGTTGCCCACTGCAGATGAACTCACATCTAATCCAAGTGAGTGCAGAAAGGATAATCTAAGGGACTCAGACTAGGTACAGAAAGCAAACACCCTCCCTCTCCCTCAAAAGTGAGAAAGTTGGAGTTGAAATCTGGACCTGTGGCCAGAAATCACAGAGCAGCAGTATCTTTGTAGCAGATTGAAGTAACCCTGGAAGAGACATGTCCGCTCCTTGGTATGTGCCATTATGCTTTTACAACATTCCTCAGAAAGAGGCCCAAAGTACAAAATATGAATATCAATTTGGCCTGTCCAGTGGGTCAGGACCTTGATGTACCACTAGCTTGAGAAGAGGAAGTTAGGCAACATAAATTCTTGGGCAGAATTTGCATTCACTTCAAGACATCTGAAGATGGCTGGGAGGAGGGCTGCGGCATGAACGAGTGATTTCTCTATGAAATAGCTCCTGACAAACACAGAGGGGGCCAGAGGAGCTGCTCCAGCTATGGGAGCTTCCAGCAGCCTCTTGTGAAATGGACAGATACCGAAGGAGGAAGAAAAAATAGGTCTTTCTGGGAAATGAGGTGAGTTCATCAGGACATTTCATGAGGCCAGGGGGCAGAAGGGGTAGCCAGCTTAGATCATTAACTCCAATAACCTGTAGACAATCCTAACAGCATCCTGAAAAATCCCTCACAAGTCTCTTCCCTTGAGCCAGTGGGTCTTCACAGAGAAAAGCCTGAGCACTTGTAGCTTTATTTCAGGGTTTAGCCCAGGCATGGCTGCACAGAACCTTATTGTTTGTTCAACAGCACAGCAGGAATTTTTTTTCTCTCTCCAACAGAAAGAAGGTAGCTGGGATCCAGGACAGAACCAGAGATATTCTAAATACATAGGAAAGAGATAAATAGAAAGACCAGAAATTTTGTCTGAAACTAGGAGTTAAAAGGAGCAGATATACCGTTCTCTGTGGATGTCCATTGCTGAAGCAATGCCCAAACAAAGCAGCCCAATTTCCAACAGGGTTTTCATAACATTACCACAATACTTAACTATTAATAGAAGCAATTTCTGTCTAGATTGATGGGAAAATACCACAACACAGATGACTTCTTTGATCTCAAGAAAATGTATGAAAATTATTTTCATCAGGGTCATGCAAGAGCAGCTTTTCAAGCCTCTCCTCATTTCTCCACTTCCTAAAAGCAAGTCCCTTCCTTTGGTCTCACCTCCTTCATGGGTCTTCTTTCCATCTCAGACCAAACCAAACCAGACTAAAACAAACCAAACCATACTTGGCTCTTGCTGGCTCAGGCCACCAGAGGAGAGCAGAGGAATTGAGGCAGTTTCTGTATCCCTTAGGATCCTGAGCTCTGAGTCTGTCTGTAGGTGGTAAATAGAAGATGCTTCGTTCTGTTTTCCACCTTTGGAAGAACTGAAAAACCTGCTGAGATCACTATTTGCCATCATTTGACATTGCTCCCACTATCTTCAATGCATGCTGGTTCAGGAGTCCAGTGAATCAAAGATTCTGTGCCATTTCTCTCCAAACTTTAACATCTCTCCCCTGAGGCAGGTAGTACTTCCCAGAGCTGTTTCCTTCTCTTTCTCAAGGAATCCCAGCACATCAGCTCCATCTCTCTGCAAGGCTTCTCAAGAAAGTTCTTTTGTATAAAACATTGGCCCCGATAACTGCAAATGAAAGACAAATTCAGCAGATAAATGAGCTGGATATTATTTTATTGTAATTTAAACAATCATTTTTGAAGTGTGTAAGATTATATAGAACCTGTAATCAGAGCCAAGAGATGTCACTGAATAATACATGACATGATATAAATTAAGGAAAGAATGATTATATGTAATAAAAAGAATAAGAAATTTCTTCTTGCAGGAAGGATAGGAACCATATTATTGCTGAGCAGAGAGTGATAAAAATCAGCTCCTTATGAATAAAGCAATGGGAAAGGAAATGCCAGAGAGAATGGAAACAACCAAGGAAGGCTTGGCAAGGAAGGCAGAACTTAGTAAGCAAAGCCAGAGGCTTATAACTCTTCCCAACAGGGCAGTGCAGTGGTGCTCACAAATAATTTATTCCACAACCAATGTATAAACTATTGATGAGTATTTTTTGTTTTTCAAAGGGCTTTACTTCCTACAACTTCTTGGCTGATAAAAAAACCTGGCATAATGATGAGCTGAGTCGTGTATAGAAAGGGAATGATGAGCCAGCAGGAGAGCAGCTTCCCCTGTGCTGGGGTTACCCTGTGCGAGGGGTCCTGGCGCAGAGCACCAAAGCCTCTCCAGGCCTGGCGCTGTGCTCACAAACAGCCCTGTTCCACCCACACATTTACCTCATTCTGAGTCAGCTGAGGGGTTAAAAGTGCATTCATTCCATGGAAATTCAGGCCTCCACTATCTCCTATATTGAACAGCTATGTAATAAAAGAAATTGCCTGTGTCCAACCATCCACAGTAGGCTAATCACTCAAGACAGGATCATCAGCCACCGGGGTGTGATGATACCTCTAAGAATGTGACAGCTTGGCAGCACCACCACTCAGAAGCTTCTAGCTTTTAAGGACAGTATTTATTACTGCCTGTCCCTCAAAAGCTTGTATCCCCAAAGAAAGCATGGCAGACTGTAACTTGTACCCCTTCAACCAGAACTAGTGATGGTTGAATAGAAGTTCCTATAGAGCTGAACAACTTTTCACCCAGCTTAGAGAAAACGTATGAGAAACATGAAGATATGCCATGCTGAGGACAGAGCAGCAAATAACTGTGCCTCCTGTCCTGTGGTCTGAACCTCCACTGCCTCGCAGAATGAAAAGCAAGGTGGTGCTCATACTCCAGACAAATATTCTGCCACAAAGGTGAATTGCAGGGTCAGATTTGGCAGACCAAAGGGGTGTTTTCTGCAAAATTTAGTGACTACCCATAGTGCAAGGGGGCAGAAAATCAGACATTCATCTGCTAGGCTTGAGAACTTTTACTGGAAATCAGACAGAATTAAGTTCCTCTTAAAAAGAGACCATGATGTTTCCAGCATAGACCTATAGATAAAGATGTGCCTTCAGACTGAGAATGAGCAAAGTGCAAAAATCACTTTTGCATTAGTTTACTTTTCTTAAATCTACGCACTGCAATGACCCTCCTATCCCATAATATGTCAGCCCTTCACAAGTATTTCAGCATAGGTACAACACCCTTTTAATTGCTTTCTTCCTTTGTAGCCAGCAGGAGACAACCTTATTATATTGCAGCTTGGGCTGGGGGTAGGAGGCAAAAGGGCTGCAGTGCTCACTGAAGAAAAGCTGGGTCAGCAGCCTGAGCTGGCATCGAAGAGAGCTCCCAGCTCTTCTGCCTGGGTGGAGCAGCAAGTTCCCCAAATCCCAGTACAGCATCCTGCAATAAGCAAAGGGTTTGTTAGCTGGGTTTTTTTCAGTGCTCTGACTTCTGAAGAGTGAGAAATGCGCCATTAATCAGGAAAGAAATTATGTTGCCACAGCAATTTAGCATGTAGGATTGATTTCTAAATGAAAAATACACAGATTTAACATCATGTCTTGAGTCATTTCATGTACAATACATACTTCTCCATACTTTCTTCATTTTAAAAATTAGTTCTTTCAACTTCTACAGCTACCATCCCTGATGGCTGCATATCCATTTGTCCTCCATTATCTGTTTACAGTGCAGCATGTCCAGCACACTGTCTCATAACGCTTTTCCAATGAACAAAAAAAAAAATTGCATTAACACCTGCACCTTGCCTCATATATTCAAGTCCCTTGATTCTGCTGTGATCCCCCTTGGCACCTGTGAGTTTGGGGTTAGTTATCCAGCTGCTCTCACTTTCTTGGGGCAGCCATTGCAAAATCCTCCCAGTTGGCACTGGTGTAAGGAGAGAAGTGGATAGCTTTCAGTGAATGAAACTTCAGAGTTTATAGTTTATTATTTTGGACAGAATTTATAGTTTGTTAATTGTTACAGAGTAGTCTTGACAAAAAAAAAAATTCTCACTAAAAATAATAATCTTTATTAGAAAATTTGATTCTATTTGGAAAATTCAATTCTATGAAGGTGATGTTGTACATCCAAAAAGGAATTTTTAGAAAAAAAAAAACCTTGCCTACTTCAAGTGAGGACTTGCAATCTTAAACCTTACAGTCCTAGAAATGCATGAGCTCAGAAAAGTACCTTGGAAATTCTGCTTCTTCTGAGGTGACTGAAACTTTCATTTAAAAGATATGAAGAAAGTTTGGAAATTGTCTTTTCTCACTAGCAGTATTTACAGATCTTTTTAAAACTCTATCTGTTTATTCATGGTTGGCTTGCAAGTTAGAAACATGGAGAATACCTTGCTGAATAATAAATATTAATGCAAATATTAATTTATTTAAGCTGTTTTGAAAGACTCAGTGTCATATCATACCTAAAGAGACCCATTAACTACTTCTTGAAATTTTTAATCTTTTAAAATACCCATGATCTTGATAACACTCTCCTGGTTTTCTCCATCTCCACTTGCTAAAAATTTTGGATAAAATTCTGTTAATAAAGCCCAGTATAGCAAAGAGAGAACAAACCAAGTTTAACAGGTGAATTATCCTTCTAATTTTTATTTTGCACTTACCTGGTCTCTTTCAGCAGAGACCTCAAAATATTTTTTAAGAGCATATTGAGTGATAGGTAAATTACACCTAATAACACGCCAGGATATAGTACAGTTAGATAAAGAGAAACATAGAAAATTTAATCGTCAAAGGTCAAATAAAAAGTGATTTGTAAAACCAGGGCAAGCACCTAAAGAGTCCTAACTATGGTTCCTGCAAGTTACTCTATGAAATATGTCAAGCCTGATTTGCAGTTGCCTTCATCTTTGCGTAATTATTTAGTGCAGTGGAAGACAAGTGTAAAACAGCAGTAAAATTGGTGCCAAATCAGAATAGCACATGTATGAAAGGATGAATAAGGAAAAGACAATGCAGAATCCCTAAATTCTTACCCATCATGACCAGCTTGTCTCTGGTTCATTAACTCTCGTTTACCTACCAACATAAATGATAAATTTTGTAGTGCTCTGTTGACAAAAGGGTTGGCTAGTTATCATTTTGCTGATGGATGACTCTGCAGCAAATTAAATCATTATAGGTGTACTCAAGGTGTCATACCACTTTTTTCCTTTTGGTTTTTCATCAACTACATGTAGGTAGAATTGGAATTCAGATTTTTCTTCTTTGTGTGTGTGTGTGTGTGTGTGTGTGTGTGTGTATGTGTTGCATATCAGGTGGCTGAAATCCGGGTCTTAAATTTAACAGATTTCTCTAAGTTTATATCACATACATAGACATCTGAACTCTCACTTCTTGTTGCATAGGCCTCAGGTGAGGCTTGTATCATGAAAGACAATATTAAATGCAACTTAGTATGAACAAATTGTAGAAAGTATAAGGTAACATTAAAATACCTCGCACTGAAATACAAAGTTACTAAGTTAGCAAATTGTTTCTGAGAACATTGTCCCTTCTTGTTACTAGATGCTCCTGGTCAATACTTCAGAATACTCTCATTGTCAGCAGGGACTAGCAATTTATCTTAAAGCATTAGAGATGTTAAGAGACAGTCACTAGACCCACTGTATCTTGGATTCATTCTACCTAGAAATGAACTAGAAATGTTATATTGGAAAGATATTTTAGTGGCTCATGCATAATCTACACAATAAAACACTAGTGAGGAGAAGGAGATCTGATGATACTTTTTGTTTTCACTAACGACAAAAACTTTTAACTCTACTCCAGTTCAGATGTAAATATTTTATTTTGACAGAAAATGCTTATGTTTTGAAGCAGTTTGGCCGGGTTTCATTATAGTGGTACATTCTCCTGCTGTGAGCTTTTGGTCCACGCCCACCTCTGGCTGGGACATTTTTCCTGCAGCCTTTCCCAGTACTTGCAAGACCTGCACTTGGCTCCAGATGGGGTGAATACTGACAGCAACATTTTCAACAGCCAAAAAAAAAAATAGAAAAAATATAATTCAGAAACTGTAGTTATGCTCATTTAATTGTTTCCCTATGAAAATTATTTTTTTTAAATGTTGATAATTTGTCTTTTTTTGGTTTTGTTTTGTTTTGTTTTTTTTCCCTGACAGGACAAAAGCTCATGTTAGGAAAAAAACCCTTAAATCTTCATCAAGGTCTATACCTTATGACTCCCAAAACTGAAATTAAAAAAAAAAAAGGACAAAAAAAAAAAAGGAACCAAGAAGCAAAACAAAGCACGCATTTTTTTTTAAATCACAAAACCAGAAAAGACACTGTAAGTCACTTTTAAATTAACAGCAACACTAGCTCATTCTGCTGAATATGATATTAAAAAATCTGTTTTAAAACAAAAATGGTAAGATGCCAGTCTAAGTGTTTTTACAGTGATTCTTTGACTAAAGTGCTTTTCGTGGTACTGTCCATCCAAAGACCTCACAGCAATTTTCCAGCACTGATGCGCTAACTCCCCTGACATTGACAAATACACTGCTGTTCTCTTTAGCAGTTATGGGAGCTGAGTCACAGAATATAAAGTCTCTCACAGGAGGCTTTACAAGAAGCCAAACTTTTCTAGGTGTTGGTTCTGCAACTCAACAAGCAGGCAATTTCCTCCACCCTGCGAGTGCCAGGTTCAGAATCCTCAGTGGTACCTCAGCAATGTGGGTCTCACACAGCCTCCTTCCCCTCTGGGACATGGACTTCTTCTGCAGCCCCCATCATCGCCGCCTTGTCAACACCTCCAACCTAAACATCCTTAAATTTTCCACTATAAAGTAGTCCCAGACACAATTCTAGAAAGGTCTAGATGGAGGATTGAAAGCCACCCTCAGCTGCAGACCTACCCTAAGACACCTGACTGTTGTGTCCTTACACCTGGTGCTTCTTCCCAAGCTGCTGTGTTTTGCTCCACATGCTCCTTAATATCCAGTTCACTCCCAAAGCATCTTCCTCACCTCAGTCCAATTCCCACTTCAGTTGTCTGGAGAGGGGGTGGGAGGGTAAAGACAGAGAGGAAGAAGAAAGTCTGCTATTAAATAGACCCCAAGATGCATTCATGCTACAGTGAGAAATGGTGTTATACTTGCTTTCCTCTCCTCCCTCACATCTACTCCCCTGCCTACGATCTGTACTTCTCTCACAAAGATTTGATAATCCTTTCTCAGGGCAAGAAGAGGAACTGTGTGTGGCAGGAGGGAGTGGTGCAGGAGCTCACAGTCCTCTCCCCAGCCCCAGGCCAGGGCTGCTCCCCCTGTGTCCTGCCCAGGGTCGTCCCCAGGCAGGGGCTGAGGTACTCCTGTACATCAGATGCCTTCTGTGTTTGGGAACACATGGGAAAAACGCAAGCTAAAGAGGAAGCAAGCCCTTCAACTTGGATCAAATGCAGTTTTCAATGCTTAACCTTTTAAAATGGCATCAGCATTGCACCATAATTAGTTTTTAATATATCACTGCCTAAATCCATGTATCTTCATTCCAAGTATCATTTGCTGTAGAAAACATCTCATGATGACTTGCCACCACAGCACACACATCTGAAATACATTCCAGGATTAATTATCATAAAATATCATAGTCAACTATTTTCATCATGTTGTCAATGGCCTGTGTACACAAACTAGGGACTACACACACCTTGTCTGAGGTAACACTGGTTTGCATAAATCACAATTAGGCAATAAACACAGTGCATAATAACTAGAATTCACAGTACAGCACATTCATCTCAGGAAAGATGAGAGTGACCAGGGTGAGAAAAAGACTCCAAGATCACAAGATCTTGCTTGTGCTGTAGCAGAGGCTGTCAGATGAGAAATACAATTAACCTAAAAGGTACAAGCAACTAAATTTACCATTGATTTTTGTCAGCAATGTATGATCAGTAAAATCCCACTGGAGACATGTTTGAAGCGTAGGAGGAAATGGGGAGAGGGAAAGCTTCGCATAGGTGAATCTTCCTGGGCCATGCCTTGTTTTCCACAAAGGCAGCTAGAAGCGTTGGAAGTGAGGTATGCAACAGCCTTCATACCAGAAAAACATACAGCAAAACAATGTTTCTTCCCTCCTTATTGAAAAGAAACTACAAACCAGAGTTACTCCTCAAGGCTTCCTAGCAGGGCAGTGGGAGTTCCTTTTCTCCTGCTCAGTTTAGCAAATGCAGGAAAGGGAGGTGATAATCCCCTGGCAACATTTCACTTAACACTTCTCTGGGAGGCAATAATTCCGGTGTGCCACAGGAGCCAGAATAATGGAAGCAGGCTCTGTCTCAGAGAAGTGTGTTAATGTACTTGCAGCACATAAAGGACATTATTATGAGCTTAATTCAAGTTTTGATGAAAGCACTGTAAAGCTCTTATAAGACCTTGGTGACATTAGGCACTTCACTTCAGAGCAGGTGCTGTTTGGCAACCCTAAACACTGAGAGGCTCCAAAACAAAGGAAACCCAGGCCTGACCCAGGGACCAGATATGCAGATGGATTCCACAACTGAGGGTAAGGGAGCCACATCCTTCATCTCTTACCTTCAGGATGAGGAAAACAGTTCTGGCTTCAGTAAATAAGCAAATATACGCATGTAGACATAAACCCAAAAGTAATAAAGGGTTACATTGGAGCTTTTCTATGTTAGGGTTGTATGATGAACTTCAGTTGCTAAATCACAAGAGATGGCTGGGAGCACAAAAACTGGGGAACTGAGCCCTGTCCCTTCCATTTTTTTGACAAATTATTTCCTCCCTCAACACCCCTTGGCTCATCCACCTTGTAGGCACAGGTTCTCCTCAGCTTTTTTGTCCACCTAACATCAAGTTTTCTTCCAAGCTGGTTTCTCTTCACCATCAGTAACAGCAGGGTTTACTGCAGCCCGCCTGCTAACATATCCTTATACTTTTTTAAGGGCTGTTGTGGACTAAGACATGTTTCATGAAGAGATGGAGAAAATGAGAGAGAGCAGGAAAATGGGGCTAACTGGGGCTGAAAGTGTTAGAATATCAATACGAAATGTATCTGTAAATTATGGCCTCTGCTATTTTTAGCTATCATTTCAGAAACAGCAATAATGATGGATACCACCTTTGTACCTTAACTCCTCAAAGGCAACTTGTCCTCAAGACTTTGCCACTGCTGCATGAATAGGAGATTCTCCCTAAGTAGAAAGGAAGGCAGAGCAGCTCTGCATGGGACCGTGCCCAGCGATTTAGCTGCAGAGCTGCCACTCATTATGCCATGTTGCTGTGAAGAAGCTAATTAGCCCCACTGAGAGTCAAGCTTTATTAGCCTCAGTGCACGTTTGTTAACCTTGTCTCACCATCAGGGACAACACTTGGCCAGCACAGGACAAGGGTCTTTGCACCAGACGCCTGCACACAGACATGCCACGTGTTCTGGCTCTGTCCCTGGTGCAGTGTGGTGCCCCAGTATCCCCAGTGCCATGGCCAGGTGGGGAAAGTGGGGGCATGATTCACCCTGCTCCCCATTTCTTTCCCAGTACTTCTTCTCTCACATGCAAACATGGCAGAGGGCCTGCACCAGAAACAGCATTCTGCCCTACAGCTGCTGCCCACCACAGGAGTAACCATATTCACCTGTGTTACAGTGGTGCAACTTCAGCTTTGGAACTAAGCTGATGCTGATTGGCAGTAAACACTGTCACCAAGTATTTGGCACCGACACTCCTGTTGCATTTCAGGCCCAAAGTGCCAATGTTATTACTACAGGCAGGACTGAGGATACCTGGTGATGGTCCACACCTTGAGGCACCATGGCCTGAACCTGCCTCTCCACACAGGATGTAGGAGGCTACACGTCCATGGCAAGGCACCAAAGCTGCTCAAGCTTGTGGAATTGCTCAGGGGCTGCAACTGCCATGTTTTGGAGCAGATGTGGAATTGTGGGTGTGCGTGGAGATTAGGTCAGATGAGGGCTTTAGGCTCTCATGGGCTTTTACCCTACAAAGGGAGAGAACAAAATAACATCCTTAATCTGAAGACAGTAAGGGAACAATGTGGTCAGAACCACACAGAATCACTGGGCCAGAGAGAGGAATCAAAGCTGCCTTGAGTCCTTGCTTACTTCTTGTACTACAAGCCCAGCCTTCCTGCTCTAAGCATCCTTTTGGTTACTACTGAGAATATGAACTGTTGTGCAACATCTTTAACTGAAATGCTTCAGATGACCCAGGGCATTGGGAATGAGTTCCTTAAGCCTTCTGGTTGCACCCCATGAGCTCGTTTCAGTTGTGGAGCATTTCTGGTCTCTGTTGCCCTTCTGTACTGAAATAACTACACAGATCAGGACTGGGGCACAACATGCTCTCCATGGCACCCTGAGCCTCCAGGTCTGACCATGTCCTGCCTTCTCCAGCCATCCCTGGGCTCAAATGAGCACATCTCTGCAGTGACTCTAACAGGCACACACTGTCTCTATGGCAATGAGAGATAGGAAGAGCCTGGGAAAGATGCTGCAGAAAGGACTGTCTGGCACCAGGAGGAGACAGCAGAATGTGCAGAAGATCAGAAGGAAACATTCCCTGCAGGCTTAGGAAAGTGATGTGGCCACAGGATGACAATAAGCGACCAAAAGGAAGATAATAAGTGTCAGTTTGCTTCAAGTCAGGTTTTCCTTACCATTCATGTTTTCATTACCTTTTATTTATAATGGATTAAATTTTAACCATGCAGTACTGTAAAAAGTGCTTACTGCACACCACACAGCTTAATCTCCATCAGCCACTTGAAAACAGTGAAATGTAACCTTTCCAGCTTTCTAGTGCAGAACTGCACTGCAAGTTATGTACTTTGTTGCAGCACAGGAAGGTTTATTATTAAATTACAAGTACTGCATAAGAGTACTTTCAGGTGCTCTCTCTATTTGTGTCAGGCTTTTCCCTCTTTGGAAGAACCGCAGTTAAAAGGCATTACATTAGCATAAAAACCATATTTAACTAAAAACATACCCACTATTATAACCGATGATTCAGAGCAGGAAAGGAAGGAAAGTAAGACTTCTAATTCACTCTTACCTACTTATTGTTGTTTCCTTTTTAACACTTCATTCAGACAACAGCAATGCAATGGCCATGCCAGGCTCAGCCTCTGTTTATAGCTACTTTTCAGTTCTGAGGTACAAGTGCCTTCTTGCCTCATATACAAGAAAAGGGGAAGTATGTTTAAAAATGTACACATTTTAATTTTCTCAGGACCAACATGTCACTACAGAAAATGCAATAAAAGTCTACAAGTTTCTGCTTCTGCTATAGACCAAACTACCAGTCATGATCAAGACAATATGACAGGGATTATTAGTCACATTAATTGTTACAATTCATACTCACAAATTGGTTTTAATCCTGCATGTAGCTATTTGCTTTCAAAAGCCAATCAAATTTGAAAGGTCAATTTTTTACTTAAATCCCTAAAAAGAATTTATCTACAAAAATTGATCCATTTCATCTCTCTAATTTCAGGGGGCAGATTAAGAAATGGAGCAAATTTTTACTTGCACCAAGTAAATTAAGAAGAAATGCAGCATGTATTTGCAGGCTTATTCACCTGTGCTGTATCCCTCCTGCATGCACTTTCACAGCCACCTATTCTCTACAAGCGGGGAAGAGTGAGGGAGAAAGTGAGAAGAATGAAATATTGGGACAAGAAGTACATAATCCTGAAGTCACTGGAGAAATGAATATATCGGTAGTATATTCAAGTTCCATATGTGTGTGTAAACAAAAGATCAGGACTTACATATATATCTGCATATGGTATGTGGGACTTCTGAAACAACTCCCTGAGACATGTATTGCTGCCCTACTGCTGTGCTTTTCAAAACCCACATCTTTTCTAAAAGAGAAAATGTCTGCAGATTCTAACTTTGTGTGGGTGTGTAACCGACTTGGTTACCAAAGAAACTAGTTCATGTTCTACACCACTGAAAACTAATATTACTATTAGAATAATAATTGGAAGGAGAGGAAAGGAGAGGGAAAGAAAAAAAAAAAAAAGAGAGAGAGAGAGAATTACTGCACTGCAGATTTGTAACAACCAATTAATGGCCAGGGAGAGAAATGCCATAGCCTCTGTCACAAAATTTTCAGTCTCCCTACAACAACCAAACAAGTCTTTGCTTTCAATGCAAATATTTCAAACTCAAGCCTACACTGCTGTGTTCATGCACCACTGCACTGCCTACACGACGTGTTTTCTGCATAAGTGAAGGAAAGTTGCAGACATCTTGTACTGTTGCCAAGACACTCTGACACTTCCTCAGAGACACTCTGCTGCTGCCGCTGCTGCTCAGGAATCCTCTGACTCCGTACACTCCAGTGCCGCACCTGGGCACTCCCTGGCCGCTTACACCTTCTGCCTTGCTTTTCCATAGCACTGGCTTTGCCTTTCTTCTCTGCAGCAGCATCCACCTGTATATGTGGCAGGTGAACAAAACCCCTAAGAGCAGACCCGGACCATTTCTTTGGGGCAGAAATACTGTATTACTGCATGCTCACTATGCTGGCAGGGAAACACCCGTATGCTTAACGCAGCCTCGCGCCAGCACCACCAGCTGCTTTTTCAGGGATTTTTGGCCGGTTTTCCCAAAGTGCCACACCAGTGTTCTAGGTCGCTGCCCGTGTCCGGCGGCAGCTCCCGCGCGGTGCCGCGTCCCGGCGGGGCGAGGCGGGAGCGTCCGGCAGCGCTGCCCGACACCGCCGCCTCCCGGGCTGCCGGAGCGNCTGCCCAGAGCTGCCCGGAGCTGCCTGGAGCGCCCAGAGCTTCCCGGTGCGCCACAAGCTTCCTGGAGCGCCGGGAGCTGCCCGTAGCGCCGGGAGATGCCCGGAGAGCCGGGAGCTGCCCGGAGCGCCCAGAGCTGCCCGGAGAGCCGGGAGCTGCCCGGAGCGCCAGGAGCTGCCCGGAGCGCCCAGAGCTGCCCGGAGAGCCGGGAGCTGCCCGGGAGCTGCCCGCGCCTCCCTTCCCGCAGCCCCGTCCCGCTTTCCTCTCTCCTCCCGCGGGCGAACGCGCGGGGCCGCGGGGAAGGCGGCAGAGGAGCGGTGGGAGCCCACAGCGGGTCTGAGGCGAGGGGAAAAGGGAAACTGAGGACAGAGGAAAGGACAGCAAGGAAGAGTGGAAAATTCGGGATCTGATGTGGACGTAGGACACAACAACTGCGCCTTGTGCAGCTGCCCGGCAGAGACGGGGTGTGGCCCCGTCACACGGCCGAGATTTGGCCGATCGCGTCCCCAGAAAGCCAGCGAGCCCCTTGGTAGGCTCTTTCCAAGAACTGGAGGCAAGAGGACCCCCACAACATCACAGTCAGTGCAAATGGAAGGCGCTGCTTTCCTTACGAGAACTAATCGACTTTTTTTTTCCCAGGTAATCCTCTGTTTACAGTCTGTGGCTGATGCATCAGCGGGCTAGTGGCATCCCCAAAGAACGCTGAAGACACCAGAAACTCAGCAACGGCAAATGGGAAGAAATTACACAGTTTTACCAAGACACGCTGGAGCTTAGCAGTCACTCTTGACCCTGAACTCCACCTTACAGAAGGTTTCCTTTTTCATTACCTTTTTTCTCACATCTGTGAGTTTGATTGTGCCAAAGTCTGGCCAGTGTTCGTATCCTACTCCCTCTCCTCTGTTAAGCTGCAGCCAGTTTCACCTTTGTCCAGGCCATTCCATGCCACCTGGACCTCTGGCTACAGATCAGTGACCCAGGAATTAGTGTCATTTATCTTGATTTTCTCTTTCACTCAGAGGATCTCCCAGCCCTGACAAGAAGACAGATAACAAATTTCAGAAGCCAAAGCTGAGTTCACCCACCTTACTGCAGCTGTTCTCAGGGCTCTCAAGCCCTTTCCTCCCATACTTTTACCCAGACAAAACTCTGCTTCCCAGCTCTCGAATAATAGTCTTCAGGCAGTCAGACATAGCAGTGAGAGGCAAGGACAAAGTCTGATGTGCAAGAGGGTGTATAGCTATGTAACTCTTTAGTCTATTCTTTAAACCATCTTTCTTCTCATTCCAGTCACAGCTACATCCCAGCACCTACAGCAAATGATGCAGAGTTTGGCCTCTAGGGAACAGACTCATTCCATATGCAACTCTGACTCCTTCCTTAATTGACCCCGGATACCTAAAAAGGAATGGCTTAATCCTAAAAAAACCTGATGTGTCAGCATGCAAGTAAAAAGCATATTTACACTAAGACCAAATTAATGTCATTTTGACACCTCAATTTAGGTGTTTCTGAACATTTCAGTGCCTGACTCTGCAATATGAATGCTATTTAATACATATCTGCATATCAGTTCTGGAAGGAGGCTGGGGGTGGGGACAGATTTCGCTAAAGCAAATGGTTTCCCATCCCCCACATAAGTCCCTGAATGCATTATTATCAGAGGACTCATTGAGAGATCTGAAGACTTAATATACAGACTTTGACCTCACAAGCAGAGAAGGAAAGTTTTCAAGGGAGAATAAAACACTCCCTTTACTGTGATTGTCACTAGCCTTCCCTGGCAACAGAAGAGACACAGAAACACTAAGAGGGGTGATGTATGGTGATGGTGAAAGACACTTCTCCCTGTTCATATTCCACTCCTGTAAGTAATGTGTTCCTCAAGACCAGGATTCATCCTCTCACTGTTTTATCCCACCTGCTGGTCCCAGTTCCCATCTGCACCATTATTCTCCATCAGCTGCCTAAGATTTCTGTATCTTCATGGACCTCTCTTCCTCTCCATTTCACTCAGGCTAGTTCACCTTCCATCATATCAGAGAAGGATGCATTTAAAAAAAAGGGAAAAAAAAAAACCAGGAAAACAATCTCCCTGAATTTAGCAGAATTGCCAGGGACCAGAGCAGCCCCTGGCTTCCAAAAAAAGCAATTGCAAAGCCCCAAACTGAGCATGCTAAATACAGTGTGGTTTAAGCAGCCATCTCTTAGGAACCATCTGCTTAGCATGTGCAAATAGTGACTTTGGAGATGATTATGATTTACCAAATTTTGAAAGAATTTTACAGGAACAGCAAGAAGAGGCTCTTAGTACTACTGTGACATCAGTATTGTAGAATAATGAAATACTGATTTTAGTTTTAGGAATCGAATTCATCTCTCATGAACCAAAATGTAAGCTTGCAGCAGCCTTGAGGGAAAAAAAAATTACTCTTAATGATTTCCTTAGATGTACAGTAAATTTCATTGAAATATAGAACAGTCTTTCCTTGTATGATATTCCCATGCAGTCATAATAAAGTGTGTGCTTTCAGGTGCAAAGCCAAACTCAATTAGTATTATACACACAGCAGAATATACCCTGAATGCTGATCAGAGGCAGGCTGATGATTCATACTGCCATGGTCTGCACATTCGGATTTGCAAGGAAAGCCAGTGTACAGCTTGATAAGGGGTTTTGATCCAAAAATAGGCACAGATGCGATTTTAAACATTTGCCTTAGAAAATTAGGTTTAGACTCTCTGCTTTAATTGTGTGTCATCTAATGCTGATGGGCTCTTGCCCACGTAGAACACCAGCTCCTCAATTAAAATGTAAAGCAACATGTAACACTTACAGTGATGTAATTCTATACTCACGAGCAGAAAGCACTGCTTGGAATGCAGCTTTCATAGAAAGCAAGCCCAAAAACCCTATAAAGATCAAATGTACATCATACAGCAGGATAATTCCTTGCTCCCCTTTTATCTCAGAAACATCAGGAACAATTGGAAAATCAAGCCGGTCCTATGAAAAACGTGTAAGAGAAAAAGGAATCCAATGTTTTCGTGTTTTGAGTACATATGTGCTTAATTATCTGATGATTCTGAACTGAAAATGTGTGCCTTAAGAATAACTTACCTCTCTCAAAGACTATGCATTTCACCTGCTCATGAAAGGTTCATCTGTGACTTACTGATGTGGGTTTCTTCCAGCATCATACAATCCATGCTTTGTCATGAGAGACTTTTAGTGCTTAGAAATAAAAACAGGCAGACTGTTGTCTTACCCTAAATACAGTACTCTGAGAAACCTTCTCCTACTGTCCTGCATATTCTTTACATGGCAGTGTGGGGTGAACATGTAATGGGACATTTTTAGGAGCTATTTTAATATGGTTGTGGTATGTTTTTAGTGAACACGTTTTAATATAAGGGGTGTAAGAACGGCAAATCCCTTGCTTTATGATAAGGTGGCTGTTTTGTTTTGTTTTGTCTGTTGTTTTGCTTCTTAAAGGTCCTAAGAAGCTCCTCTTCTATTTTTCTCCTGATTACAGCCAGTCTCTGGCTTCATTCATGGGTATTTACAGCAATGCAGGGGAAGGATGTGTTTGTGACAGACAGAAAGGACAGCAGCACAGAGGTACATTCAAACTGCTGACAAACACATCCCTGGTGCAATTTTCTGGTGTTTGTCAAGAAAGCACTGGTGCAGGGCTGTAACAATGGCCATCTGGGATACATATTTGTGGGAAGCTGAAAGTGAGCTGGTTAAAGAGTAGGCAAAACTCACTTTCCCTTTACAATTCATTGTATTACTTAGCTCATGACAACATTTAAAAAGTTGACAACAGTTGATAAAACATTACCAAGTATAATGTTAAGAATGATCTTACAGTAAGGGTTCTCTGGTCTGAATAAAACTCTGCACTGGTTTATCATACTGTATTTCCTAAATGCTGTTAAAGAGCTGATTGTGGTCATTCCACACCCTGTGAGAGGCAAACAACTTTTATCATCCCAGTTTTAATGATGGGGAAACTGAGGCAAGGAGAAAATAAAAGTGACTTGCCTACAGCAACACAGCAGTTGTAGAACCTGATTCCAGCAGCTTTCAGTCCTTGGTCTGTCATCTATGCTGCATCCTATAAATGATGCAAAACTCCTGTGATATTGTCTAAAGTCTACTCAATCTGATACCAGTCCACAAAGACACTCTGAAAGACTGGAGAAAAATTACAGTTTTTCTTTTCAAATGTCCTTTACTGAAGGTCTCTTACTTTATAGCCAACAACACCGTCAATATGACTCAATATGCAATCTAGATGCAGGGGGAAGAACAGTATGAAGACAGTTCTGAGTCAGTGTGCTGTCCCAAAGCTGTACATCTGTAAGTTATATTTAGATAATTGTTTTTACTAACAGCTTTAGAGACACAAAGCCTAGCCAAAAGCTGTAAAGGGGATGTAAGTCAGAAAACGAAGACGTAAAGCAGGGGAGAAATAGGTTGATCAGCTCTGTCTACACAACTTGGCTGCTCTGCCAGGGACTTCCATCAAGCTCACGTTTTCTCTTGAAAGGGAAAGTAGATGAGCTAAGTAGGAGCTGTTCAATGTGCTTACTAATAAGTCTCTTTGCATCCACAAATCACTATTTTGTGGATGCTGTTTTTCTTATACTTCATCAGATGTGGAAGTGTGACATCTAACCTATTCTTTGCCCATATCTTGGAGAAAATAATGCTGTCTGACAGAGTCCTCAAAGATACGTAGTCCTTTCTTCTATACCAAAGTGGGATTAGCAATACTTACTTCACACCTAATACATTTATCCAGCTTGCTTTTAAAATCCACCAGTACTGGAAAGCCTGCACTCTTCTCAGGTGACCCTGCTGCTTCACATTACTATTAGAAAAGTGTCATCATTGAAAAGAATTTTTAGTATCCAACTCAAACATCTCCTGCTTTTATTTGGGCCTAAGTATTTACATATAAAATATATATAAACAAACATTTACATATATTCCATATATATCATGTATGTGTGTGCCTTCACATATACATGTGCATTTATGTGTGCATATGTATGTATTCATTCCTAAATCTGAAATCAGATGCTAACTTATTTAATAGCTCCATGTGTTTTCTTCTGCTTTCACTTGCAACCTACTCCTTTTGCCCATTTTTGTATGAAGGCATATAAACAAAAGAGAAACATTCTCACTATTCTAGGAGTTACACTCTGCTAAAAATCCCAGTATCTCCAGACATATTTACTAAACTCCCAGTTAATCTTTTGTTTTATACTAAAACTTGTCTCTTAAAGCAGTGCTTTACCTTTAAAGTAGAGAAGTCATATATTTTATACACTTAACTGTGATCATTAAATTAAAAACACCTATTTTCTTAAAATAATCCATCCACAAATGAAACCTCTTTTCTATTTTGGCCCCTTGAACCCTGAATATTATAATGCCTTTTCTAGTGGTATTCCAATATCAGAATAATCAGAGTTATTCCAACATGAACTTTGAATTGTGCACCCAGGGTAACACATACACAGCAATGCTTCTTCATTGGCTAACAGACATTTTTCCCAAAGGATATATTGTGTAAGTCTGTCCTCTTCTTTAGACAAATTCATGTTCTTGATAAAATTTGTGCATTTCCTATTTTTTAGAAAGCATCATCCAGTTATCTAATACAACTGTGTTCAGTTAACATCAACCAGACTGGGACACCAAGCAGATTTATTGTGTTGTCGTCTGCTTGTTTTGTTTCTTAAAATGTAATATGAAAGCTGTAAATTGACTCGTCTGCTTAGATTAGCTGTAACATTTCAGTACATCAGGACCATTCAGACTGCATTTCAAAACAAGAACTTACTCCATCTTTCTGCAAGGAAGGACTCTTTTTTTATCAGGCCATTATTATTTACGGTGAAGGAAAGACCTTTCCCTAGGTCTGGCAGAAGTGTCAGCAGACACTCTTTTAAAATAAATAGGTGAGAGGCCCTGATTAATAGTCTGGTCAATCCCAAATATCAGATGGTGGAGCCAAAAACATAGCTAGAGAGAGACCCAAAGGTTTCAGCTTAAGAAGCAAATCTGGGTCTGACAAAATATAGGGGAACACAAATAAAAGCAGAGCTGTGGTTTTGTGCAGCCTATGCCAATATTCAAGGGAACAGATCCATCCTTCCCCTCTACTGAGCTTTCATACAAGCAGGGAAAAAAAAAAACACCAACACAGGCTCACTGGCTTCCTGTTTCATTCCAGGGTTTTTTTTTTTAATCTACTCATATTAATGGTACAATTGGGGATTTCCAGTTTTTGTATCATCACTGCCAGGAGCAGGCTAATGGAGCATCTCAGAGACAGACCACAGTACTGCAGTTCCAGCCACACAGGGCACTTTCCTTCTTTTATTACACTCTGTAAAAAATGTCACACATGCTTTCTCTTAGCAGTCCTCATGAATCAGCAAAGAGCTGCCAAAGAGTGACCACCAGGGCACTTGGGAAAGAATCAGGTGCCAGCTGTCAAAGTATTTCTTAGTGATTTACATTGTTTTCATATATCTCTCTATCCACTTGAAGGAACAGGCCAGAGAGGAGCATTTACATATTTGCAGTTTACAGGACAGACTGCAAAGGAGAGATGTTGTCATGCAGGAGCAGGAGGGAAGATTTCTTTCCTTTCAGCAGATTCAAAAAGATATTTCAGCTCTTGTGATTTCTCTCAAGATCTGCATTAGCAAGTCCAATGTGTGGAGTGTGTGTCCTGTCACGGGTGGCAGCACGTCAAGGCACTGGGGAGTGCAGCATCAGAGGGCATGCACAGCCATAGCTCTTCCTCATCTTTGTCCCTCTCTTCCCTTGCATTTGGTGAACATTAGGGGCTCACACACGCTGAAGAAAAAATCCCAACATGATTTTGTCAGTAGCCTGTTTCAGGGAGGTAAGAAATCAGCCATCTTGAATTCTGGCAATGAAATCTGTGGCTGCAGGTTGCAAAATGTGCAGCCACTCCTTGGCAGGGTATTGCTTGCTGGTTTGTATGCTGAGTTAAGAAGGTAGCTGTTCTTGAGACAGCCCCATCCTTCACAACCCAAAGGACAGGTGTAGAGAGGGAATACACAGGCTGTGATGCTGCTTTGTTCCTCTTTTTCATTTCTTGGTTGCACAGTTTAAAAAGTCACCTTAGTTTTGGGGTTCTAAAGCTCTGATCATGCTGTTTGTGCCTATGATGTCCCACTTCTTGGTCCCAGCCAAAACAAGGTGAGACTGAGGAGAGGAAAAGAGGCAAATGAAGTTTCACTGATTAAATATAAACTACTAACTGCACTGGGATCAGCTTCTAAGGTTGCTTCTAGAAGGCTCTTTTTAGTATAAGAAAATTGTCATCCTTCTGGGAGAAGTGCTGCACATAAAAGTGAAAAGAGAGATACTTTTGTATAATATTCCTACTGTGATGGAACCCGGGCTGGAAATAAGGAGGACACCTCCTTCTGCTTCACTTTTCTGTTAATTGCAAATGGACAAAAGTTGCAACTTGTGAGGATCCCTCACCAATCAGCAATGGGAGAACAACTTTATCATTAACCTTGTCTGTGCCCTCACCAATTTAATTGGCATTGGCCCAGGTCCCAGACCTGAGGCCAAGAAATATAGAGCAGAGCTTGGTCAGGTGATGCAATGAGAGCTACTTCTCTACCCAGCCATCCTGGACTGGCTACGTGTTGTCTTGATCCCTTGGCACAAGGCACAGGGTCTTTCCATGTCACCAGCAAGACTTTCAGCCAGTGTAAATGAGTACAATATAACCAATGTCAATAAAAAAGGTTTTGCAACCCTTCAGAGTCTAACCTTGAAATTTTTCTTTTTAGTTCCCTAAAAAAAAAATTCTTTGTTACCCATCCCTTCCCTGTGGGTAACCTCATTCTCTCCGAGCTCCAACTGGAACCTGCATTATGTTTTGCTCAGTGCCCTGTTGCAAAAAACATTTCCCTAAATCCCCTGCACATGCTCCTAAAATATCTTCTGTGGTTCCTCATGCCTAACTAAACAATGCAAAATCCTGATTCTCTGCATACCTCCCACAGCCATCCCAGCTGTTCCTGACACCTTTCCTTTCCCCTAGGCCCTCTTAACTCATCTGAAGTTACTAATCAGGAATCCCCTCCTCCATCACTTCTCTCAGTTTTTTCTTTCATTGGACCACTTTTGGGGAGGTAGAAGAAAGAAGTTATTTTAAATAAAACCTTGTTAACTTCTTCCTCTCACATTAGTTTTAAAACTTCCCATCGTAAAAAGATTCAAGCAGATGCATAAAGCTATGCTCATTTCTGGATGTTCAAGTCATCCTAAAGCCCTCTGGTCTGGGCCGTGGGTTCCTTGAACTTACCAAGACCTTGCAGGCCCTGGTAATGACACCATGGAGTCATGCTAATCCATATCACCTGTTTGGCCTTGAAAGCTTCTGAGCGTGAGGCAAGGCAGTCTTTTTGCAGGGATCTGAGAGTCAACAAATGCTCCCCAGCAGACAAATCTGCTCTTGAGAGCAGACTTGAACCCTGTGCAGATGCTGCCTTTGAGTCACATCTTCCCCACCTCCCTTTCATACTCTGTCTCCAAAAGTAGCTACCCTGAGGCGTTTGCTTTAAAAGGACATAATCATATTGTTCCCCCCTCATTATCCCTATTCCCAGCATCTGCACCTCATTGTACGGTCATCTCTTCCCATCATTCTCTCTTAATTTAGTTTGGAAACTCTCTGGAGCAATGAGACATCATTATCTATTTTGTAAAGCGCCATTCAGAGCCGTAGCACAGTGGCACACAAACGTGATAGAAATCCTACCCTTCCATTTCGCTCCAAAAGAAATGCAGAGCAGGTTAATGCTCAGTGCTCGCTGTGTGGCATGTGCTGCCAGCTTTCCCCTACACCAGAGGTGAGAGCTCACCAGGCTTTGGTCTTCACAGAGTGCTGTGGGAGGCCTCCAGCTCTTCCACTCCTGACAACCACATTCCCACAGAACGCATTTTGATGGCAATTTTTGGAGTGCCAGAACAACGATGTTCAGTAACAAGGTGATTTCACTGCCTAAAGAGTCAGGAGTATGCAGGTTTCCCCTCTGGTTTGGAAACATCCACAGGGTGCTTTCAGCACTGTAATGTACTCAGTGCAGTTCCAGCACACACAGCTGAGCTCCAGTAGCACGTCAAGCTGCCTCACATTCCCCCATATGTCCCTCCTCTGTGGGCAATCCCACAGTCAAAGGCAAGGTAATTCCTTGGGCCAAAAGGAGGCAGAATTTTGTGGGGTGAAATCCTATTACTCTCTTTGGAAAAGACATCATTTCCAGTGCAGTTAACAGTGCAGCCTGATGCTGGTTACAACAGGCAGTAAAACTGACACTGCTCTGGGAAGACAGAGGAACATCCAGCAGAATTGCTGATGCATCAATTTCTTTCCACTATGCCCCTGCAAAAATGCATATATATTGTTAATGGTTGGGTTCAATGATCTCAAATGATTCTTTGAGTCTTCCTGGGGTCACCTATAGCTTACCCAAAGTTAATGTGCTGAGAACTGGGCTAGATGTCAGATCCTCAAACTAGTTTTCCTGAGATACCCTGGAGAGCTCTGAATTGGCCACTGGATGATTACTGAAACAATTAATAATCTCCCTTCATTTTTAATAATGATAAAATATCTTTAATGGAGACCCAAAAAAACCAGCACAGATGATACTGCCTGCAGCAATGACAGAAGTTCTTTACTTGTTGCTAATGATGTAGAGCACTAGGCACATCCTGACATTCCCCCGACACACAGGGAGGTGAGTAAGCCTGTGTTCAGGTATGTGTACAGTCATGGGCAGTGTGGGGAAAGTGCTGGACTGCCAGACAAGAGACCTGGGCTCTGAGGCCTGACCTAATACCAAACACTCACCTAAACTCAGGTCCAGTCCTCTCCCATGTCTGTGCTTCTGTGTCCACCTTTGAAACGCTCTTTAAAATATATTCAAATTAATTTTTTTTTAAAACTTACATAGGACTGATACAAGCAGTGGGGGACCCACCTCTGTAGGAGCAGAACTGAGCAGGGGCACGATCATGTTACGAACCCCAGCATCCCTGGACTGGGCACTCTAGATTTAGAGCTGCACTCTAAATGCAGTTGCACTGACCTCATAGGCAGATCACTCTTGGAGTGATTCCTGGTCTTGGGCATGAAACCCAGAACAACCAGGAGATGTTGGGACCTTACTGACCTTGGCTGTGCTCAATCAAGGCACTCACTTGCTCGCCAGGTTACAAGTGAAACATAGAAAGAGTTTAGCATTCAAGCTGTGTGACCTAGCTGTGAGACGACAGGAATGATGTCAAGGTTTTGTGCATGAATCGTCCATGACAAAACATTAGCTTAGGTCAGACACTACTGAAATGTAAAAGGGAGGATGATTGTCAGCCTATCAACAAACAAAACAGGGAGGCACTGCCGTTTTATGCAGCAATACATGTAACAACTGTCAAACAGAAACTTCCTTTTCTCGGATTGGTAAAACCACCGGCCTGGGTAGCATTTGGACTCCCATTACCAACACCTTTGGATTGGGAAGTAGCAGCTTGGGCCAGATAACAGCGTGCCCAAGTACACCAACAGCCAGAGAATTTGCGCTCGTTTCTGCTATTTAGATACAGTATGTGTTTAAAAACGAGGCCGTGCCCCC
>VXBQ01004969.1:647388-752951 GCA_013400175.1 Phainopepla nitens
TCTCTCTTTCTGTCTTTCTTTCTTTCTTTCTGTCTTTCTTTCTTTCTGTCTTTCTTTCCACAATAATTCAGGCTCCCCAGCACTCACTGGAAAAACAGACTTGGTGAAAATGACAAGAAAAAAATTCTAAGAGGAGCAACACTGAAGAGTAAAGCTAATACTGGCTTTGAACCATCAGGTGGAGACTGCAAGACTAAATAAGTCAAATAATAGCAGCAACAACAAAGTAGTACAGCTTTGCAAAGATGATGCTCCTGAGAGTAAAACATGTCTGCGTGCCAGATCATTTGCAGTGCAGGAGGACATCCATATATCTAGCTAGTTTTGTCTCACTGGCCATTTATTGACTGTATGTCAAGTACAAAGCATAGTCGAGTCCTTACGATGAGTGATATCCCCTATAAACACCACATATCACTGCTCAGCAGCAAAACCAAACATATTTTTGAGGTATATATGATAAGCAGGAGGTAGTTGTACACATCCTTATGATTAAAAATGGTGTCTGTGACTGACCCAGCTCAGAAGAGAGTCAAGATGTGTTTTCATGAGCTGGGCATGGGAGCTTATCAAAGACTGAATGGTGCCATTGCATTTTGCTGTCGCTGTCACTATGGAGTTTCCCTGGGACTAAGCTGTGCCACCAGCAAGGTGAGACCCAAGCGGGACACTGGTGGTTGGGTCCTCATTTGCTTTGCCCATAGATTTGATTGGGGTAGGAGATTATGTAATGTGAGCTTGAAGGATTTCTGGGATTGGACCATTTCACAGATGAATCAGCAGTTTCATACCCATCCCTGCTGGGAAGGGATCTGTTTCCTTCACAGGGAGGCTGCAGACTTCTTTGTTACCTGATTAAATTAACAAAATTCTGGTAATACCTTCTCACTTTTGAATCAAAGGATTTCTCCACAAAACAAAGGGGTACAGGTTTTTCTCACCCCTTCTTGTAGCTTCCTGTATCTTTTGCAGGGATAAAAATAAGAGTAAAAAGAAGCTTTCCTTTCTGTCCTGACCATACATCTCCAAGTACAACCCTTTTGCCTTCAGGCTCAGCTTTGATGGCACTGCTGGAAGTTGTGCCAAGCTCTGTACAGTGGAGAACTGTCTCATAGAGCCCAGTGTGGGGCTTGGCCATCCCAGGGCACCAAACTGACCCTGCTGCAGGGCTCTGATTCCCAGCACCTGTCTTCCTGTGCTGGTGGCAGAGGTTTGAGGACCAGCAAAAATAAAACAGCTTGAAGAACTTCCAGCCATGGTTCTCTGAGGCCCTGGTGCAAATGGCTTAGCCCAGGATGAGTGGAAGGATTTTTGCTTCCTGGCATCCCCTCCTGGGCCCACGGACAGAACCAGCTGGCAGGGCAGTGCAATTCCAGCACCACTCATCTGTCAGCTATGCCACAGGCTTAAACATGGCTTGGTGTGGAGATGTGAGACCAGTACAGCCCTCACCTGGAGATATTTGCTGAAAGGGATTTGTCTCCTGGTAGAAGCCATCATTCCTCTCTGTCTAAAATAAATAACCAAGTGAGCATGGGACTTAAAGTAAGCAAAGACCAAGACCAAGATGTTACCAAATGCGAATGATGAAAGACTAAAGGGAAACACTGTTTTAGAAGTCTCTAAGGTAGTGCAGGACGCACATAAATACCATTTTTGGAAGGGGGAGGGGAAGTCCAAGGAATGGTCACTGTTTAAACAATGGCAAAAGGAAGAGGTGGATGTTATTTTTTTTTGTCTGAACACTCAGGGACCTTGTGCCACCGTGGTGAGGGAGCTTAGGTGGTGCTGTGCAGTTCTCATGCTGCAGTGCTCTGGCATCTCAGCAGTAAACTGCTTTTTGGTTCCTTGCACTGTTAGCTAGCTGAAAAAGCTGGGAGTGATGAGCAAGCAGTGCATGTCTCCCTTCAAGAAAAACCATTCATTCACCTTTTGTTATTCCTTTAAATTTCCCTTTCTCCTAATAGGATCACTAAGGATAAGAACAGCTGGATAAATGAGGATCTGGTAGTCAATCAGTCACTAGGTGCCTAGTGCCTAGGTTTATTCTGAGTATGGTTACTTGCTATTAGAATCTTCTGCACTGAGGAGTGCAATATGCACTATGCATTAGCATATTGCTGATGTTGTCCCATCACACAACAGCCTTTACCATCAGACTGAAGTTTCCTGGGGGGCCTCCTGGTATAATACAGGCAAGCCAAATTGCAGGCTGTGCGATCCTTTGAACTCACAAGATGTGCCCTTGTAAGCTCTGGGAGCCTCAGTTTTCTGTGAAAACCAGTCACCCAGGGTTATGAGTGTGAGCTCTGGATGGGTGGAAAAATCTGTGTGGCCACAGCTGATTTCCCAGCATGGCAGCAGAAAGAAGAGTGCCATGGGACTGCAGCTCTCATCAGGGAAGAGGCAGCATCCTGTGGCTCACAGGCTGCCACAGGCAAGCAAAGGGAGAAAGGAGAGAGAGCCTGCAGCCGTGCTGCAGCACACCCCTGCCCTGCACTGAGGCAGCAGAGGCCTTTCCTAGCATCGGGTCTGAAAAAAGTACAGATAAAATGTTGTGTTTGTCTTGAAAAGGAAAGTCTGGGTTAGGATTCCCAGTGCTGAATCCTTGGTGCAGTTCTCAGCATACTTTGTTGGGATGGAGGGAATGGCAAGTTTTCCTCTTCTTTGACTGTTTGCTGCCGATTTGAGACCAAACATAGTGGCCACTAACAAAGCTCAGAATATCTCCTACCTGCTCTAAATTGCACAAGCTTGCAGCCAGCTCCAGGGGCTGCTCAGCTGCCAGGGTGTGCCAGGACACAGAGCTGTCTGCCTCCTTCCCTCTCTTCCCCAAAGCCCTATTGCTGAGAGGTGGGATGGGCAGGTCCTCCCCATGCAGCGCCCAGTCCAGCCCAGCACGGTCTCGGAAGCACCAGGCCACTGCTGCAGAGCAAGTTCCTCAGCCTGAAATGATCATTTCCAAGAGGAAAAGAGTATTTTAGGTATGACATTTAGCTTCCAGCCTTTCACTAAGGGGGAAATAATAGCTGTGATAGATGAGATTATTTTATAACCTAAATATTAAAAGAAAGTGCTTCAGATGTGGAATGAAGCAAATGCTGCAGTGAGGCAGGGTGGGTAAATAGCAACACACACTGTTTGATAAAAGTTATGTGCCAGTTTAGTTTCTTCTGCATTGTGTCGCTGCGTAGATCCTCTCTGAAGGAGCTGTATTGTGAATCTAATAGAAGCAGGAAATTCCTTCTATTCCTCCTGGTTTCCCTCAGCTGCACTTCTTTATGAGACATCTTGTTTTATAGCTGTTGTCAATGAAAACCATTCCATAGTTCCCATTGCAAAAAAATTAAAATCAGATATATGTCTTTGATCTGGTAAATCAGGGCATTTTCCCCAAACTGTAGTCATGTACAATAGAATTTGTACCTCAAAACAGGGGAACTTTGCAACTCCAAACTGAAAAGATGGGAAGTATTCCCCATAGAGGTTAATTTCTTTGTCATTCTTCTGCAAATATTTTGTTTTGTTTTGTTTTAGAAGAAAGTTGTGTAAAAGACCCTAATCTCTTGCAGAGACAGTGATATTTTTTTCTCCCACCGCAACAGAAAATTTTGCTTCTCACCATGGCCAGGTATCGCGTTCTCACAGTACTGTGAAAAGATTTGTTAGTTCAGTTCATTTCTCAAACTTATCTTCCCAATGACAGTATTGAACTGTTATTTCTGTCAAAAAAATTAAAACTACTCAAAAGTGGAAAAATATTCCCCCTAGCTGCTAGAGAAACAAGATGAGAATAAAGGAATGTTGTAATCTTTGTCTATATGACGTCGCATTATCCTGAGGAATGGAGGCAACGTAACTAAATTTATATCTATCACAGACTGTGCAATGTAATCACAAAATAATCAGATTGATAGTACCATATAAATGAGGGGGGGGGGAGGGGGCTGCTGCAAATAAGACTCAAATACCACACAAAAGTCACTATGACTGTTTAGTTTCAACAGATGCAGAAGGTTAGCCAGGATTATTAGGCATTTTTTCCGTTGCCCCCAGATAAATATATAAGCTCTACTGCTCTCCTGTACACTATCTTCTATTTTTTTAACAGTGTTTATCGTCAGACAGACTGATACATGTTAGCAAATTCAATATTTTATTTTTGAAAAACATTGTAACCCTAGCCTATTAGGGCTATTCTCTTGCCATATTTTAGATTTCTTGTTTCTTCTATGTTGACTAAAATGGATTCAGAAAAGGTTGCAAAAGTTTTGTATATTTTTTCAAGAAGATATGGTAATTTTTTTCTGCCATTCTGATGCTCAAAAAAAAAGAATATTTTTGGGGGTCAGACCTCAGGCATGGCAAATTTTAGAAGGATGAGAAACAAAAAGGAAGGTGCACTAAGAGCTGCTAGACCTAACAATAACCTACAAAACCTACGGTTAGGGGACCCTCACTAATTAACAGAACCGCTCCAAGAGAGCAAGAGAAAACCAGTGTCTGTCTCTGCCATTGCTTCCTGCTGTCAGGCTACTGAGGATTTGGTGAGGGAAAGAGGGAGGAGAAAAGAGGGCAAATTAGTTACTGCCAGCTCTCTTTTCCCTGCTGTGCCAGCGGTCCCTATACGTAGGAGATGCAGCTGTGGCTGACCTTTACTCTGAGCGAGTGCTGGTGCACAAGTGGCACACCTGGTCACAATGCTCTTTGCCTTCTGTACCTCAAGCTGATGTCTTGAGAGAGTAATTGGGCAATCCTGAGCACAACAGTGTCCCTGGACATGGCTGGGCTTTAGCTGGACCTGTTGAATTTGCTTATTTAGAGAGGCCAAACAGCAGCTGCACATGGCACGTATGCACGTCACATTATGCCAGAGTTACCAGCAAAGGACATAAGGCAATAATACTGCTGATTTGATGCATGTTTCCTTTTTTTTTTTTTTTTATTTGCAATGAGTGTGCTATTAATACCACAGTCACCGGAACTTTTGTTGTTGCTTAGATCAAATAGAAGAGGGACGGCGGTGAGGAGCTGCTGTCATTCTGGCTGCTGCTGTGCAAGATGAACTGATGAATAACGTGTGTGATTTCTCTTTCCCTTGTAGTTGCACTCTGCAGTGACCAGGATCCAAGTTCAAAGACCTGGTTTCAATTACACGTTTGCCCACATATGTATCCTGAACAATGACAAGACATGCATAGTGGACGACATAGTGCATGTACTGGAGGAATTAAAGGCTGCTCGTTCTTCTAATCGAACTAATTTTGCAATCACTTATCCGATTACTCACTTAAAGGATGGCAGGGAAGTGTATAATGGGCATCAGCTCGGTGGGGTTACTGTGCACAGCAAGGACCGGGTGAAGTCTGCGGAAGCCATTCAGCTCACCTACTACTTGCAGGCAATCAACTCCTTGAATGACATGGTGGCAGAGAAGTGGGAATCCATTTTTTGTGACACTGTTGAACTTTTCCAGAAATCCAACAGGAAAGTCAAAATGTACCCTTTCACTTCCTCTTCACTGAAGGAGGATTTCCAGAAGACGAGCAGGGTGTCAGAACGCTACCTGATCACAAGCTTGGTCCTTGTGGTCACCTTGGCCATTCTCTGCTGCTCCATGCAGGATTGTGTCCGCAGCAAACCCTGGCTTGGCCTGCTGGGATTGCTGACAGTGACCCTTGCCACCCTGACTGCTGCTGGGATCATCAATCTCACTGGTGGGAAATACAATTCCACCTTCCTGGGAATCCCCTTCATCATGTTAGGTAACTATCTCCTCTCTCTTTTGTGTGTTTGTGCCTCCCTGATGCATTTCCCAAAAAGCAGACAAGCATCACTGCATGGTTCCTGTTGTCTCATTCCTGCAGCACTGCCCCATGCCAAATCCACACTGCCTCTTTTTCTAAACTGTTTTTATGGTGCCTGGATGTTAAAGTCATGCCTGGGGCTCCAGTGTGGTGTAGCACAATGCCGTGGGATGTGGAGTCTGTGCAGTAGCAAGGAACAAGGATGTGCATATGCCGTGCCTTTTGCAGAGAGGGAGCCCAGCTGCTGCTTCTCTGTGGATGTTTGATTCTGGTTCTGAAGGGAGACCTTTGCAGTGGTCCCCATGCAACACTGACAGCATCAGCTGTGCTGGCAAATCAAAGGGCTGCCCATGTGGGCATTTAGGGAGTGCTGGCTCCGTTGGAGACCAGAGCGATGCTGTCCTGGCTTGGCAGGTGCCTGCCTGTGGAATAAGAGCAGTGGTTGGTTCTGGGTTGCATTTCTCTAGAAGTCTCTGTCTTGGCTGAGCAAGCATAGGGAGAGTTTCACAGACCTGGGGGAGACAACTTTGACACCTCAAGCTCAGCACCAGCACATTCCGTGGCAGAGGGTTATGGAGGGAAGTGGCATTGGCTGCTCCCCGGCTCCTGTGCAAGCAGAAACAACTTTATCTCCCTGGGTTTTGTACCACCTTCACTCGCTGCAGAGTATGGAGTGGTTTCAGTTTCTTTTGTTTTGTTTTCCTCGAGAGTAAGAAAGGGGAGGACAGAAGTGTGGTCATTTTGCTCCCAACCCAAAGTCAGAGCCCTGTCCTGCTGGCAGCAGGGCGTTTGTGGGAATTCTGCATATTGTATCCAAAGAGGCAGGAGGACTTCACGGGAGACAAAACGAGAGCTCTAGAGAGTTCACAGCCTCTTTGTTTGTGTTTGGTTCATAACCAGTGTGAAGAGCTTTGTGCTCTGTAGGTGTTTAATATGTCTTTGTTCACGCCATTATTCATTTGTGGAGAATAATACATGCATTGATTTGATCACAGCTTCCCCAGCTGAAAATCAGTGCTCAGTAATACTTCAGGTTTCAAGTGTAAGAGTGTCTCCACTGACTTAGTCACATCATGTAGTGATATGACACGTCTTGAGCACAGCTATTTTTATATCCAGCACCAGGTTCCTGTGCCATGCTGGTACTGTAGTGCTGCTGCACTGTGGTATTGTTGCACTTTAATTAAAGACTATGCTTCAGTGCATCACACTACCAGTTAACATACAGAATATATTCAGTGACAAACAGAATTCAGCTCCATTACATCGGCTGTCATTTTCAGATGACATCCATGAAAATTAAACTACATTGTAATCTAGAGGAAATGCAGCACAAGAAAGTCAGAGTCAAAAGAAGGGTGTTTTTCTGACCTGAGTCTCTGTTTTCTTGGGTGGGTTTTTATGCCTGTTCATGTATTATAAAATTCAATTCCTCAAACTAAGTAGTGTATATTAAGTGTAGCTTTAGATAGGAGGGGATTTTCAGATGTGTTGCAAGAGTAGCAGAAAAGCAGTCTAAAGTCCGTACATATGAAGTGAAGGTACATGGGGAAACTGACTCAAAAATATGAAATATTAGCTTTGTTTAGGGATCAAATATCTGCTCACTGAGACAACCTTTCAGATCTTTAATTTACTAGTCATGACAATGCTGAGACTTGAAATCCTCAAAGACTTACAGATAACTACGAAAAGTTTCCCATGTCTATTTTAGTGCTCCTTTAAGTGCCAAGCTGTATAGTCAACTCTGCTTTGCTTTTCTTTTCTTTTTTTTTTTTTTTTTTTTTTTTTTTTTTTCTTTTTCTTGATTTTTTTTTTTTGGTCTTGCTTGGTTGAAATATTCCACTCTTAAAAGGGCATCTCAGCTCCCACTGTGAACAAGTCAAGACAGAACAGCCAAGTTCCTGTAAATCTTGCCTGCTTCCCCAGCTGCATAAACTCTCCCAAGGGATAGGAATATCAGCAGGTGAATAGAAGGCACTGACAGCATGTTGGAGTTTTTAATGAGAACTGTTTTGAACTGGCAGATAGCTAGAAAGGCAGGTTAGCCTTTTTTTTTTTTTCCTGAAGTACAACAGAAAGATTCAGCATGAGTTTTGAAATGTATTTCATACCTAGATGTTGTTTTGGTTATAAAGGATGTTTTAAGTCAAGGCAGCTGAAGGCTACAGACACCAAGAACCCTCCATTAGAGCCCGCTGAACTGCTTCCACTTAATTTCAGTGACCGTCAGATTAGATCATAGATTAACTGACCTTTAGAAGGCTAAAGGATTTCTGGCTAACGATGTAGCCCTGTATCTGTTACTCATAATCTCATGGCTAAAAGCAGAAATTAGATAGAAAAAATGATTACACCGGACACATTTCAGGCATGGCCCCTTTACTGGTATACATCATTAATGAAGTTTCCCTGGTTTGTAGCAGCTGAGGATTTTTAACTTTTCATCAGCGTTGCGGAGGCGGGGGGACACTCTCCAGACATCATTTGACACAGGATGAGATTACATCTTTCATAACAGATAGTTTTCATCATGTACTTTGTCTCCTTCTTGGACCACATCGTCCTGTGTTTCACTGCACAACCACTACAGCATTTGCATCATGTCTAACCTGAGTTCCCCTTTTGCAACTTAGCTGTCCTCCTCATTTATCCACTGCATCTGGAAAATAATTTATTTTCTTTTTCTTTGCATATTTGGTACCACTCTCACTTGTTCAGTCTTCTTCCTTTTCATCCCAGCTTTCCTCAGACTATGTTTACCAGACTTCCAGCAATCTTCTTACTTTTGACCATTCTACATCTTCCGTGGAGTGTGGTGCCTAAATCCAGGCACAGGATTCAGACTGAGGCTTTCAGCAGCACGTAGAGTAGGAGGATGATTTTTCACATCTTGCATGTGGCACTGCTGTTCATACATCGCCATATGTCATTCATTTTTTTCTCAGCAGTATGAAATGGTTGGCATTTGGTTGGTGGTACATGGTAATTCACAGATCCTTCATGTCGTTTTCTCCCCGGTTTTCACAGTCATTTATTCCAAACAACATGTAGAAGTTTGCCCTTGTCCTTGCTGAATTATAGCTTGTTTATCTCACGCCATTTCTCCTCAATAAGTTTATCTGGAGACCATCACTGTCTCCAAGATGTATTAGTTGGTCAGCAATGTTTTGCAATTATCAACCTTTTCATATTTTCAAGAATTACTTTATGAATAGGTTGTCCAGTCACAAGCCCATTCTAAAAATATAGGCAGTATGTCTGGAAAATAGTCTGATCGAAGTGCTTTGTAATACTTCTTTCATTCATCCTGTTTTCTTTGGCATCCCTTATTCATCAGCCATTACCAAGAACAAACAAGCTACAGTGAAGGGTACCAGCCTCTATAGATGTTGAATCCTGAGTTTTCGCATTAAAAGGGAATTTTAAAAGTTACTAAATTACCATGACTTACCAAATTACAGTCGTAAGCTCAGCCTGTGTAAGTGTAGGCAGGAATATCTTCTACCTACTCCACCTGTTAAATATGACATGCCAGTTTAAACACTTCATACTTTGGTTTTAGTCACAGTAGTTTATTCTAATCTATTTTACTTTTTAATTAAGGCAGATTACTGTAACCCAGCTTACAAAAGATAACTCTACATAGTCTGGGTATGTCACTACTGTGACGATTTTTATGGTGGGGCAGGGTTCTTTTTCGCTGTCCCTGATTTCCAACTCAACGGCAAAAAACTGAAGCCAGGAGAAATGTTGCCAGAGACCCCTTTCCCCAGCAGATACTGAAGGAGTGAAGGTTCCCTTTAGGTGCCTGGAGGTCCAGCTGCGAGAGGCAGGCGAGAGGCCGTGGCTGGGGCTGGCCTGAGCCCCACCCCGGGTCTGTGGGGTGAGGCAGCAGAGGGCAGGCTGGCTGCAGCCCCTCTTTTTCTCTGGGATATCTTGTCAAGTCAAACTGGGAACTGTTCTTCTCCAGCTATAGGTTAACACAGGTACTTCTAACCTGAAAGCAAAGCCTAAAACCTGGGAGAATTAGATGGCTCCCACCGTTCATCTGGGCATAGTTTGAATTACATATGTCTCCGTGTTTTTTTAAAACTGCCATCCACATCTATCAGTGTGCAAACAAGTAATTTAAGGACAAGTTTGCTGACATTTCTAGTTCTTGCAGAATACTTTGCTGAATTAGGAATGATCATTTTTTGACCATAGGAACCAGAAAAATAAATTCTAAAACTGGGTTGGATTTTTAAAATAGCTGATTAATAGTGTCAGCTGAAAAACAGAATTAAAATTCTGATTCCTTATTGCCTTCTTTATTAAAAACTACAGATGTTTGGTCTGGCACAGATGCTAATATATCCATCATAAGTTTCCCTTACACATTAAATGCTGTTTAAAAACTGCCAAACCCTTAAAAATTCTGTTTTCCTCAAAAAAAAATCACAGTGTTACCAAACAAATCATTGGATAACAACCAGCACTGTCTGAACAAGTTTTTGGCGTGACTTTTTTTCCTTCCCAGAGGCAGAGTGGAACCTAGGCACTCAAAAGAAAATTGCAACATAGCCCTTTGCACTGCAAACTAGCAATGTGTTTGCTGTTCCTTCAGAAATGAATACAGCTTACTCGGGGAGAAGTGGCTCTCTTCAGCTGCCAAGTTCGTGAAAAGCGTCGGCTCTGTGAAACCGCGGTGGAACGCCAGGCGCTGCCAGATATGGGCAGGGATGCAGGGCCAGCTCCGAGAGCTTATATTTAGCCTCCAGTGCTGGCAGGGGAAAACCAGGTAGAAGTTATGAGAGTGGCTTGAGCTTGTAGCGCACTGTAAAAGGAAATGATAGCCAGCCGTGTGTGAAACTCGGCAAAAACAGGGACGAACGAAAATCCCTTCTTACAACCTCCATTCCTTCCCACCCTGCAGCATGCCTCTTCTGGGAAGAGAGAAAGGAAAAGCAGTCAACAGAGAGATCCAGGGAGGGATGAGCGGGAAGAACCAGGTAGAAATGTCAGGCAGGACCCAGACAAGGTCCTCCTGAGGTTCAGTCCCAAGTAGAGGAAGGTGAGGGGGAGGAGGATGCCGTTACAGGGCTGCATCTGGCAGGAGGAAGCACAGGAGCAGGGGAGGTGTGGGGCACTTTGCAAGGTACCTAGAGGAAACAGAGCTCATAGTGGCACCTCACAGATGCAGAGAAGTTCCAGCCACTTCTTAGGAAAAAAATTTGTTGGACACACGCTTTGCACATGGCTTGCCTGGGGGAGAGCTGTGCTGATGGAGGAGTGAGCTGAGATACCTGTACAGAGGCTTTACAAATGCAAAAAGTTGGAGCACCGTAGATGGGATCTGAGGTCAGAGACAGCTGGAAGGAAAAAAGCAACAGAAGAAGAGGGGAGGTCAATGTGTTTGATGATAGGAGTGAAAAACACAGGAGGGCTAGTGAGAGGACTACTGAAGGTTAGAGATCATGAAGGCCACAGGCAACTAAACCAAGTAGGGCAGCTGACAATCAGCACAAAAACCTGAGGGTGCTCAGGCCAGCATACACCAGTACATGGGGCTCACTGGTGCTGTGCCTCGGTGCCAGTAAGGCACCTGGCCTGGCTCCTGCTTAGTTCTCTGGAAGAACATGCTGGTAGGGAGTTGCAACATATGCCAAATTTATACACCCAAAAAGCATTCATTATCATCCCTATCAAGCACGCAAGTGTTTGCTATGCTCAATAAAGCTGAAGAGTCAACATTGGTTACATATAGAGTTTCGAAGAGAGAGAAGCAGCCCCTCCACAGGTCTCCCCAGTGTCCTTCAGTCCACACACAGAGGTAACACACACCCCCAAATGTTTGACTTTGTATAGTATTTTTCCACCGATTTTCCTGCTGTCAGTTAATAAAAATGTGAAGCTTACTGAGTCTGTTTTTTTTTATTCCCCAGTTAAGCTTTCTTACTCTACCTGTCCAACTGTCCCTCTGCTGTCTTTTCATGCTGGGAACTTTTCAGTTCCTTCAGCTGGCTCAGCTGGCTGCCCTCATGTCCCTTTCTCCCATCTCATCCATCTCTTTTGCAATATGTGGCAGCCTCCTCCAGCAAGTCTCACCCATCTTCCTGCTGCAGACCATGGCATCTCCTTCCTAATGCCTGCACAACTCTCAGCATCTTTTGGTTTCCCTAAGCTTCCTTCATTTTTTCTGCTGTTTTTCACATTCCTGTCAGTGTGTCCCCTCTGCCATTTTGGTTGGGTTTTCTTTAAATTTCTCCTCTCTCATCCTCCCCTCTCCTCAACCACAGCTGGGCCCATTGCTTCCACCATTTTCCCTATATTCCTCAACAACTTCCTTGGCTCTCAGATAGGTCCCCACTATACCCTGCAGTTGTAGCTCAGCTGCTTCTGATTTCCCAGTGATTTCCACCATTCATCCTCTCCTTTTTTTCATACTGCCAAAGCACTCCAAGAGTGCCCTGGAAGTACACTTGGTTTTTTGTCACTCCATCTGCTCAGCTTTCCCAGTTCAGCCCTGCACAGCTCAGTTACCGTCCTAAAGCATTTTGTGGTTTGTTCCTTTCATCCCTCTTCTAAGAAATGAATAAAATTATCAGGGTTTATCTACCCTGAACAGACAGAATCCCAGACGTGTCACTTTCCTCATTATGCTTTTTTCTTCTCCCTTTTCTGTCCTTAGTCCCTCAGTCTTTTATGACATCTCTAAGCAGCCATGCATCTTCTGCAGTCCTTCAAGCATCACCTGACATTTCTGTTCCTCATGTGGAAGAGGGAGTAAGAGCAGAAGCAAGTTTCCAGGCCACCCCCCGTCACTCAATATACGAATTAGTGCTCTCACCAAAGTCAGCATTTTCCACCCAAAGTGGAGCTGATTAATCACCTCCTTCACCTGCTGGTCTTCCTCACTCTAGCTCTCCTCCTGAAGGATGATATCTCAAGCCCCTTAAGGAGCACAAACACAGAAGCCACTGTTGTATGGGAAGGAAATAGACTTGAAAAACAAATGGTGGCACACTGTTTTAGACACGAGCCCTTTCCTGAGCAGTGCAAAGGCAGCAGGTAGAGCTTGCAGCTGGCACACATCACACACAGCCAGCATGGTGTCCAAGTTCTCCCTTCACCACCACAAAGCCCAGTGAAGTCCCTGCACACACACGTACATGCTTCTTGGCTTAAGAAGGCTGCTGATGACTCAGATAATTTACAATGTTTTTTTGGAAGAGAAGAGCTGTATCCGTAGGAAGTCAGTCCAGAGAACATCTTAATATTGAAACCAAGCGCTGTATAGCCATTTCCTCTTCATTTTTGGTGCTCAATATACACTTGTGAAAAGTATGTTACAGGGGATGCAGCGTGTTCAGCAAGCATTCATTTATGCACTTTTACTATCTGCATTCTTCTAACTGCGGGGAACTCACGCATGCAAGGGCTCCATGGAGGGCTTTGTCAGAGGTGTCCCAAACAGTTACAGGTGCCAAGAGTTTGGCACTAACATCCTGATTTTCTTCAGGTAGTCAAGTCCCTCAAGAGAAACTTTCACATATATAAGAATATACTGGAAGTTCAGAGGTTTAAGAAAGGAATCTCTCTATCTCTATATATACATGTAGGATGTGTGCGTGTGTGTGTGTATATATATATATGTATATATATGTGGAATACATATATGGGATATGGTATATGTATATGGTGTATATATATGTGGTTTGTGGTACACTTTATGTACTGGGTCTGGGTGGTCAATGAAGACCTGGGGAACATCAGCAGGAACTGATGTGACTTCATTTTAGGTTGTGAGAGAGATTGTGCACGTTGTGAGCTTCAAATAAATGACATCCCTCGAATAGGAAATAGCCTAGAGGCTTGTGTTCAGAGAGGGGACCAGTCATTTTCCAGTCATGAACCCTCTGGCAGAGAATCCAGAGTTGGATTAAATAAATTGGAAAAAGTCTGGATGCTTTGTGAAAAGCCCAAGTTGAGTTCTAAACTTGTAATTTTTTTTTTTTAATCATTAAAAATAGTAGGTTGGATGTGCTTTAACTGAATTTTTGAAGCTTTCTGAACATTATGTTTCACATATGGTTGATCTATATATTATGAGTAAGAGTAGTGACAAACATCACTAAAACAGGAGAATTTAAGAGTGCACCTGAGATGTTGCGGTTGTAGCTTTCTTGCCAGAAAAGGAGAAACTTGAAGTATTGTAAGCAAATGCATATTCCACTGGCCCATGTTCCACTGGGACAGCGCTCCTAGAAGCAAATGATATTTTAGCTTGTGGCCTTAGAAATTTAAAGCAGATTTAAAACACGTTTGCCCGAAATGTACCCACTATGTCTTACTCCATCTTCAGGAGGTTTGCTGTATGTCACTTGGCTGTTCTGTAACCTAGCACGGGTGATTGCAGGAGGCTCTCACAAAAAGTGCTTCTTTTACACAGCATACATAAAATCTGTGCAAAAATCACTTAGTGATGAAAATCAGTTTTCAATTTTGCCTACTGATATGAGTCGTAACATGTCATATGTGGGACAAGCCCAGGTTTCTTAACAGACTAACTCCACATGAGACCACCTCCTCGGCTAGAGAGGCTTGAGCTACGTGCACCGTGGGGAAATTCATCTTGCCAGTCACGCCTCTCATTCCTTTACTGTCCTGGCATGGCACTCTCCCATCCTGTACAGCTCCCCTGGTGCACAGGGTTGTCCTGGCTCCCCACACACCCCGGGTCTGCACCTCATGCCAGCAGCAGCGCGAGCAGACCCCTGCCCTCCTCCTCCTGCCATCCTCCATGCGGCTTTCTCCCTCTCTCTTCAACTAACAGCCTACACAGGGCACTCTGCTTCCTGGGGGATTTTCTGGTGTTTCTGAGCTAAAGAGGATGAAGAGGTGTTCCTGGGAGGACTTTGAGGGAGGGAGACCCTTTGGAGGCCAGACAGAGTCCCATGGTCCCTGGTGTTTGCTCCAGAAGCACAGACTTGCACGTACGGCACAGGTTTGGCTCAAATGCTTTCAGTTCAGATCTGCAAAGGATCTGAGGAGTCAGTAGATGAACAAGTCAAGCACACATAAATATTCCAGCAGCTAAAACCAAATTTTGCTAATACACAGCTCCTTCTGTTGCACTGAAAGAAATAAAACTTTTAACTTTTGCCAGGTCTTTTGTGAAAACAGAGGAAAGCAAGTGACACATTTAAACAGAGCTGACAGCCTGCTATTTGAATGCCAAAACAGCCCTTTACTGATTTTAAGTGTAATTAAATGTTGTCTTTATATATAAAAGTCGATTTTGAACTATAACTTAGTTTGCTTATCAAAATACAAGAGCCACTCAAGTTTTCTCTCAAATGTGTGTCTGTTTTTAAAATGTCTTTATATGACATTCCTGCTATCACTGTAACAACAAAATCTCAAATATTACATTGTTTCAAAAGTAAAAAAGGGTGATGCGAGAAAAACATCCATCATTCTCCCAAAACCTAAATCAATGATTTTATTTTATTGAAATCAATCAGTCTATTACAAAAACACCATGCAAGTGCTGAATTGCATGTATAATCACTATAGTAGGAGGCTGTTAACTTAAACAGAGTTTTGTATACTTTAAAAAAATTATTTGAAAATGCAATATTAAACAGTAAGATTTTCTTTTATTAGTAAATAGATCTAAAATATACATACTCCAAAAATAAAAAGTAGTGAACCATGTTACCACTGTTGTGGATTAGGGATCGTGGTGAAGTCTAGGACTAAGAATACCAAGGCATGGTTTAATTCTACGTAATCAAAATACTTGTCATTCTCTTTGTTTCTTTTCCCCTTATATAGATAGAAAAATTACAGAATGTTTATGTGTGTCTTGTGTGTGTGTATGTATTTCTTCCAAGCTAGACATTTATATGTAGAATGATTTTCATTTCAATAGTTATATGTCATCATATAACTATTTATATATATATATGTAATATGTGATCACGGTTTTAAAATTAGCTTGTGACTTGTACCATTTTTTAAAACATTGCCTTGTTGTTTGTTTCCCATGATAAAAAATAGTACTGAAGAGTTTATAGTTGGTGTGCACCACATACCTCAAGCATTTCTGACTGTGTCCCCACAATTTAGGGTGAGACCAAGGGGGTGATTTCATTTTGTCCATGCCTGCTTTGTGCTAATGTGTACCTTTTGGTATAGGTCAGAAAGGGCTACACCTGACCAAAACAGACTGTTTCACAGGAGAGCAGAGAGTTGATTGGGTGCTCCATTTCCAAAAGCTCAGTTTAAAAATGTAGAATATTATGGCAGACATTCCATAATGTCTCAAGACACTTCTGAGCCAGAAGACTGGGATCTAAATTACTCCAGTGCAGCAGGTCTGTATGAGTCTTATGGGGAACCTACTCCCCTTTTGTGATTGGGAGTGCTGCACAAGACCTAAATGAGGCTTCAGCCTCGTGCTGGATTTCCAGGCACACCGCATTTTCCTGACTGTGCATCAAGCAATTTGAGTGCAGGCTTAATGGCCCAGACAGTCTTTCAGCAGGATCTACGAGTGAAAATACCATTGTGGTCTCCCAGTGTGAAGCACTGAGCACCAGCTGAAGACGTCTTCTCTGCACGCACCAACCAAGCCAGTGTGTGCTGCACAGGGACACTTTCTCTTCACGGTGCGTTTCTGTGGGCACAGCCGCCCACAGCTGTGAAACACAGCAGATTCTGAGAGTATATTAAACATTTTGGTTTCTCTTACTTTGTTGCCAAGTGGATACAGCACAAAACACAATTCTTTCTCCAGAGACTGAGGCAGATTTTTATCTGGTGTGCATGCACCAAGACACATTGTTTTTGATGCTGGTAGTAAGTTGAGGAATACTTGGGTGTACATGGGGCTTTCTGACTGGGATGGCTCTTGCTGTTGTAAACAAGGTTGGAGAGATCAGAGAGATCAGCCTGACACTTGAGGATGAATGGCTAATAATCAAATGTACAGCCAAAACAGAAATTGATCAAATGTTTTCATGCCTAGATACCTAACAGGCTCGCCTACCTAATTTCAGTATGTTTCTCTCTTGGGAAGATCCCAAGTCAGATGTTAGTACCTGCAGCTGTAGTACATCTTAGGTGATAATATGTGTAAAAATTTAGTAGCCTTTAAAACAATAATGACAAATACTGAATCTACCCAACAGTACTGTTACCATGTTTCTGAGGTAGTTATTATACCTGTAATGCAGTTACAATACTGACGTGTAGAGTCCGTGTGACAGGAGGTAAGTAAAGCACTGCAATATGTACAGGAAATATATATATCTCTCTGTGTGTGTGTGTGTGTGTGTGTGTGTGTGTGTATACACCAGTACATGCCGTCCCATGTTGCTCTCCATGTGTCCTGAATCCAAGCACCATGCCTGCACACAGCATTCAGGCTTACTTGGCCTTTGAACCTGTGCTTGGAGGAATGAAATGAAGTTGGGCCGCGCTTGTGTGGCTGGGACTTTAATCACTTTGCCAAGAGGATGCATTTAACACTACTCAGCTGTCCACAGCCTGCAGTCCCCTAGTCACAATTTCCCTGAGACGAACACTGCTGCCTGGAAACACAGTTGTTTAGATGAGTACCTTACAGGATGTTAGTATCCTCTAGGATTTTACTCTACGCCGTGAACTGGGCTCCCACAAAAAGGCAAGTGTAGGAAAAACAAGTAGGATTCACAGTGCATTTTCTCAGCTCAGCACAAATGTTTGGGACAGACAAGTCTGCACTGTGGGATGTTCAGCAATACACACCCTCCTTCAGGTCTGACATTCATGCAGCAAAACTGGAGCATTGTACCATTTACGGACCACAAAGTTGGACATTTCTTAGGGTTTGTTACCACAGCATGCTAATGATGTTATAGCTGGTCAGCTCAACCCTTGCCAGTAAATTATTATCCACTCAGTGAAAAGTGTTATATAAACTAGGCTTGATGCTGATTCTGTCTGCATGCTGAAGAATAGCTATAGTATTTTATTATTTTAGTGAGAACAGGGTATGGAGCCAGATGTTTACTTCATCTGGATGCAAATATTCTTGCTCTGCCGGACACATTCAGGAGCAGTTTGAGCTTGCTATATGTTCTGGGCTGAAATCGTGCCCAGATTGGGTGGGAGAGGCCACATGAGGCAGGCTGGGTATTTAGTCAACAACTGGTTGTGTGCAACTCCTGTGACAAAGGGAGTCCAGATTAGAGGTTTCACTTGGCTTGTCAGAAGATGGGAGCTGATGAGATCACTGATCTAGCTGGAAAAAAATAAGTCAGCAGGGGAAAATTATCTCAGCCTCTTTGTTGACATTACTGTGGAAAGCAGTCCTAGAGTTGAGCAGTGTGCATTGTTATTTTTAATACTGTCAGCTAGGAAAATTCATTGCACCTTCATTATATCATATGTTATTGCAGGTACCATTTTGGAAAGGGCAATTCCTGCGATATGATTCTGATCTCCTATGTACTATTTTTGCACAAGAGCAGTTCTTGAGACCTTGCCTGCATTGGCAGCAAGCTGGGATATGAATTCACAGCATCCTAGCTATTTCATGTTAATTCATCTGGTGTTTGTCTCTGTGGATGATATTTCACTCCATTTTGAATGTGAATCAAGCTGTGCTTCACAGATATCCACAAAGAAAGCTGGTGCAACATAGTTTGCCCTCTGTACATTCACACCCTTTTTCACAGGACACTAAATTCTTCTTGCAGACAAGTGCTCCAATTCAGGGGGGTGATTTTGGGTTTAAATCAACCTGTGTGGGACAGCATTGGTCCAGCTGAACTGATAGTGTTACAGAGATGCAGCCATTACAGTGCAAGCAAAAACATTAAATCAAAATCCACACTTAACCTCAGAAATTCCATCAGAGCATGCTTCCACTTCAAATTTTCACCTACCCAGTTTTCAAGGCTTCCATATATCCTACCATGAGTCATTATCCATTTCAGACAATCTTTTGTGCCATCAGCATCAGAAAAAGGTTTTGTTTCGAAAGTAACCTTCAAAAAAAAAAAAAGGGACTGCTTTCTGATCCTCACCATTCATTTAGTCCAGTGAAGACTAAAACAGGTGAATTAGAAGCCATGTGGGAGCAGAAAACTTCAGTAGAATAGGGGCAGTAATGCCTGAGAAGGGAGAAACACCCCATAGCCCAGCTTTGCCACTAGTGAAGTCTGCTCCCTCTGGAAGACAGTTTGATGCTTTATTGGTGTTAATTGTGGCAGTTAATGGGCACCATACATCCTGGTGCAGCACGCAGCCTCCCTGAGGGGCAGATCTGTTGTTATTAGTGTTTTGTGTGCCTCTAAGTTAAAAGGGGATTAATAAAATCTATTACCCCGGAAATGCAACCTTCCACACAGAAGGCTAGAACTTCACAACCTGTAAGTGGCATTTTACTCAGAGAGATTTTACTCAAGTATCAAACACATGCAAAGACATACAACCTTCAAAACAATAAAGAAAAAAAAATTAGACCCACAGTGTACTGTTATTCTGTACTTTCATAGATGGTAAAAGTGCAAAAAGAAGAACTAGAAACCTCTTTCTCAGTCATTCTCCTTAAATTCTCTGATGGAAGAAGTCTTTTTGGATATCCAAGCCTCATCTTATCACAGTAAGACCAAAACTTCACATGATTTTAGTGCAAAATTAGACATACCCCCCACTTGTTTTACAAAAGCAGGCAGCAGCCCTTGTTTCAGGTAAGCAGTTAAGCCAAGCAAATAGAGACTTGGTTTGTGACTCCAGTGACCAGAAGGTCACTTTGCTGCCCTCTCACAGGCTCTAGAGCTGCTTAAATCCCTTCTCCTCCCTCTGCTTTGGTCTCTGCCATTTGCAGTCAGGAGCAGAGCCAGCACTAAGCCTGGGCTGCCTGTGCCAGTTTGTGAAGGCCCCTTGCTTGAACAACCACTCAATAGGGGAAAGGATGCATTTCTTTTTTGAGGTTTGAAAACTGTACTAAAAAGAACCATTTCAGTGCCTGCACATAAGCAGTATTTTAAAATGAGCTAAATGATTCGATAATTTTAAGGAAGAGAAAATTGTGTTTTCATTTTCACAACTTCCAACAAGTGCTTTTTTCTTAATGTATGCTCTCCATTGATCTTGCAGAGCATGTGTAATTGCAACACTTGTTTCTGAAGGAGGCAAATGAAACTTTTTATAGCATTTTCAGGCTACTCATAAAAGTGCTGTATTTAAGCTAGGCCTAATTTATTTGGTTTATTGGTAGTATTACTATTATTATCAGGTTCTAAAATTAAAGGTAGCCCATCTCAGGCTGAAAAACCTGGGAGATCCTCAGCATTAACAGTAATTTTCTTCTTCATTTTCTCTGGCTACAAAAGTCTGTTCTCAGTCCTCCAACACATGGTAGGAGTATCTCCTAAGTGCGAAGTAGCAGAAAAAGAGAAGAAAAAAAAGTTTGATTCCCATTTTGTCCAATACATTTCTACTATTCCTTTAATGTTTTACTTTGACCCTGATCCCCTTTTTCCTCAAAAACTCCCATCTTACTGTGTACTTCTTGTTAGCTCGTGATTGTACAGCCTGACTGTAGGGCACGACCGGTGAATCATAACAGCAAATGTCAGCAGGAAAAGATCTCCAGTAGCCCATTAGCTGTTTGAGTTCATACTTATTATTTACTGAATGACCGTGAATAATGAACAAGTTGCTCTAAATGATTACAGATTTGTGGCTAAATCTCTATTAAAAAGGGAAAATCAGTTGAAGCAATTACAGAATTTACTTACAAGGAAAAAATTTTTTTCGTCTCATTAATATTACATGGAGTAGATGTTGCAAGAGCAAGAGAAATAGAGGTAATTGGTGCAAATTGGTTAGGGATGCAAAAAATGAAAACTCTGAAATGACAGAGAAGTGAAAGAAATTTTCTCAAAATGCTTCCATGGAGATATCTACCCTAGTCTCTGTGGGTTAGACTTATAGTAACATCAGCGAGTTAGAGTATTGGAAATTGTCACCCAAGCTGTGTTTACAGTCAGTATTTAGAGAGGTAAATTAGGTTAGGTAAATCTCATCCTAGCTAAATACAGCTAATCTTTTGACTGCCAAGCCTAATTTGTGCTTGAGTTTGGGCCTAATTTTTTTCTCAGAGCAAACTGGATCAGGTCAGGAGTGCCACTGGTGTAAAAACTCTGCAACTTTGTCATTTAGGCATGTCCTCCTAAATGTGAATGATAATTCTGTAGCTATCATATAAATGGACAGAGAAATCACAAATCATACAATTGAAAGAAAATACCAGCTCCTAGTGCACAGATTGTGTAGCAAAAAACAAAAGGAACCTATCCTAAAATAGGAGAGTATCCAAATATTTTTCTCTTGACTTTGTGGAGCACATGTGGTGACGCCTCTTCATGCATTTACTTGAGCAGTTCTCTAAATCAGATTCCATTTTAGGGTAGTCTTGAAGATTATGTAAGAGCAAATTGTAGTTTTATCTTTCCTGCTTAAAGAAGGAATGTGGTATCAGAAGTCATGTTATCAAGCATTATCCAAAGCATTATACCTGTTAAAACGTCACGTTCAGCATCCTATTTAACTAGCTCTAATTTCCTTCTCTCATTGCCGAGTCAAAGGTCCTCCAAATTAATAGGGCTATTTGAGTATTTTTAGGCAAGAGCCTATTAATGCAGAATTTTTTTTTTTTTTTTACAAAAACATGCTACAGCTAAAGCTCATGATGGAAGTAATTTGTAATATTCAATGACCTCATTTTATTCTGTTTTGCTCACTTAATGCTAATGTGTATGATGCCATGTGAAATTCTCAGACGAGCCTGTCGCAGGACTCATGAGAGCCATAAATGGATTAAACCTCTCACTCCCTACTTTGGCAAGTGATCAGTTACATTTAAATAAAGGTCAGTCTGTCTTTACAAAGAACACACTGAAAGCAAGCTTAATAGGTTTCCCTACTGAGCCTAGAACATAACTATTTGAAGCATAATTAGCAACGGGGTGCCAGTCACTGATTGTGCTTTCTGCTTGATTTTATGTCTGGGGAGTTCCAGTATTCCCCATTAGCTGTAAGAGGGGGCACAGTGCTAGTTATCAAATTGACAGTCTTGACCTGGCCTCTGAAAGCAGCTGTAAAACATTGTTGGGGGAAATTAAGATGAATGCCAAAGCCAGGTCTGTAATACTGCTACAAATTGGACATTTGAGGTCCATGCCACGACTCTAAATAACAAAATAGGTAAAATATCTGATATACATGAGAGCATGGACTTCATTACACCAAACACCAGGTGATAAGGAGAGACACCAGCTGTCCTGTTGTCTCATCTTATGAGCTCTGTATTGTGACTTCTTTATAAAATACTCCATACCTATTCTTTTCAGCATAGCAGAGTGACGAGCTCTGCCATCTGTCAAAATACAGATTTCAGGAAGGGTGGAATGAATCCGCAACAACTGCCCCTACACTGAAAGGTGCTGACCACAAAAGGGTTATTTTGTCAAGTTAATTAAATACTTAGCCTGTATGACGCATTTAAGAATATACGTGGTTGTAGACTCACAGCATCATAGAATGGTTTGGGCTGGAAGAGACCTTCAAGATCATCTAGTTCCAACATCCCTAATATATCTTGTGGTGTTCCAGTTCTTCAAAACATCTCATTTGCATGGGGTTTCTTGACTGGTATTTATAGCCCTTGAAGCAAAAGTTATAATTGTCTACAGGTGGAGAGAACAGAGCTGATACAGCAGTTTTGGTATTCTGCAGACAGCCTGAAACTCAGAGAGATCTGTGAATTACCTTGACCTTCATGACTGGAGCATCAGCTTGAAAAGTTCAGTGATTGCACTCCAGTGTTATCAGCAACTAATTTAGCACGGATCATTTTATCTAATACTATCAGAGAAGATGGGTAAGGCCAAAACACAGTGGACTGACTTTTGGGAATTTCTGGAGATAATCCAAGAGCAGGCCAGAGAAGCAGACAAGTGACAGCAAAATCAGCAAAAGAATAAGGAGGAGGAGGAATTAAAAGGCAGCAAATAGGCTGAGATTATATGGATAAGATCTCTAAATTAAAGATGAATGTTATAATGAATTATTATGAGAAAATATTATCATCTCACATTTTAGGTGTGATACAAAGACTCTACTCTGTTTATCTCTGTGGAAATCATCAAACTACATTTACTTCAGCTCCTCTCACCTGGTAGATGGTCAATGGTTGCATTCTCAGCTCAGGTTCACTACCAGAGAGCAGAGGTCTGTGTCCTCCAAATGCATCTTCACAACATAGAAACTGTAAGAGGAAGATGACCAACCAGGAATTAAAATCATGCACTTCTCCTGATTTACCTGCACTTGGGGGTTAAACACAGGATTTTCGGTCAACAGGTTTTCTTTTCCTTTTATGAACGGTATATCCTTTTTAAGAGTCGATTAAATACATTACAAATGTAGACATTGCCAAGAAAAATAGGGCTGTATTTGGTTTTTTAAGCTCTTAGAAAGATAAAGAAGGCAAATGCCTTATGCAGCTCCATATCAGTTTTACCACTCTCCTTCTCTAAAATTTATTTGTGCTTTTATTTGTTTGTTTCATTTCTAGGATTTCTTTTTCCTGACGGAAAATTTGTACAGGAAGTGGAGAAATCAGTAACTTATTTAATTGATAATTTTCAGTTTATGTGGAATTTTCATTTTTTACAGATTTTCTACAAAGCAGCCAACTAATGCTCTGCTTCCAGCATAGGCACTTCAAGGTCGTATTTCTTTGTTTTCACCAGAGGTCAGATACCATCACCAGGAAAAACTAATTTGAAAGCATCTTCCATCACAGGCACTCGGAAATAATGAAACAAAACAGCCAAGCAGAGTAAAAAAATCCTATTTCTTTAACCCATGAATCCTGTGCCAGCAGTGCAGAACTCTCCTCAAGCTCTGGCACTAAGGTTTGCTAGGCAGGTAGCAAACATGCTTCTGTGGCTTACACCTCCATAATCATTTTTCTCTTCTGCAGGATGTTTTCTTCAAGCACTGGTAGCATCCAGCTGTGTCTCCTTTGAGCCTTTTAGCACGTCCACGTTACTTTTTTCTGTGTAATTCGGGATTTGAATACTTTAAACACTACCTTTGTTCTCTATTGTAGGTCATGGGTTGTATGGGACTTTTGAAATGTTGTCCTCCTGGAGAAAAACTAGAGAAGACCAACACGTTAAAGAGAGGACTGCAGCTGTCTTTGCAGACTCCATGCTCTCGTTTTCTCTCACCACTGCCATGTACCTGGTCACTTTTGGAATAGGTGCCAGTCCCTTCACTAACATTGAAGCAGCCAGGATTTTCTGCTGCAATTCCTGTATTGCAATTTTCTTCAACTACCTCTATGTACTCTCCTTTTATGGTTCCAGCCTGGTGTTTACTGGCTACATAGAAAACAACTACCAGCATAGTATCTTCTGCAGAAAGGTACCAAAGCCAGAGGTATTGCAAGAGAAGCCTGCATGGTATAGGTTTCTTCTGACAGCCAGATTCAGTGAGGACACGGATGATTCAGAGGAAACGAACACTTACGAGAGTCATCTTTTGGTGTGGTTCCTGAAACGCTATTATTGTGACTGGATAACAAACACTTACGTCAAGCCTTTTGTAGTTCTCTTTTACCTTGTTTATATTTCCTTTGCCTTAATGGGCTACCTGCAGGTCAGTGAGGGGTCAGACCTGAGCAACATCGTAGCGACTGCGACTCGGACCATCGAGTACACAACTGCCCAGCAGAAGTATTTCAGTAACTACAGCCCGGTCATTGGGTTCTACATCTACGAGTCAATCGAGTACTGGAACACCAGTGTCCAGGAGGACGTGTTGGAGTATACCAAGGGCTTTGTGAGGATATCTTGGTTCGAAAGCTACTTAAATTACCTTAGGAAACTCAACATATCTACTGGATTGCCGAAGAAGAATTTCACAGATATGTTGAGGAACTCCTTCCTGAAGACCCCTCAGTTTGCCCATTTTTCAGAGGATATCATCTTTTCCAAGAAATACAACAATGAAGTTGATGTTGTGGCCTCCAGGATGTTCTTGGTGGCCAAGACAATGGAAACAAAGAGGGAAGAACTTTATGACCTCCTGGAGACCCTGAGGAAGCTCTCTCTCACCTCCAAGGTGAAATTCATCGTTTTCAATCCATCATTTGTGTACATGGATCGTTATGCCTCTTCAGTGGGAGCTCCCTTACAAAACTCCTGCATTAGTGCTTTATTTCTGCTTTTCTTCTCTGCATTCCTGGTGGCAGACTCTCTGATCAATGTCTGGCTCACTCTAACTGTTGCCTCGGTTGAATTTGGAGTTATAGGTTTTATGACCTTGTGGAAAGTGGAACTAGATTGTATTTCTGTGTTGTGCTTAATTTACGGAATTAATTATACAATCGACAACTGTGCTCCACTGTTATCAACCTTTGTCCTGGGCAAAGAGTTCACAAGAACTAAATGGGTGAAAAATGCCCTGGAAGTGCATGGGGTAGCTATTTTGCAGAGCTACCTCTGCTATATTGTTGGTCTGATTCCTCTCGCAGCTGTGCCTTCAAATCTGACCCGTACACTGTTCAGGTGCTTGTTTTTAATAGCATTAGTCACCTTCTTTCACTGCTTTGCCATTTTACCTGTGATACTGACTTTCCTGCCACCCTCCAAGAAGAAGAGGAAAGAGAAGAAGAATCCTGAAAACCGTGAGGAAATAGAGTGTGTTGAAATGGTGGATATGGATAGCACCCGAGTGGTTGACCAAATTACAACAGTCTAACTTGATTTGTTGGTTGCTTTTTTACACTAGATCTTACTGAGGAAAAAAAAAAGAAACTAGTACTGACTAAATGTGTGGGGACAGGGAGGAGACTGGAGGTTTTCCCCTCCCTCCTCTAAGCTAAATCCAGGAATATTCAAAATTATGGGAGAAATTAAAAATAAATTTAAAATAAAATAAAAAGAGCTGGGCTATTGTACCTTGCTCGGTTCCTCTAACTCCTATAATATGGGAGAATTTGCACACCCATGCGAAGAGAGGTTAAACTTTAGATGCATGAAGTAAGATCTAATGGAAGAAGTTGGGTTCTTAAGCAGTTGTCTGCATTGCCTGTACTGCAGATGCTGCAATTATTGTGGCTAAACCAAATCATGTTGAAAGGTCAACTGTCAAGGCTGAAGTAGCACTAAATGTTCGCTGGATGTAAAGGCTTTACAAACTTTCTGCACAGCAATAACTCAAGTCAGTGAGTCGGCTCTTGTAAGTCTTTGCCATCACATTTAATTTTTCTTTTCTCCCCTAATCTAAACATTTATGCAAGACTATATAAAAGATAGCAAACTGTACTGGGAGAGAAGGCAGTACACAATAACCAAGTGCTTTCCAAACACTTTTATGTTATGAATCACTTTTTTTTTTTCTAAAAGTATCATTATTTTAAAATGGAAATCATCCCTTGTAACATTTTTAATCATGGTTTTATAGCTGTTTCTTTTTCTTATAAAAACAAAAAAGAACAAAAAAAAGGAACAAAAAAATCCATGTGACTCTGTCACTCTAGAAGATATATAATTCTATTTTATACGTCTCGCTACTAGTTAAACATGTAATCTGCTTTACCAACTGTAATTTTGTTAGCACTCTACTAAGACATGTGAGTGGATCTAGAAGCAGACAGAAGATGGTGTACTGAATATTTCAGCACCAAAATCCATGATACAAACCTCAAATACTAAAATGTCATCAAGAAAGTGAATGTTAGGGCTCTTTTAGCGAGAGCCTATTTCAGGCCATTCACTGGTAATGCACACTAAGAGGATTAGTGGGTAGTTTTACATAATGTATAACTTAATCCCTCAATCTTCCTAGAATACCTGTAAAGCAATAGACCTTGCAGCTATGGGCTCTTCCAGGAGACAGTAGACAGTAAGAGCTGTGTGGAACATACCCAAGGTTGGGACTGTGGTTTAGCAGCAGCAAGTTTAAGAACGTCCCCAAAGAGCCCATGTCTAAGGGGCCTATTGAAAACATCACATCTGAGAGGAAGAAAAAACAGAAAACACCCAACTTAAAAAGATTACATTACTGAGTCTTTTTGGAGCCGTGAGTTCTAAATCAACAATTCTGTCAGCATCTGTGATGTGGAGTAATACAGATAAAGCAGCATCTCGACCCTCCTCCGCCCCCTCCACCCTTAAGAGCAACAGGCTCATTACTGTAAGGTTTTATCATGTGGTTGAACCCCAGTGGGGATATGTAAGCCAATTCAGTAGGTTTTGCTGAGAGTATTCTGACCATACATTGCCTGTGAAAACCCAGTAGCAGGAAGCTGGCTGGTGTGTCGGATGGTTTCATACGGACTGTTGCTTTGTGATGCAACATGAATGTATTCCAACCAGACTCCCTTTTGCAGCTCATCTGGAAACTAAGAGTACTTGAAAAGTTTTCAGCATTTGGCACAAAGTTTGCTTCAAAGACAGTGTCTGGAGGGGAAGGAGTATTGCAAGAGCCATGGGGCTTGGAGCACTGGGAGCACCGTGGCTCGGGAGGCTGCCTGCGTACCTGTACGGTCACTAGGACGTCTGTGGTCACAAACCCAGGATGTGCTTCATTGCATGAAACATCTCTTTAGCATCCAAATCCCAGTGACCCCAAGATGCCCTGTACAAAACCTGCAAATGCCACCAACTGAATATTAATTTCCAAGCAAAGAGATACTTCTGAAGCATCCTTCCTAGCAGAAAATAAGATAACCAGATATTTTGCCCTGAAGCAAAATGTTACATTCTTGCTAGCAAAACAAATCAGCAGTGCAGCTGGCAACATTTGCTTTCCCCTGGATAAGTCCCTTCCCTGACCAGAAGAAAGGAAGCTGTGTCCAGGAATGCACAGGCTCTTTGCTTAAGTAAACAACAGTTGCTTTGGTAGCAGCTGGGAAGCTGTAACAACAACTTCAGCCTTGGCAGCACACAGGCAGACACCTTGAAGACAGCCAAATGAATGTAAGGCTAGGAAAAAGATCCGTTTTCCCTGTTTTCTTTAGACTCAGGCTTGGGGCTATGTTTTCCAGCCAAAAAATATTCTTAAATATTCTTCACTGTAGATTTTTTGTGATCGTCAGTGTGTTGTTTAAATACCAGTCACCCTGTCCCCTGGCTGTTCGACAGGCAGCTGCAGTGGCTTTTAAACTTCTGAGGGCATTAGCAAATTAGCTGAAAGTTATAGAGGAGTTGCAATTCCTCTGCAGTAATCTACTGACTTGTGGGACACTTGGAAATGGGACATGTGTCCAAGAGGTTGTTTGTACACTGCTGAGAGGAATACATGGCAAACTGATTTTACACCTCTGCTATCCCTCATGCTATCACTTGCAAACATCAAGATAGTTACCATAAACCTCCTTACATCTAATTGCAGTGCATAGACAGGAGTGTCTTTAAAGAGATGTCCAAAGACAAGCTTGCAGTTTCACAGATCTCTTATTAAATCTCACCATGTGAGGCCTTAAGAGATCTTCAAGAAAGGTGATAAAACCAGGGATAAAATTACTTCTCTATCTCCAAACCTGTCAGGAAAAGGATGTGGAGGCATTCCTGTGGCAAAGTGGTGCAGAAGAGGCTTGTCCAAAAAGGCAGGGTGAGAAGTCATGCAGTCCACGCCCTGCCCCCAGGGCAGAGCCAATAATACTTAAATAATTTCTTAAGGATGTTTGTCCAGCCCATTCCTAAAAGTCTTTTTAAGGGCAGATTCCTCTCCCAGTGCCATGTTACCCTCTCCAGTAACCAGTAACTCCTGCTAGCCACCCAAGTCTGGGATGGAGAAGAGGAGCCATGCTCCTCTCCACACAGGGGTAGGACAGGCAGGAGACTGGAGCATCCCCAAAAGAGAGAAAACCTAGAACAGAGCCAAAACCAACTTACATTTTTCACTGTGTTTCACATCAAGCTGCCATTCTGTTCCCCACCTCCAGGGTTGGCAAGGTGCAGCCATGGGGGTGTCCAAGGTGCACTCAGCCCAGGTCCATGAGACTTCTGCCTGAATACTGATGTGTCTGAGGGATGCACCAAATGCTCCTTCTCTGCAGGTAGCTTGAATACCTCAACATGAACCATGTTCTCAAGGTTTCAGACTATGCTAAGCCACTTTGGCCTTCTTCCCCTTCAAGTTTTTCCTCTGGAGCAATTATCTTCACCAAAGTCAATGGACCTCCCTGCACCAGTTGATTGGTAGGTGCAGATGCAGTGCTCTGTTCTCAGTCCAAAGCACTCACAGTGGCTAACTGTGCATAAGATTTTACCCTAACTGGTGAACCTCCAGTTTGGAAGACTACCTAGGCTTAAGCAGATTTTTGTCATACTCTTAAGTGGCTTTTTAGCCCAGGTATCACTGTGGTTTTGTTTGCAATATAGATGATCCAATTTTTTATAAATTCACTGAGTAGAACAGAGTATTATACACTGTCAGGCATTGACTAAAATCTAACAGTGAAAGTTTTAGCTAAGGCTAACAAGACTATGTAGGACTATGGCTCACTGAGCACATATATCTTCTACAAACATGAAAATTTCCATACAGTAAGGTATGGTGTACAGTATATTTTTACTACAGGGTAAGCATGGGGAAAAAGAGCCAACCTACGTGCATATGGCCCTCAAGATCAATCCCGTTTTCTTGTAATATAACTTCTGATGTTGTGTTAGCACAAGTCCACTTTCAATTTACAATTACTCTAACTGGAGTAAAAAACATAAGGAAAGAAAATTTGTTATAGCTGGAATAACTATGCCATAAAAATTAATTGATGAAGACAGAATTTTCTGCCCAAAGCAGAAATGTGGAAATGTTCTAGTTAGATTAATGTTAGAGCTGGAAATATTGAGAAAAACCTGTCTGTCAAAGAAAAAGAGCTTCTTTTCCAAAGATAAGCAAATACACTTATCGTGGTCAACTGCATGAACCTGGAGGGAATACAGTACCAAAGTGGCCTGAGGTTATGTTGAGTCATGCGAGGATTCACATCTGCTCTCAGAAGCCTTCTGAGCCAGAGCTGAATTCAGGTAAAACATGTACTGTAAATTGAAAGGTGTACTTTTAAATGTTCTTTTCTAGGCTGACTGTCCTCCTGTGAGCCATGAAATCCCACATCAGCCAACACCTTTATTTTTATTCAAACGGAAAACAAAACTAAGTGGTGGCATGACTGGGCAGAGATCAGGGGAGTCCAGAAGGAAGACTGGCTTCTCTGAAAAACAGAGAGAGCCAGCAAAGCAAGTGGGTTGTGGGAGAAGACCTGGAGATTTCAAAATTTAGCAAAGTGGTGGGTTTTCCTATTTTGTTAACTCGGGAGTTAACAAATAGCACGTTCAGGGAGACACAGGGAAGGGAAGCCGAGTGGATAGAGTCAGCTCTGGGTTTGCTGTGGACTCCAGTTACAGTGGTTCCTCTGGCATGGTTGGGAGCTGTCAGCAGGATGGGAGTGTGGGAGGGGCATGGACAGCACTGCTGTGTGGGCACTGGGGATGCCAGACAGGAGTTGTGGTGGTGCCATTTCCCTTGTCCCCATCCCACAGCCCTGCCTGGGGGTTCCTGGGGTGTGTAGCCTGCAGAGAGCATCAGCTCCCGTGCAGGAACAGCTCCTCATGATTCTCACACTGTGGCAGCGCTGCTGGAGGGTTTTGCTGAACCAGTGCTTGTGTGGTAAGGCACAAGCCCTGTAGGAAACCACTTTATGGAAGCTCTTGGTTAGAAAGAATTACCCAGAGCCTTTTCCTCCCCTGCCTTTGCCTTTGCCTCCCCTGATCCATAAAAATCAGATTGTACAATTTAGCTATGTAGGGACAAAGTATTTCTTCCATGGCTTTATCCCTACGTTTATCACTAAAAGTACTTGTTATTTATTTTCTTATAAATATTGTGAAATAAGTAAGCCTTTCTGGGGTACACATAAGTCTGATGAGAAGGAGGCGAGGAGGGAGGAGAGCCCCTTCCCCTTCCCAAAGGCAGGAAGCATCTTCCACCCATGGCCAGGCACTACTCCATCACTGCAGGGCAGCCCCAGTGACCCCAGCTCAGTGCTGTGGGGAGGACAACCTTATCCCCCCTCCCCAATCTTATGAGAGAACAGGGAGAAGCTTCAGCTGCAAACCGTGGGGGGGGTTGAGCCCCCAGGAAGCCCTGGTGAAACCCATCCACTGCAATGGCAAACTTCTTGTTTGGTTTGGGGTTTTTTTGAGAAAGAGATGGGAAAAGTGTCCCGGTAGGGCATTTGAACATAAATTCCTGTCCATGGTGCGTGGGTTGGAGCAGAATGGCATGCCCTGACATGCCACCCCTTGCCCTGTTGTCCTGGCACAGCTTCCTGCCTGGAGAGAGGGCACCTCAGCATCACGTGCGCCTGCCTGGGGCAGCCGCTTCTCAGGCACAAATTGTTCTGATGTCGTTGGCATTCTGCAAGTCATTACCTTTTTTTTAATTTTTGGGAAAAACAATAACAACAAAAAAAAAAAAGATCGGCAGAAACAATTATAGATTATTTAAGCTCCAAGAAGTCTTAATCTGTGCATCAAATAAATGGCTTGCAAGATGTCAGGGGTTTTCATTTAGGCTTTTTTTAACCTATTTTTACTATTTTTGTATTAATTTAGGGGAAAAATTGTATAATGAATCTCAATGTATAGCATAAGCCTAAAATAAAATGGCTGTCTCTCTCTTTGCTTCCTGTGCTCCCAAACTGCTGTAGAAGTCCCATGCCATCACCAATACAACAAACTGATTTTCCTGGCCTAACCCAAATAATCAGGATGAGCATGCTCTCCAAGTCCCCACAGAGAGGGGTGGTGGAGTAGTTCAGGGGCACCTGCTCAGCACAGAGCCAGCGATGTCCCCAGGATGATGGGCATGTTGCTTCTCCAGGAGCCCTTCTTGTTCCAGGCTGCACACTGCTCAGCAGCAAGCACAGGGAAAACCACTTCACATCTGTTCATTTCCATGTTATTGGGATCTTAGTGCTTTTTGGGGGTGTTCTAGATAATCCAGCAGCAGAACCCCAGACTCAGTTGGCAAACCAACAGCTAAGGCAAAAATCTGAAATTGATTTGATCAAAAACTACAGGTTTTTTCCTCAAACAAGAACCAGACCTTCTGAGATCTGGTAGGTAGGTATACCTGAAGTATTACTGTTGAATAGAAGTATTGCAATTGAATAGAATTATTACTATTAAAAGTCTTCTTACCAAGATCTTCCCATCCACAAACTTAGAAGTCCCATCATCACTGAGAGACACACCCCTCCCACCAGCAGAACCTCAGCTGCTGCTCCAGGATCTTCTGATGACTGTGCTCAATCATTTTCTTCCCATGCTCAAGCAGATAACCCATTTACACTTCTTTCCTAAGGGAAAAGAAGTCAAAAGAAAAGAACTAATGTTTTGGAGAAGGGGAGCAGCATCCCTACAGGCCCACCTGGACCAACTGCTTCAAAGCAGAAGCAAACCACCCCACCAGGGGATGAGGGTGACAGCTACAGGTGTTCTGTCACACCTAACTGCAGAAATGAGATCTCACTTTACTGTAAAAAGCAGGTGAGTCAGATCCAAACCCAAGTCACTGCAATAAGTAGCAGGGATTTGGGGGTTTTGGCCACCAAGGGCTTTCAGCTATTTTAGTTTAATGGGAAGTTTGAGTCTGCAATTTAAAGGTGATTCACAGCTCCTGGCTTTGTCCCTTTCAGTCATTCTTTCTCTCATCACCTTAAATTCAGAATCCAGAAGCGCTGTTGCCAAAAATTCTGAAACTGAAACTCAAACAATACCAGTTTTTCTAGTTGCTAGTGTAATGTAAGAGAGGCTGTGTCTAAGCATCACACAGGAACTCAAAAAGCAAAACCCCCATACCAGGCTGGTGTTCCTCATTTGTGTTCACAAATCTCCACCAATCTAATTTACAAAATTCAGGCTTTCCAAATGTATAATCAGCGCATTTTATTCTGAAAGTTCATCTGTACATATACCTTCAAAATAAAGGCGTGTTAAATCTGATTTTTAGCTTATCAAGGAATACAGTTCAGCCCAACAAATGTTCGTGAGCAGCATGTCTGAATTCCACATGCAATTCTTACACTGCTGCATACAAGTCAGAATATTTTCACTCCCAAATACCACATTTCCTTATTTATACAACTAACTTGCACACAGAAACTAGGCAGGATTATGGACCCAAAACAGTGAAGTGTGCTCATGTTTACATTCATCATGTAAATATCACTTAAACTTGTAAAGGTTAATGGCAATATAGAATTCATTGAGAAGAACAGGATTTTCTTGCTGACTTGAGTTTACTGGCAGAATATAACTGAAATATATGCCAAGCACTAGCTAGGAAAAAACAGGGAACAAACACCCAAGAGTCCATCAGCAGAGAAAAAAGTCCACATGAAAATTTTTACATATGAGAAATGTAAGAATCATGTTAAAGGCCTTAACTGAGTATCCAACCTATACATAGCATATGTTATATATGAATGCAGAATATTCCATTCTGCTTCTTTTTGGCCACATTGAATCCTCTGAAATATGCTCTGTTCTGTGAGGAGGCACACTTTTGAGCAAAACTGACATTTATCTTTTTAGAAATTACCAGTTTGCACAGGTGAAGTTTGCTGGAAACAAAATTTTAAATGTATACAAACAAACTGATGCCAGAAAACACAATTTGTAAAAAATATGCCTTCACATACTGATTATATTTCATAATAAGCAATCTGTTCCCTGATGCTACAAGTAAAAACTGATTTTTTTTATTTGTCAGCTATATTCAGGAAAATGAGATGCCCCACTAATGTATATATAGTGCATACACCCCCATACCAATTATGTATTTCTTATACGCCCCAACACAAGTTGGCTCTGTATAAAGAGGAGGAAAAGCCAACCTCAAAATGTAGTTGAAAGCTGGTAGGAAGAATAGTTTATCTGTACTGAGATTAGTAATGGATCAGCAGGGGAGGAGCAACAGAAGTTTGGTAAGGAGTTAAGGAACAAAGAAACTGGCTGCAGAAATGCAGAGCTGTCAATAAAACTCAGGTTTTATTGTGTCAGGAGGATGAGAAAGAAATTATATAAAAATCTCTGAATTGCAAAGGGAAGGAAGGTCTAAGCTAGTATGAGACTGAGAAAAATCATATGAACGTATGTAAGAGTAGCAGCTGTAATGTATATTAAGGCTGTTTAATAAAAGACAGGATCTGTCCATACAAGGAAAATTAAAAATCACAGCTGCCTAATTATATGATTTCAAATATAGATTCAGTACCTCATTGTTTTGGAATAAAATGAGGATATTATTCATAATCTAATCTGGAACCCAGAGCTGGAGAATTTAACATGATGTATAAACAGTATCATACAGAAAAAGAGATTGGTCATGGATTCTGGCTCATAACTTACTTAAAAATGACAAATTGACCCTCACTATTTTACTATAGCTCTAACTTAGAGAAGAGCAGCTGACTTTAATGTTCTGAAATAGCCATACCTTCCTGACAAAACACTTGTGTGTTGGAAGGATTTCTTTTCTTTTCTTTTGAAGATGCGATCAATTTTCTCTCTGGATGAAGTGAGCCCTCAGGCACATAACCTACAGGAAGAAGTGGGAAATTCCAGCTCTCTTAAGGTGATTTCTGATTCAAGGACATACATCTGCAATTGAATTTCTCTTTTCTTTCCACACTGCATACTGCAGGCTGTTCCAAACCTGTCTATTGACAGTTTTACCCACCAGTGTATTGTACCCCTCTTTGCAAGAGAGGTGGGGTTCTGCCAAGCACCTCCTGGTGTAGGCTCCAGAGGCAGTGGCCACATTATAATTTCAGGATTATTCCTGCTCATAGCCCCTCTCATGGGAGCCTTTCTGTCAAAAGCTTACTGGAAGGGTGGCTACGACGACTGTCACAGGACAACCAACAACAATTTGCTGACCTGCCATGCCTCTGATATACACAAGTGACATAACATTATTAGACCTAGCAAGGAGAAGCATCCAAAGCTCACTGTCAGGACATCATATGATATTTACTATCACCATCAGTGAGGATATTTATACAGCAGATTTATTATATGGAATTTGCAGAAATTAGGGAGAGGAGAGAGAGAGGGACTATCAATTAACCTGCTCATTCAGCATTTTCCAAACCTCTCCATCAAAGGAAGAGTTCTTGCCTAACAGTCAGTGGTGATACCAAACCTGAAGAACCTAATTTACAGAAAAAGATTAAAAGAATTTGACTTAGAAAGAGGAAATGTGGAGCAGTGATATGTGACTTCAGAATTATGGATAAGATTGCTAACATCAGTGAGTTCTTTTATTCCCTTTTTTTGCCCAGCATATGCTTCAAAGTCTGAATCTCAGGATACAAAATATTTGAAGTGAGAAGCAAATAATAAATTCCTAGAGAACATTTCACAGGTAGAAATGACAAATACATATTGGAAACTGTAAAGTCAAGGGAGACAAAAAAAGCAACTCAGATGAGAAATGCCTAGATTTATTGTAAAGAACTCCCCGAAAACCTGGACAGAAAACCTCCTAAATGTACTCACAGCCATGGAGAGCTCTTCAGGTGGTCTGTTTCAGCATCAGATCAAAAATAAGGTAAGAGTTTTAAATTATTGACAACTGCAACCAACAGAGCTTTAAAGTGTGGAACTTGGGTAGGGGAGAAATGGAAAAATTATGTGAAAAATACTTTAACAAAGTACTTACTCTTTGTGTTGATCAGCACCTCTCCACAGACTTCTCAGGAGTTACAGCTAATAACATTTGTTTAAAGCACCACCCAGCACATTCCAGAAAACTGTTCTCCCCTTTCCCTGGAAGCCAAAGGCTGAGTTTCATTTTGTCAGTCTGCTTTCAAGGCAGATGATCCCTCTGACAGTGTCTGAGTGACAAAGGACCTGAGACACAGAGGCAAGCACAGACCAGCACAGGAAACCCATACCTGAGCCATGACGAGGCAAAGCATCGTTCCTCCTTCGTCAGACAGCTGTGCAAAAGAGAGCATTCCAATTTCTAATGTACTTTAAAAGCTTATAAGAAAAATTGTGTTCTGTGGTACACTGTGGGTTCCCTGAGCAGTAGATGTGCTATGGATGCTGTCTAGGCATCCTTATGCTTGTGCTTTCCCAAATCCTAGTAGCCCTCAGCCTTTGGCTTCACGCCGCACAGCCCCTCTGACACTCATATTGCAAGTTTCATTGAGATACCTTTTGGTGAAAAATACTTTGTTCGGAACAAACAAATCTTTTTAAATATGAAACCTTCTATTCACCCCAGAAGGTTTCCACACCTGCCATCTATATTCTCTGTTAGTACATCTGGAAATGAAGGTGGCCATAGCAGGAAAGAGAGAACTGGAAAGCAAGCAAAAGTCCCATCATTTCAGAGTTAAGTGGCAGCTAGTTTTGTGAGGATCATTTGCCAGTGATTTTGTGAGCCTCATTTTCCAGTACCAAATTTTTAAAAGGTACTCACTCTTCCACTCCCAAGCCAGGAAGAACTATGGATTTTCAGTATTCTCCAAGCAGAGTATAACTGCTGTATTGAAACCATGTTGCCCAGTGGAAATAAAGCATTAGGAAGGAGAGGAGAGGTGAATAGGGTTGCTGGATTTGAAATTTTCAGTAGAAAAGACTGAGTTTTCTTTTTTTAAAGAAAGTTCACATTTTTACCTTTGTTCTGAAAGGAGAAGTCTTCAAGTCTGACAAACTCAAAGCATATAAAATCATATACAAAATATTCTGTTCAGGAGAGAAGCCAGATGTGAGCTGAGAAAAGATATCAAGGCAGTAGCAAATGCAAACCATAGCAAACCTTGCACTTCTATGGAAACATGGATTTGAATGCATAATTGGCTAAATGTTGCCAAAAATCTCCTGATGCAGGAAAAATAAAGTCAGGGAAAGATTGTCAAAAAAACCTTTCTATGGTCTTTAACTTCTTGCTATAGCTCATTTGTAAGGTCACCAGATCCATGGCTTTCACACTCCATTCAAATCTATAACTGATTTTTTAGACATAGTTATCATTAATATACATTCAGCCATTGACCAAATATAAACGTAATCAGGTGGCCAGCCATAGATCTCAAGTAGTCAAAGGTCATCCTTTACAGCTACCCCCAATCCTAAAATACTTATAAAGTATATGTATTTCACAGAATAATGGGAAAAATCTATCCAAAATTCTAACCTATGTGATAACAATTTGCTTTAAACAGGCCAAACAGAATTGAAAAATTGTTTGCAGCAAATACTTTTATAAGCTCAAAATGTGAAGGTAAAGTAGCTCTATTCAAGCCTTTTGAAGAGAATGAATGAGAGAATGAATGTGAAAAAGCACATGGAGTGCAATTTAAAGAAGCAAGCAAGCGAATCATGACCAGAGAATGTCTATAAAACCTTGGCAGTTGACCTTCAATGGGTGAGGATGGTAAGTGGTTTGAAGAATCAGCATTTCATCAAGTGGTTGAGTATATTTTTACCCTTTTCAAATATGAACCAGCTCATCAGGTAAAAACTGATCATGCAAGGTTTGTCCATTTGCCTGCTCTCAGTGAGCATGAAAAAAAAAATCATATTCCTAAATGAGCCTGTGGTTTCTGCTGACTTTGGTTAATTCCAGTATGTTTCTGTTAACCATTAAGGAGACAAAAACCAGAAATAAAAATGCTCCAAACCTTTATTACTTTTCTCAAGAATCTATCCTACATCTCCCATTACCTTCTCCTTTTGCTATGCCAGACCTCTCTTATGAAATTCCCCAATTTTGGCCAGTTGACTCAAGTGCTCCCCTAATACACTCTTGCAATTGTAAGTACTCAGGGGTTCCACTAAAGGGTGGCTGGATGCAGCTTCAGGACTAATTGTATCCTACGAGTTAAAGAATTATGCACCAACAGCTAAAAGGACACAATTACAAGGTGAACTATTGTGACACACACTGTGTAATGTCATACAATCAAATGCAATGTTTAGTAAACATGAACCTCTTTGTCATTTTGTATTTATTTATACAGGTTTAAAAGAAATAAAAATTAAGCACACATTTAAAAATATCCCTTTCTCCATTGTGTCTCTGCAGCATTATGCAACTTCCCGTTGAGGCTGATGAGAAGGCAATGACTCGGTCAGTGCCTGGGGAACTAGGCAATGACTAGCAAGGAATATGCAGCTCCTGTTTGAATTGAATTATACCTGCAAAGAGAGGGAAACAACCTCCCAGAGAATGTGAGAGAGAAAAGGAATGGCTCACCAGGCATTTGCCAGGAGCTGCCCAGGTGGGAACACCAAATTTCTGCAGAAGGAGGAGCCTTAGCTAGGTCACTGCCTAAAGGGCTACATTTTTCCAGCAATGTGCCAGTAATGAACTACCAAAGGGTTTCTAATTCCTGGGCTCGTCCCTCGTCTACAAAGTCTGGGGGAAAAAGGAAAGGGGAAAAGGTGTTCCACTTACAGTTGAAGAACTGATAAATCTCTGGCATGCCCTTGAAACAGGGAGGTGACAGAGCTCCGCAGGGAGCCAGGTGCTGCCAGCTTTCCCAAGGACCATGGCTTATCCCACCAAGTCTCTGTAACACACAAAGGCTCTGCTTTGCAGACCTCCAGCAGGACTTTCTCCTTCTCCTCTGGGAGTGACAATGCACATTTCAAGATCTCTGTCTTTCTTCAGAGAAAGTTCTCTGGCACCTTGCCCTCCTGCAATGCCATCCTCCTCTCTCCTTGCTTGTTCTCATCCTCATTTATCTCACAGACACGCACATAAGAGATTCCTGTGCAAAAGGCTGATCTCAGCCCATTCCCCTATGGCCTAAGCCAACACTACTTCCACTGGCAAAGGAAAGCAATCCGCAATTCTGGCAAAATGATCATTTTTCTTCTTTCCTCAATACACCACAAGAAAAGGAGAAAGATGATCCACTGACAGATATCCAAAATACTGCAGAGAGAACAAAAGCCAAGCATGCTACTAATTTTTACAAAATATGTGCTGTGAGTTTAGTGTAAGTACAATGAGTGGAGAGGGCATATCATTATTTTTTACAATGGTTGCAGAATCATAGTGGGTTTTGTGGTAGCAGCTTTGGTCTGTGCTTTGAATACAAAGCAATTACAATGTCAAATGGCACTATTTTGAAAAAAGAGAAGTGTTTCTGAAATTTAATTGTGTTCAAATCCCAGAGTAACTGTGGTACAATAGGAATTATCGAGTCAAATTTCAAATCCATCTCTGCACTTGCATGTGTGTGTATGCTCACATTTGGTGCTCTTAGCAGACACACCAGAGGGAGATCCCACATGGGCTATTCAGGGCCAACTCCATTCAATGTTTTCACTACTACCAGCATGGATAGTGCACAAAAGAATATATTAATAAAGCATTGCCTGCTGAAGTAGGGAAGAACTGCAGAATTCCGAAGGCTGAGAACAGCTCAGAACACGCTCAGACCATTGAAAGAAAGAATAATGTGAAATCAACTATAAGAAATTCAGGAGGGCCAAGTCCATGGGGGAAGGAGAAATCAGTGGTGCAAACACAGAGTATGGAAAACTGATTAAACAAGAGTTTTGCAGAAGAGTATCAGAGGTTGCACTTGGTCACTGCTTCACAGTGAATAAAAACTATGGCAATGCTACAAAGCCACCACATTTAATCCTTACCCAATTTATTAAAAGAATCACATACAGAAGACATGGAAAATATTTTTTTTTCTGTTCTCCTTAGAGGAGATGAATCTTCAACTGAACACTGTGGGCATGACCCTTGGAAAGAGTACAGAATTAAATGAGAATGAGGAGTCAGAAAAATACACTTTCTTCAGGAAAGTTTGCTTATGCTAGGAGAGATTAATTTGAGAACCACAGTAACATTTTCTGTATGAAAAAGATATATAAGAACAGGTATCAAATGTTTCTTGTGTCCCCTGAAGGTGGGACAAGACAATCAGTTTAATTTGCAGCAAATATAAGTCAATTTGTATATCCTAATTCCGAGAATAGGTATGCACTGGGAATATGCCTAGGCTGGCTGTGGGACCATGTTTAGTAGAGTTTAAAGAAGAGGTTACACAAAAAACTGCTTGAAACAACCTAGATACTGATTCAGCCCCTTTTGTTAAAAAAACCCAGTTTTCCAACTCAAGTATGGTATAGCAATTCAGATTTCCCCAAGCTATGTCCCTTTAAATTGACTCAGATTGTGTATTCAGAAACAGAGGCACCTTGAATTTCTTGTCATTTTACCTAGCATAAAAGTTGGATTCCCGGGCTGTAGGGGCTGGGATATGTTCAAAAAATGAAAGATTTATGTATCTGTAGCTAATACTTTTAAGTATGGCAATTTAAAATTTGTAGCAATTCAGCCACAATAAGTGGAGAAAATGTGATGTCTTCTACTGTTTCCTGATGCACTTTAATATGTATCTGTGAAATTCAAGCTCTTTAGCTCACAGAAAATCTCTGCTGTAAAACATTCAATAAGAAGGGTCCATGAAGTACAGAATAACAGCAGAAGAAAGAGACAAATTAATTTGCTGGATAGACAATTATTGGAAGCTTAGGAGACAAGAAATACCAGATTAAATACTTTCTCCATTTCTTTCTTGCAAATCAGTCTTTCAGGGTTTAATGAGTTCCTATCAGTCTATGCAAATAATTCACAATGAATAATTTATCTGATATTTTTCCTGTTTGTGGGATATCTAAAAGCAAATTAGCTTCCTCTCACATATTCATTATTCAAAATTATATTAATACAGCCTTCGGTGAGTGTGTTTTCATTGCAATTGCTTTGCTCCACAGCTCAGTTTTCATACCACCTACATGTGGCAAGGGTCCTTTCAAATTCCTCTTGTCCTCAGGACAAAGGGTCCTTTAAGATGAGTTAAGGACCCACTTTCAACAGGCTCTGCAGGATATCTCTCTGTCCACTGATGCCATGGAGGGGTCTAACCTCCTAATCTGAGCACCTGGATCTGATGTGGGCATCTGGATTAGGCTGGGCAGTGAGAATTACTACCAGTGCTAAATTAAGGACCCCCTTGAGCTCCCACTTTCCAAATTAACTGGCTAAAGAGAAGTAAGATTACCCAGAGTAAGAAAAGAAGCACTCCTCCAGGCATCCCATTTCTGCCATTAATGTTCCCTATCTCTTCCATTGGTGGTTGTTAGCCAACATTATCATAGAACCATTGAATACTTAGGTTGGAAAATACCTTTAGGGTCACTTCGTCCAACTGTGTATTACATGTATGCTTGCACTAGGTATGCACAAGAGGTAGGCCAAGTATTATGACCTTAGTTTTGAATCTCATTTTAATAGTTCCTATGTGAAGGAAATTGCCACCATACTTGAAGTCTCCGCCAGTTTGTGCACAGTCCGTGGAACACCTTCTGCTCCTTGGAACAGAGAATTAAATGCTTCCGTGGAGGACTTTCAAGTCACCTCTGTCATGAAGCTCAGAGATGCCAGACAGACCGGCTAACCCAACAGGCATTGTTCCTGTCGTGTAAAACACTTAGAATGCCAAATGATGACACAGAACTGGCAAGGTCCTTCAGCGAGCAAGTTTTGAATAGGAGGGAAAGCTTGAACTGCAGTTGTTTTTTCCAGATGCAGCCAGGTCTTTTGATAATCACATTATTCAGAGGCAGTTCAATACCTTTTCTCATGACTTAAGTGCAGAAAGTTAAGGGGTTTGGTAACTGAACACTGTGAAATATTTGTGTTGCTAGAGGCACTTGACAAGGAGACACACTGTATTAGAAGTTTTGTGTGTCCAGCTCCTCCAAATTCCTTCTTTAACATTTTCAGAATGCAGAATGCCATATACACTGCAGCATTTGCCTTTGCAGAATTGTCTTCCTCAGAAACTCACCTCAGATTTCCTCTTTCACTATCTCAGACTGCTAGAAGAAGTCATTCAAAGGTATCAAGAATATTTTAATTCACAAATGGAAAGGTTCATTCTCTTTACTGCCATAAAAAGCCAACTCAAACTGCTGACTGCTTGTGGCTAGTCTATTAATGTAAAAGTGAGAGAGCTTGCATGGGGGAGATAAAAAGTGGCAAATAAAAGAACAGAAAACATGCAGAGAGAGAAAAGAGTTTAACAGAAAAGGGGGAAAAGTCAAAGAAATAAAGGGAATGGGAAAAAAGCAGAAAAAGAACGCAAAATACAGAAATGCTGTCAGTAGAAAGGAAGAAACAGTGAAGAAAAACAAGGGTACTGGGGAAAGGCAGGGATGCTACAAGATCTTAAAATAATTCTGAGAAAATAGATAGTGATGTCAAAATCCCAGTAATTGAATTTTTGCCTTGAAAAGCCACTGACAGCTTTGCTTAAGTGTTTAGCCACATAAAATCAAACTCCACATCCCTGACTGCATGTATCTCTCAATGAAGTCAACAAGAATCAATAGCAACAGCAGCATTCAAATCCATGCTGTTTTCATTGTAGAAAAGGTAAATACATTACTCTTTCCATACCTGCACCTTTTCTCCATCTTTTTGTAGCCTTTAACACACTTTCTAACATATGTCTATCCCAAAGCCACTGTTGTAGCCTTCCTGAATTAATGGCATCCAGCTGAAGAGAAGCCAATAAGGGAGAGCTCACATATTGTCTGTTCTTAATAAATAATCATTAAAGGATAGATTGGCAGCACCACAGCATTGTCCAACACTCAGTCTATTTGCCTTGAGTCAGCCGCCCTGTACTTTCTCCCTATTCTTGCATAATTGAATACTACATCTTACATTTCTTTTTTTCTCTGGACAAGGACTGGTCTTATCTGAAAAATATTGTAAACTCATTCGAATTTCATTAATTCATTGGACCTAATGCAAACTGGAGGTACAGGAAAACCAAATAAATAAGTAAACCAGCACCTCCCCACTACCTGTTAAGAGTGGTATTTTCTGTTTCCTTTAATTACAACTCAGGCCTGCCTGGCATCTCCCCCATCCTTTGCAAAAGACACTGAAAAATTTATGAGCAGCTCAAACTTACTCAATCATTTCAATATCTCAGACTTAGAACATGTCACATAAAGTAAGTACTCCAATGCTTGAATCATCACACTGAGGCCACGTTTCTTGGACCAGCAATGTTTCCATCCATCCACCCAATGGGTCTGATGAGACATCTGCAAACAGGGGCCAGACAAGGAAGTAATAGTGTCACATAAGAGTTAGATAAATGCTTCGCTAGTGGAATCAGTTCAAAGATATCTTGGCAGTTAAAAATAATCCTGAATTTCATCAGTACAGGACCAAATGAGTGAGTAGGTCTCCTTTCAGACTTGAAACTCAGGTGATCATGGCAGTGGAGGGCTGTGGACGAGTACAGGGGACACAATGTCACCAGGAGGGGCAGGGAGCCGATGAAGGCCATGACAATCCAGCAGGGGTGGCAGGCGGTCAGAAGGTTTCTGGAGTTTGTGGGCATGTCTGTTTCCTACCTTTTCATTGATCTCACAGGTGCCAACGCAAGATCTCCCAGATTATTTTATCTCTAGCACAGCTCTGGTCCATACCAGTGGCACGACACAGCACCAGACCCCAGCCCTGCTCCTAGGGGAGCCTAGCCCATGCCCTCTGGTGGAGGTGGTCAGGCTGCCAAGCTGTCCTTGTCCTGTCCCACCCCAGCAGCACTGCTGCCCGAGGGGAGCTTCACCTCTTCCCAGAGATGTGGTTTCCACCCCTTGAGCTCAGGTGCACACCGAGGAGGGGACAGCAGGGACATGGCAGGCACAGCTCCCAGCAGCTGCCAGTGTCCCCGCCTGCCTGCGGAGACATGGGGACGAGCACATTGACTGCCCCGTGCATCAGCCTGAGTCAGAACCACTAATGCTGAAAAGCACATCCTAAAATCTAACAGGCTTAGGTCTTCGAGACCATTTTGCCTCTGCAAAATCCTAATGATTCCTCATTTGGACATCAATATAGATACCAGAGCCTTGATGATCCATAGGGAGCCGTCAGGCTCATAGGCGTCTCTGTATGTCTCATTTGGAATGGGAAGACAGATAATATACAATCATGTTGATCAGCCAGAGGGAGTGACTTACAGTTTTGTGTGCTGTGTGCTTTGTACACCTAAGCAACAGAACAAGTTCAGATATATTCCTGAGTGACCTATATAATCGAAAATATCTGTATCTAGGCCCGAAAGCAGAGTGAGGATTTGTCTCCCTTTTAAAAGTCAAGATATCTAAGCACATAATATAGAAGGAAAGAAAACTTAGCATTTCCCTCTAGAGGTCTTGTAACAAAAGTATGTGTCACGATGATGTACAGCAGGTAGAAAATAAATTTGATAGAATAAAAATATAGAATAACTATTATTTTTAAGGACACTGTCCCACGATATTTTTGGTTATGATGCAAAAGCATATCTTTGATTTGCACAATAAGACCCTTTCCAGAAATACTCTACATTAGTCATAAAATGTCATGTTGTAAAGCAGGATCATCCATCAAAATGCAAAACAAGCAGGTTTCTTATTTTGGAACAAATGGAGTTCACCAAAGATATGAGGTCAGGTGAAAAGAAGGAAAAATTTCTGTATTTTTCAGCCACCAGGGCTGCAAGAAAAATCCTTTCAGAATTCTTCCCGTTTATGTGCCTGTGATGTACCTGTGCAGCTCGAGGTTCCTCATACACAAAAAGCAGGATGCATTAATCATGAGGAACAGAGGGCCTGAAGCTGCAGTGTGCCACTCCACTTGAAAAGCCTCTAAAATATGCTAGTGCCAGATCTGCCTGGGCTGAAAATTGTGTACTGCTCACAATGATGCATCTGAAAACAGTAAAATTAAATGTATGCTCTCAGAAAACTTGCTGCACATCTACTCCCAATTTCTTTCCATTTCTGCCCTACCAAAGGGTTGCAATTTCCATCTCTGTCTTAAGCATGCTCCTTCTTTGTCTTTCATCAGACCAACAGAGCTTTCTCCTGCCTTTCTCATGAAAGTTCACCTCAATGAAATCACCGAGGTAAATAAGGTGAGCAAGATTTTCCCAGTACCTCATGGGGAATTAATGTGCCGAGGCTTCATTTTCTGTAACATGTGGCTTTTGTTCCTGGCCTCCTCCGCACAGTTACGCACCTCGGCACGATGGTAATCTGGCTTTCTCCCCATGTACACCTGGCAGATGGTGCTGTGTATTAGCGCTGATGGCAAGCACTAAGAAATGCAGCCTGCTCATCATCATACTGGAGCAAGAGCAGCCTCGGCCACGTTCCCAAGCATTTACTCTTTGTCTGGAGTTCTTCAGATATTTCAGTGCCAGCCATACATCACAACTTTAAGAGCTGAGGTGACAATTCAAAATATGAAAATCATTGCAGAGTAAATGAAGCAAATGATCGTTTTTGACAAATACACATGAGTGTGGCACTCAGAAACCTGGCTTGAATGTCTCTAAATAATTAAATTTATCTACCTCAGTAACTACATTTGAATTGCAAATTAATTCTCCACCTCGGCCCTGCCACATGTGTGCGTCTCCACTGGTACCTGAGCTCTCACAATGCTGGCTCTGAGTGCAGGAGCACCTTTGGGCAGAAGCATTTCAGTGCAGAGAGCACCTGAAGGTGAGGACACTTGGCTTGCTACGCAACGATTTGTTGTCACCCTCCTTGCACTTCCTTTTGGTGCCTTTTAGTGGGTGCTGTGCTGTGCAGCACATCCACAGCCCAGGGGCAGTGCCAAGCAAGGAGCTGCTGAGGCAGGGCTGTGCTCCTGCAAACCTGGCTTACTTCCACCGCGTGGTATCTCTTAACTGCATAAACCATCCTCTCTACCACGCTCCTGTCCTTTTGACACAGAGTACACAGAGCAGCACTGCTCACCTGCTATTCCCCACTGGGGGATGACAAAATACACTAAGTCTCTGTATTGTTTCCACCAATGCTGCCCTTATTACAAGTTACCCAAATTCCATTGTAAGACAGAATTATCCACCTCCTTACCACTTCTCAGCATATGAGCATTTTCTCAAGAACAATGACTTTGTTCTCCCAAATGTCTTGTGAGATGAGGAAACTTCCTTACAACCGTTCTACAAATAGAGGCTTGAGGCACAGAGATACTAATGTCGAGAGGGCTAACTCACTTTTAAAGTTTACAGTTTGATTTTCTTAGGGAACCAGGCATTTTATTGCACTACATTTCTCCACAGCAATGCAGAGTTTCTTGGTCTCCATTGGAAACCCCAAACATTCCTCATTTCATTTCAACAAGTCAGACTGAAGGGCTCAGATAAGAAATCCAGAAATTGAAGAACACACAGGCATCACCTGTGAGAAATGTCAGTGAAGTGATGTGCCTTAAATCCCAGTGGAATTCTGGCACATCAGAAAGAAAAGAAAGTTCTCCAGGGCAGTATTTAACAGCCCATCCCAGAAGACTTCTTGTTCCATCTTACTGACTGCGCAAATTCCCAGTTCCTGCAGCAAATAATGCAGAGCTCCTGGAAGTGGCAGCTTCTCCCCATCGCTGTGACCCATCCCCCAGCCCATGTACCTGAACCATCTACAGCACTGTGGAAAACCCTGTGTGTGAAGGGTGAGCAAGTAACCCAAAACTGCACTTGGTACCATTCAGGATTGTAAAGTCAGCTTTGCACAGGCAAGTTGAAAACTGATTTTTTTTTCTAGTTCCATACCTCCTTCTGGTGCTGTAAGAAAACCCTTAGAACAAGTGAAGAAGGCTAAGAAGTTCCCAGGTCTCATGCTTGCAGCCCCAAAGCGACCCTGAGGCAGGAGTAATCCTCTGCATAGGTGTCACAAAGATGACAATGGCAAATGGCCGCTCTGGTTCCCTAGCAAAAGGAACTACACTCCACAGTGGCAATAAGTGAATTTTTGCCCTTGCACCCTGAGCTATTCTATTCCTCAGGCCAGGTTCAGCCCTCCTGACACCTTGTGACTCTCCATGCCTCAGGTTCGGTCCCACCTGAGCCCCACCCTCATCCCACTGGGCTCCATCCTGCATCCACCTTCCTCATCCCAACCTTCCCTTCCCCATTCCCATGTTTCTCTCCACGGACACACACACACTCAGTGAGCATTCTGCACACAGAATGAAATCAGTCAGCAGAAACTTCAGTCTTCCAGGGGTATTTTCCCAGAGAGAGTAAGGGACAGATCCTGACACCAGCCCTGCTCCTCACCCAGCTTTCCAGCCCTGCCCTAAAGCTCTACCTGAGCAAGGCTGTCCCCTCTTTCTTGCAAACAGGTAAATTGTTTCAGAAAATAGAAATTGTGCACATATTTTGGCAGTGAAAATTTTAAATATAAACTCTTAAATTTTAGCAAAGTTATGAAACACAGAAAAATAAGTATAAATATTTTTGTATCCTGGAGTGAGGCTTGATTACCTGGCTGCATTATTTATGGAAAGCTTTTACAAACAGAAAGAATGTGCATGTGATCTCTGGATAACCGGACAACCTCAGCTGACAAAACAGTAACTAAATGACCACTGTTTAATTCTCTCTGTCAGGTGTCCAGTTCTCTACTACTCAGAGATTAAGAAGTGAATTCTCTCTATAACATCCTTTCTCTGTATCTGAAAGCAAAACCCAAAGCTTTTTAGCAGCACTTCCAATTTTTCCCTTCCACTAACAGGCCTCTTAAAAACTTTTTGATCTCTCTACAGTACTAAATTATACAGTCCTAATCCCAACTGAATCAGATTCTTGTGCCCGTCTGTACTGTAGAGGCACTTGGGGACAGCTTCACTCAACATAAGCAGCATCTGCTCTGCAAACATCATACCTGCTATCCACACCTGAAAGTGATTTTGGCTGACTGACAAGCATTACTCTTGTATCATTATCCCAGCTGAGGTGGGACATAGTATTCATTTATATAATCTGCTTTACATGTATGTGTTTATTTATTATTAATAATAAATAATATATTAGAATAATATAATGCAATTATAAGTTACATAATGGTTTGTTTATTTATTTGTTTGCTTGATTGTTTGGGGGGCTTTTGTTTGTTAATTTCTTTTCATAATGAATTTATAGTCTCTTAGCCCAATTACATCTTTTGGTGTAGATAAAAGTTTGGGACAGCTATAGGCTCTCTGGAGTCATCTGCTATATGTACTGGCTACAGAGATCATGGATAGCCTTAGCAGGGGGAGGAGGTTTATGTGAGTGTGCTGCATGTATTTTTAGAAGGAGTTTTCTCAAATCTGTCAAACAAAGAAAGGATGTTTTACTGATTCCAAGTGACTCCATCACTGCAGCTGGATACAAGATGCTGGGTGGTCATAGTGCCTGCTCCCAGTTCAGTGTCTTACACCAGCTGGGTTGCAGCCTCACCTTTCAAGTACAGACAGGCCTGGCTCTCCATGACACATCTATCTTGCCATTTAGGCCTAAGCCTGAGGTCTGGACTTGCCTTGCTGCTGTTGCTCATCAGCAACCACCTGGCTTAAGACCACGGTGCTCTGGCTGGACCCCTCGCACCTGTACCTTCAGGTTGCTTCCAGGAGGACAAGGGGAACTTTGGATCACGGTTCAAACAGAGCAGATGTTCATTTGCAAAGCACTGTGCAAGAAGTTTAAGAAGCTGCTGTCTCAGCAGGGAGCTCACTCTCACTCAGCTGGGTTCCACAACCTCTGCTGAAAGAGCTCAGCTTGTTAAACAGCTCTGAGCTCTTTCTAGTGCCAGTGCCCTGGGCTGGCTCACACTGGCAGTCAGTGCCCAAGCACCACAGGCACAGATTTAAAAGACTGATTCCAAACTCCCTGTTTGGATCAGCAGAACCAATCCAACAGGAGCTTGAAGGCATCATCATCCAGACAAGAACCACAGGCTTGGACTGAAAGTCATGGGGAAGAAAATGTGGGATCTGAAGCCTGTTCCTGGATCCAGGGGAAAAAGTCCGGTGCTCCCCCAAGATTCATGACTGCCTGTTCGGCTCAGGGAAACATCCCAACAGCCCTGCACTTGGAGAAGTCACTGGGGGTGGGAACTCGATGATCTTTAAAGTCCCTTTCAGCCCAAGCCTTTCTATGATTCTATGAAATCTATGAAATATCCTTTGTTATATTCTAAATAGAAAGGATACTTCTTCTTCCACACTCCATTTCCTGAGCCCTTGGTTTGGTGTACCCTTATCCCGGCTGGTCTCTTTGACAATGAAAGCCTCCTCATAATGCAATATAGTACAGTGACTTCGACAGCGAAGCTTCAAGGAAAACTCCAAAAGCTGCAGCAGAGCTCTCAGAGGTGGCAGCAGCAGGGAGGGATCACAGGCAGACTCTCAGCACACTGCTCACCCAGGGACACCCTCCTCTCTGGCTGTCAGACCCTTCCTTTGTCCTCCATTTCCACTCCACCATCTCTCATCAAAGTGACAGGTGTGAGACCACAGATCTCAATTAATGTCTGTTAACTGCTTGGATGGAATTTGAAAGAATATGAAATGCTATCATTAAATGCACAAAAATAACTAAAGATAGGATGAAGAGCACATACATAGATATATAACAATTATTTTTATATATGTATGTATGTATGCCTAAAGTTTTTTTCTCAAAAAGCCAGTGAAAAGTTATTGACTTTTATCCCCTTCTGAGATACTTTCTGATTATGTACAGCCTTGACAATTATTCCACTGCTTGTTATATGGAACATCATTGTGTCTCATATGTAAGCAATACCCTTCCAGAAATAATTATTCTTTTGACATGATGTTATATATATGCTTCTTTGTTTAGGCATCCTGCAGATTAATAAAATCAAGAGCCAGATGCCTTGTCACAAATTAGCTATTTTCTGTCAATAAAATATAGTGCAGCACACTTAATTTATAGGAAACCCTGGTGCCATGAAATGCTTTGGGCTACCTGTGCTGCTCATCCCCGTGGAAGCACCATTGCTATTGCAGCCCTACAACCACACAGCACTGATCCATAAGTATAGAAGATTTTATCTAAATTAGAGACAACATAAGATGGTTCTGCACCGAAAAGATCCATTTGACTTTGAATTTGCTTAGTCACTCTCCAATTCATTTTTCTTCTACAGGATTCTCTATATTCACTCTTAAAATCAGGATGTTTTTATGGACATTGGAATAATGACAGTGCTCTGCAGCTGTTTGATGCTGCTTATGAAATGGCATTTGTGACAGGGAAGATGCCTCTGACAAGACCAAGTGATCACAGAATCATACAATCATTAAGGTTGGAAAAGACCTCTGAGATGATTAAGTCCACATCTAACCAATCATCCTGTTGTTAACAGTTTGAGACAATAAATATTCTGGAAAAGTTAAAAAAAACCCAACTCCTATCATCCTTTATTTTTCTTGTATATTTCTAACTCATCCAAGGGTTCTTTTCATCTCTAGACTTTGGTTAAAATACTTTGGTGCCCCAGCCTAGTTTGGAACAAACTGGTGAGACTCATTTGCAAGTAGCACAGTTGCAAATTTTGGAAGAACTTCTTATTTTTGGAAGAACCTGCTGCTGTGCCATGGTTAAGTTGCATTGAGTTTTATCATGTTATTTAACATGCAAAACACATGGTATCACCCTCAAACGCTTACCATGTACTCTCTTTTTTAAAGCTTGACATTTTTGAGGTTTTTCAAGAAAGACAACAATTCAGACTGTAAGCACTAAGTAGTCAAGAATTAGTCCCTAAAAGCTCATGTTTTGAGTTCTGTGATTTATTTAAGATCTTCTACATTGACAAGGTCAAAACAGAGAAAGAGAAAGCATACTGAACATTTCATGACTTCTCAGTGGCTCTGGCTTTATTTCACTCTCAAAATTCAGACTTTCAGCAGTCAACTAACATAAAACAAAATTTCTGACAGTTTCTTCAATTCTTCAATGCTGTGTGAAAAGCCATTTTAATCAGCTCAAGTGATTAGTGTGTCGGGACCAGCTCACACAGGACCCTCTCTCTCCAAGGCTCCCAGCCCCTACCAAGGAGACAGAAATAACCTCTGCTGGGCTTTCTTCTTTATTATAAAAAATTACAGGAGGAGAGGAGGGCACTAATGCTTTGTTAAGACAAGGTGGAAGTCTTGAACTGGCTAGCTTCAATGGAAACAAAGAAATCTGTTCCTCAGCCAAAGCTTATGATTCTCATGGAGTGCCCAGCCCATTTCCACTTCCCTTTGATTTATAGCAAACCGATCCATTCCTTGAAACAGATAGGTTTTTTGCACTCCCCTCACGAAAAAACTAAACAACAAAACCAGCCAGTAAAAACAAACAAAAAAATTCCTCTTTTTTAAACAATAGTGACCTTTTCTCAAGAAAATACCAATTTTGATAAAAGTTTATTGTTTCCCCCAGACTTCTGGTGACCAGGAAGGAAAAGGTCAAGTTCCCACTAGAGCATTTTTCATCTAGGCAATTTTGAGAGGACAGAGAGCTCAGCATGCTGAAGGTGAAGCCCCAAAGGTGACGCTGTCAGCCTGAGCACTGCCTGCCACCAGTGATCCAGCCCCAGCCCCCTGGTCCCAGTGCCCACACCCAGCCCCCCGGGCTGCCTCCCCTCCTGCCACAATGCAGAGCAAACCCTCCAAAACACAACCTCGCCCATGCCACCCTGACAGAGAGCAGGACAGGCTCTAACAAAGGAAAAGATCTTTTTTGTGTTTCACACAAAACAGAAAGTTCTACTCACAGCTGCGTGACTCGGTGAGGAAAATTACACGTTGGGAAAAAAAAAAAATCTCAAATCTTTTCCATCTATCAGAGTAAGTGACAGTTGAGATTAGATGCACACACTTGGGAAATTACAGCATGTGGCAAGGACGAGGTAACAAAATCCTTTAAAAAATACTTGTGGTCCCAGAAGGGACCCCTCAGACACTCCAGGGGACCCCATCCTTCTCCCAGTTCTGCTCTGTGTGCCTGCTATCCCCCTCCCCACATGGGAATCCCCCACCCACGTCCCCACTCCAATGCAGAGCGTTCCTGGACCTTGCAATGGAAGCAGCAACAGCAGGAGGCTTCACAGCTCACTGCCCTCAGCCCCGCAGCCTGAACATGAGGAAGAAAAGCAGGGACAAAGATTATAGTGACTCTGATGGAGCAGGGGCACGTGGGTATTAAATTGCAGCAGAATACCGATTAGAAGCAGTTGAACCTGGTTTGGCACAGAGTCTGCGACGTCTATTGCCTCTGCAAAGCTACGTTTGGCCAACCTGCTTGTGGCTTCTGGGAGGGTCTATTTATAGGCCACCCTTTCATTTTTGTTCATGCACAATTAGGAAGTGCAGAGAACTAAATTATTTGCAGCAAATGGAATCTGAATAGGAACATTCCTCCTTACATCCCATGGAAAATGAGTTCCCAGTGTCTGAAAGCTAAAACTTAAGGCATCAACCTCAGGAATCTTCTGTTCAGCACCTCTGGATCATGCATGGGTTGCAAACTGATGTGTTTGGCTGATAGGGGAGCCCTTTCTGCTCTTTTACATCTGTCTTTTTGGGTTCCAAGAGGAAGGAAGGAGCTTAGCAGTGAACTTTAGAAAATAACTTCAATTTGTGTATGTGAATTCCCTCACTAGAAAACCTACTCACACCAGTCAAATCTCACTATAAAGAACTTATTCATCCCAACAGATTGATTTTGGGAGCCTAGTATACAAGATACAAATGGGAAAAAATCTGTGTATTTGCTGCATGTTTTCACAGTGTTCAACTCACAATTAAACTTTCCATTTTAAGGAATATTACAATAGGGTTTTAATTCAACAGCCTCTCCAGAAAAAGATTTATACCTCATACTTCCATATTTATCATGTCAAAGGGTAGAAACAAATGAGCGTTGTCACATTCTGACACTGACTAAAATGTCATGAAAGCCAAATGACACATTTAGAATTTACAATTTTTATTCCAGGAGAGAGAGAAACTGTTAAATATATTTAAGGGAAAAAAGTAAACCACTGTGAACAATGAAAGAGAGGATCTTTCTTGCTTTATTACCTCTAGAATGCCAACCTCTTCTTTTTAACAGCCAGGCAGACAAAGACCTGCCATCCAGTATCTTCACAAATTACAGTCCAACCTGTAAATACAAACAGAGCAATTGATATGATCTTCAGGCATTTCTATTTTCTATTTAATACTGTTTCATGCATTCATGTGCTAATAAAGGTTAAACTAGGTGATCCTTCAAGCAGCCTTCTACACTTTATCTGCCAGAGCTATAAAAGCCAAAGAAAATTGGTGCATTTATATTGTGAAAAGAGAAAGACTCCAAGCATTGTAATGAAGTAGGGTATTTCTTCTCGTGTATCATTTCAGTAGCAGTTGTTTACAACAAAAACATTTAGTCAGAACTGGATTTTTATGAGAAATCCTCATGTGTTACTAATCTTCTCCTGACATCAGACTGACTCTCTTGGATCTTTCATTTGCTTCTGGTGAATCACCCTGCTCATAAAACAAATTGCCTTGTCCTGACTTGGATTTCCACCTTGATTTTCAGTGTGGCTTCAGGTATATGCAGCAGCTTACCCTTGAGAAAATTCAGCATAGTCATGCTAGCACAGTCTTCATCTTCAATAACACACAACACCATTGTGCAATGAACAAAATAAAAAAAATGTAGGAATTAACTCTAAAACACTTCCAGTATAGAACAGCCTTTTTACCTCAGACTCCAAAACCAGAACCAGATGCAGAATTAAGTACAAGATGGCCCACATAACTACAGATGAGAAGCAGACAAAAGTGTTTATCAAAATATCTCCTTATCCCCTTTGACTTCCCAGCCTTGTTTTCTGCCTTCCTAAGGCATCAATTTCTCCTACTCTATACTGCAAATACACAACTCACCTTTCAACCCTCTCAGTCTGAAATGCATACCATAAAAACCCTTTGTGGAGCCCCACAAAGAACCTTTAGGCAAAACAAGCAGCTGCCTAAAATCACCTTTTCTGATCTCCCCATCCTTCAAAAGTTAAGAGCACGGTCCTGACCACGAATGGTTGGTTTGGCTGAGAACTGGCAGAGTCGGGTTACAAAATGAGGAAAAGGTGTAATGAAAACCTTTGTAATACAGACAAAAAAGACTGCCCCATGAATAAAGCCAAGGAAACACATGGATAGAGAAGCTAGGTTTAGCAAAATTGCTTCCACAGTTTCACCAAATAGCTGAGATAAACATGAACAGGCAAATCTTGATGCATCCACTCATGAGGCTAGAGAACAAATTATCATTACAGAATAAATGGCTTTCTCCTTTGGGCACAGCTGATAAACAGCAATCTGGAGAGAAGGGAAAAAAGCAAGAATGTCCCTTGCAAAGGAATTACAATAAAAACCCCATGTGTTACTATAATGTTTCATGATCACACAGGATGAGCCAACACCAATTAAAGGCCAAACTCTGCTCTGAAAGTACAAGCTCATCTCCCATTTACAGCAGCAATGATAGAAGAGGCAAATTTTGGCCATGACCTCGTCTTTTATTAACATTCTAGGTGCCAGAAGGCAGATTTACAAAGGCATTTTTCGAGCTAAAATTGCATATGGGCCCATTGACAAAAATACAGGGATTTGCAGAAAATCCTCACAGGATGCCTGAAGTGGCTTTTTAAATTTTTAATCACAAACAAATGAGTCATGTTAGAAAGAGTACACAGAAAGAGAACTACTACCATCACCACCAGCACTGATTGTTTTAAAAAACCTAAATTAAGATTGCCAATTCTAGCACTTGAAGTTTCTTTTCTCTGTTATTTGTATGCACATACTGTCTGACAAAGCATCTCCAAAATTATAATATAGATTTAAACAAAAAAAAAAACTGTGCAAATTTTTAGAAATGCCCACTATGACGCAGTAAAAATTCTTTCATTATTTTCCCATCTTTTCATTTTAATCTGATAAATGTACACGTTAAGCCCTTCTCTCAATATTTTTTGTAATCAAGTGGAATCTCATTTTTTCCAACATAGTTATTCTGAACTACTTCCTTCCTTTTCCAAAGGCATTTATTGACTTAAGTTGTTTTTTACGTTTGAAATGGAGCAACTGAATTGAGCAAAACATTTCATTTCCTTAGATCGAGAGATCCTTAGGACTTTCCAGATATGCTGTAATTATTTTGGGAGAACAACGTTAGCTTTCCTTACTAACTCAGAGCAGGTCCTTCCCTATATGGCAGGCTACTCAGTGCTTCTTTAGCCCAAATAAACAGCTCATCTTTTAAAATATAGATTTATGCTCTTTGAACAATGTGTTTTGTCACATCATGCTGCTTTTTGTAGGGTTTTTTTTTTTCTGAAATGTCTTCCTTGAATTTTTTTTATATACGTTGGTAAAACGTGGATTATCTAAATGTCTACAATTGTTTGAATCAACCTCCTCCATTTACTGTAATCTACAGACCTCAAGATTCTGGATTTGACAGCAGTGCCACCATCCAAGGCACTTATAAAATAAACAAAAACCATGGCTACAGCAAGATCTTGAACTCATGTGCTAGAGGGTTTCTGCATTCCACAGTTATTGTTCTTCGTTTTGAGGTGGTGCCTACAGTACTCAACAGCAAACGGATCCCTCCTAGATATCAGGTGATGTGTAATGAAAACTGAAAGGGAAGATGAAAATAATAACTTGTTGACTGGTCTTTTTCCCCCAGCTGTCATATATGCCCTCACCCATGCCTTCATTTCTGTTTCCAAGTTAATGTTTTAATTTTGACCAAGTTCATGCTGAAATTCAACACAAAGCTATTTAAATACTTAGCATCCAATCTAAATCTTATTCAAGTAGAAGGAAAGAAAGATGGATTTTATTTCTTTATTTCAGAATAGAAAATATTCCTATATTTCTGCTAAGACAAATGTCAGTTCAGGACATCTAACCCTAGATCCCATCATGTCAGAAACATTTCCCACATGTATCTTAACAACCTGAGATACAGATGAAAACAAAAACCTTTTTCCCAAGCAACAGCACAACACCAGTCCTGTCCCAAGCTCCTCCTCACTCCTTCCTGAGCTGAGACAATTGCTCAAAGTCTTGTCCACATTTTTTTCAATTTACTTTCCTTATATTTACTGCACAATTTATACTGGCAACGAAGCCAGCCAAGTCATTGCTTTTCATCTTCAGGAGAAAAAGGTGGATATATTTTTGTAATTCATTTTTACATACACAATATTCATAGCCCTAGACATGAACTGAAAAATCTACTGTAAGGACTGAGCAGCTGTTCTTAAACAAACTTGCTTGATTTTATTGCTGGTGCTTTATTTTTTTTTTTTCTTCCTCCTCTCTTGCTGTGTCTGTCACCAGTATCAAGGATTTTCACCCCTGACATCACAGTGTCATTTAAGAAAGTTCTTGTTCCATTGTATAAAAAACTATTTTAAGGACGGACCTCCATTAATTCAAATACATCTTCAAGTCTTTATGCTATAGCTATTAAGGCAAGCAGGAGTCTCAAAATCTCTGTGAAAAGTATTTATTGAAAATTTTACATCTAAAAAGGCTAGCTAAGAAATCTTTTCACAGGCTTTGATTCCATGAAGCAGCCATGATCTTCCTCCAAAACCAGACAGACAAAAAAAAAGACACTGAGGAAAATTTAAAAAAAAAATCATAATCCAGAAAATACTACCCTGAAGCAGAGTTCACATCTCAACAAAGAAGAAACTTGAGGACTGCATAGTATCTGCTAGGATGTTTGTTGCAGATATTGATGTAAAACTGTATGTCTCTAGTGAGATAAAGGATGGTAGTGCAGAGCTCAAGAGAGAAACAGGGCAGCACCCGAATCCTTTGCTTTAAGCATAGAATCGTCATATAATCATGAAGGCTGGAAAAGACCTCTAAGATCATTGAGTCCAGCCATCCAACTGTATGGCACAGGAGAGGTGTCCTTTGAGACACAACAGCTTTTTGTGTCCTCTTGCAAGAAAAATATTACCCTGTCACAAGCCATGAGTTTGCAAACCACATATCCCTGCATGGAAAGAATAATGTGGAGCCAGACTCATATGACGTAGGACCAAGGAGCCCACAGGACAAGTATTCCTCTACCATGGCCTCCCTGCATCACCAGAACAGCTTCTGCTGGCTCCCAATCCAAAAGACAGGACCCAGGAAAGGGATAGAAGAGGTGGGAGGCAGGACCATGAGGAAGCTTGGCTCCCAGAGCAAACCAAAGCATCGAGGGAGACCTGGGACAGGAGACCAGGGAGGCCTGAGTCCCCACCTCCTTTGCTACCCCTATGTGCACGCTTAAGGAAATCCAGTGCTCACATCTGCACAGTATTCCCTAGGCTCCCACTGCAACAGAGCAGCCTTTGCTCTGCCCCTTGCACAGCTCTGCAAAGCCTCATCTGATAGAACTGTTCATCTGAAACAGTTAAGTATGAGGAAGTGTAATTTCAAGTTCTATCTGTAACTCACACTGAGCTATTATAAAAGCAGGAACATTACCCATATTATAAATGTTACATGAGTAAACGAGGAATATGAATGAGCGAGAGCTATTCATCTCAATGAGCACTTCTCTCCTGGAGAGTCTTACAAAGGCACAGGATGTCCCCAAGTTTCCAAATTTGCATTCCCACCTTCGAGTTAGATGAAAAACTTGCAAAAGCATACGTATCTAGATAGATCCTTAATGACCCTGCCTCTCAGGGGAATTTTGTGCATTGAATATTCAGGAGAAAGATGGCAATAGGTTGTACCACGAACGCTTACCAATAATAATTGCTATTTAAACAGCCGTTTTCTCCTGAAAAAAAAAGCTTTACTGGGCACCTACTATCAACCCTCTGAAGGAGGGAAAGCCAAAGATCTTCCAGAGATGTAGATGGGGAGCAATGGGGTAGCAACTGAAACCATTTCCATTGCCTAAGGTTATATCTGTATTGCAATTAAAAGATGTATGTGGAGATAAAACACTTAGTGCTGAGGACCTAATGCCACCTCTTTAAAAAACAGGGATGGTGGAGAGTGGAGATGTATTCAGGCATGGTCTAGTCTGATCTGAAGTTCTGGATTAGCAATGGGAGCTCTGGTGTCCATCCAGGAGGAGCTGAGTTCATGAGCTCTGAGGCCACTCGATACCACAAACCAAATGACCTTAGTGCAAGCAACTGGAAGAGTTGTTTCAAAATGCATTCCAGATCTGCATAAAAGTACTAATGTAAATGCACACTTCTTCATCCTGTTCCTCAATACCTTTGAAAACATGGAAATAAGTCATGCACAAAGGCACAACTCAAGGAGAAGAAAGATTGCACAGTCATTTCTCTTTTGCCCAAGCTTCTATGCCTTTCATGCGGCTTTGATAATAAAGGGAACGAAAGTCAGAAGCAGAACTATTCAACTAAACTACACCCCATTGCCTGGTTCTGAAGAAAAAAATTTCAAGCTTTTCTACTTTACCTATTATGCTATTCTAAGACAGAAAGATTTCTATAATTTTAAAGGTTTGTTGGGATTTTTTTTTTCCTCTGCATTAATGAGATTTTTTTCCCTCTGAAAATTCAGCACTTTTCTCACTATTGCCATTCCACCTCCAGTTTCTTTAACACACCTGTTTCTGCACAGCAGACAAGAATGAGCTGGTTTTGTTAGGTAGTGTCTTCCCAGTAAGATGCTGCCACTGCACTGCTGAGCACCTCTCACAGCAACACCGAACTCTTCTTTATGAACCTTCAGTGTCAAAGCTGAACGCTGATTTTGCTGCACCAGAATTCCATTCAGCAGAATTCATTGCTGCACCAGAAGCATCCTTCCTGCAGAATTAACAGGGATACCTCTGTGCCAGTGCAGGCACCATAACAAAAGCCGGCAGGCAGAGTTGCAGCCTCTGTCTTTCTCCCAGGTTGTTTGTGAGGGCAGGTACTTCATTTACACTGGAAATTATTTTTTCAAAAAAAAATAACACACACAAAAAACCTGACTACTTCTTTTTCATTTCTGGTGCTAAGAGAAATACCATTTCTTTCAGGTACAGGGAAGGTAAATAGCTTTAAACCAAAGTGGTCTGTTTCAGACAAATACATTGGTATTTTTTTCCTGAAACTTCTCTCCTGCCCTTCCACATGCTCAGAATGGAGAACAGGAAGTGAGTACAGAAACTCCTCCCTGCCAGGAAGCCAAACCTCTAGCAGACACTTCTGGGGGGAGAGCACAGGGCAGGAAATGAGCCCAGTGAAAGCTGCTTATAAACCAGACCGACATTGTGGATGCCCTGAAACCACCCCCATTCACCCTGGGACTGAACACTAATGTGGGCAGCCAGCAGCTCCCCAGTGGCTCTTCCCTTCCCAAAGACACTGTGGCCCCAACCTCAACCCTGCTTTGGTGTGGGCAGCTCCTTCCCCCTGGGCTGGGGACATAGCTCTCTCCTGGGTTTGAAATTAAACCACTTGTCTAACAGGTCTCCCAAGGTCCAGGCACCATCACAAGACAGCCAAATCAACAAAATTTTCACACCTAGCTGGGTTAGGAAGTTAGGTGGGGAGCAGAGCAGCATTTTCATCTGGGAGCCCAAGGAAGAGACATGTTTGGCCCCACTGTGAAAGCAGCAAAGGATTCACACTGCCCTGTAACCAGATCTTTCTGTGATGCCAGCCTGAGCTTTGTGAAGGAGTGGGGAACATCTCCACTGCCTTCACATGATCCCACCTCAGGATCTTAGATCTTACTTTACTATGCTTTAAAAAAAATCTGTTTTATGGGATTGGTCTGTTTCTGCTCCTTGGTGATGTTCATGACAGCAACACAGCAGAAATATAGCACATGCCCTTAATTTAGTCCCTGCAAAGCTCTCCTGTTACTGCTTAATGCAATCAATTACTGAGTAATCTGAACTGTGCCCACAAAATGAGCATAAATTGGCATCGAAGCTAGGACAATGCGAGTGGTGGTGTTAATTCCCAGCCATCTATTGTAACTCGGTATTCATTGGAGAGGTTTCTCTCTTGGTAAATTTTAGAAGCTCTTTACACAAATTACTGTTTTCCTTTGATGTGGAGCAACAGGGAATGTCTTTTTAGCACTAAAATTACACAAAATATACTACGCATATATATACCCAAGCAGAACTGAACAAACAGTATTTACAGAAATTCTGGACTCATTTGCTTTGGTGGATACTGTATTTAGGTAAAGTTCATTTACAAAAATACATGACATATCTATATATATGTATATGTATATATATGTGTGTGTATATATATATATATATATATATATACACACACATCCCTTCAGTACAGAAAATTCCCACTAAAAGTGTTTGGAACTACACTGTGCATTAACTACAAAATAAGCCGTGCAGTCTTGCCGATGACAAAGAGCAAAGGGGAAGGATTTGCACTGTTCCAGAGCGAGGGAAGGCAGGCAGCGCCGGAGCCCTGCCCTGTTCGCTCCGCTGTCTCCGGGGAAGGGAGGCAGCCGGCGATGCTGGGGAAGGCGGCACGGCCGTGCTCCTGCGCTCCCTCTTCCTCTCGCCCTCTCCAGTCTTTTCCTTCTCACACTGCCGCAGAGCTTTCCAAATGAAGAAGCTGTTTCCATGACACCAAACCCTTAATTTGAAGCATACATATAAACAGCCTGTGATTGTGATCACAATGCACCATTTCTTATTTATTTTACTCTTTTTTTGGTTCTGCTTTGGACAGAGACAGGCAGTTTTTATGAAATAAAACATAAAAATCACTGGTTGTAAACAGCAAGGAGTTTCACCTTTAGTGTTTTACAAATACCTTGATTTCTGTATTAAATTTCTTCTCATTTTTACTTAACCTAAGAAGCAGACTAGTTGACTAATCAGAGTGCTTTGTGTTTATGCTTTGTATTTGTAGCCAGACACATCTCCGTGGTGCTTTGTTCTTTTGGCGATGTCTTAGCTTAATGCATCCTTTCCCTTCACTCTTTACTTCTCCTCAAAAGCTACTTTTTGGTCATTGTATTCCCCAGAACAGTGTTTTATATCATGGCAAACTTACAATAATAAACTACAAATGTAAGTATCCTTTCTTCTCAAATTTATCTAAATTTTTATCTACTCATCTAAAAGATAAATAAAAGAACATTCTTCTTGCATTAAAAAAATCTAAGAAAATATGTGCCATGTTATGAAAGACATAATCTTAAACTTATACTGAACTTCTATACCAGCAGTGGAACACTCTCCATAAGCAAACATTTTATTTTTTAATTCCTTAATTGTGCCTTCTTAATCTCAAGATCAAGATCTATTTGTCCTTCTAAAGAGCAACTTCACTCAAAATATTCTCCAGTTAAAACACTGTAAATTTTTTTGATTCCCAGTGAAATGGAATCAGAAGGTAAAGATGGCAGGAAGATGAAGGTTTTGTGCATCCACAGCATCCCCTCTCTCACCCAACTACTGCTGCCAATGAACTGCAGTGCAGGAGCACCATGCAATAACAGTTAAGTTTTATTCATATCCTTAGCTTTATTAACAAGTCTGAGACACCTACAGTGTGTACACCCACACACCTGCTAAGCCAGCGGCAGGGAAAGCAGGCAGTTGCTGAGTGCCTGATTTCCCATTGCTCCACGCCTGCCAGGCAGCTGCCCATGGGATGTGGTGCCCTCAGCTCCCTTCTCAAACACAGCAGCTCCTGCCCCACTGCTACCAGCAGGAATTACAGGCAGGTAGGAATTACTGGTAGGAACTACAGCATAGCTGCAATTCCCATGCCATTCCCTGAGTGTGTGGGGGGATGCAGGAAGGTGACGCATTTCCATCTGGCCATCACTGGTATGCTCACTGTGGAGAGCAGCTTGTACCTTTGGGCCAGGTGTTTCACTGTCCTGAGAGACAGGAAGCAACAAACAGCCAAAACAACGTTGGGAGCAGCTTTTCAGTGTGGAGGCCCAGAGACTGATCCCAAAATCAACACACTAAAGACTGGGCTAAACATGCACAAGTGATTTGATGTAACAGCAAAATCAGCACCATTCCTTTTCCTGCCCCCAGATTATCCAGAAATTCCTGCACACAAAGAAAAGGAGAAAATTCCATGGCTTTATAGGACAAGTCAACCACTGATATACTTGCAAGCAGAGAGATATATTAGGGTAAAGGTTGCAGGGGGACTTCAGAATTGGACAAATAAATTGTTTTATTGATATATTTTCCCCATCCATGGAGGCTTTCTTATGATATAGACTTTTCCCCAAAAGCAGCCTGTTCCAAAGGCCAAGGAAGGCAGGACTCCCTGTGCTGGAGACAACAGGTGTCCCACGAGGTAAAATGCGCTACACATTGACATGAGCACGAGGCTGTACTACCCATGAAGGACACATCCACAGAGACTTGCAGGAAGCAACAAGATGAGTAAAGCCTGAAATCCCATAAATAGCAGAAAACATTGAGGATGTAGAAATGCAAAACATAAGAGCAACCAGCAAAGCCTAGGGCATGGCACCCAGAGTTGAAGGGGATAAGACTTCTGGGTGGCCACAGGAGCTCATGCCTGGGATATTCCCTTCCTCTGTGTGGCTACTTCAGCCAGGCATGATCTCCCCTCATGAGACCACATCAGAGCCAGGCTCAAGCCTGTTCCATGCAGGTTTCCTCTGCAAACCCCAAGCAAGTTTTCCAGTCATCTGTCAGGGAGGAACAGCAGCAGGGCCACCCATCACAGGGGCAGGGTGAAGACAAGTACGTGGAAGCACATATGAGGCTGCAGCATCAGGCACTAACAGAGATGAAAAACCCTGAGAGGAGAAGCAGGTCTGAGGTTTGCAGCATCCCCATCCCTGCCTTACAAAAGGGCTTCTTTACCTTCAGGAAATCCTCATGCAACAAGAGCATCCAGCTTGGAAGGTGAAGTGTGATCCAAGGTCTGCTGAGGGGTCAGGACATCAAGGCCTGTGCTCACAGCTTTTTCATTGCCTGTGGAGAGCCCAACAGACTCTAAAACGCATCATTATCTCATTTCCTTGTCACTTCCCAAATTGTTTTTAAAGTCAGTTACAGGAGAGAGATGGGGTTCCTAAGGAAGGACAAAGCTACTTACTGGATCACACTGACAGGGTGACACCAGAGACAAGTGGTTTGAACTGAAGGAAAGGCTTTTTCAATTGTAGTGTAGGATTTATACCATTAGCATGCTGCCGTTCTGTGTGTTATTCTGAGAGCTATTCATGCATCTCTATCTTTTAGTTGAATTATATTTTTTTCCCTTTAATAAACTTGCTTATTCAGACTCACAATCACACCAAAGGACTAATTTGGATTTAAAGTATCTCTCCCTGTGTACTTGCCACAGCCATTGCTTCTTTTACTTTTTCTCCCCTATCTGCCAGTCTTTTTAATTCTCTGTCTTTTGTGTGAGCCTTGTAGGGTGAGGATCATACCTACTTCTATTTTTGGAAACCATCTACAGGGAATAAATTATGGTAATTACATCCAGCAGAATTAGATTGTAGTGACTGCCAGACATGGAATAGCCACTGTCAGAGATCCTCAGAACAAGATCATCTGGTTTTGCCCTCAAGTAAGAAAGAAACAAGGAAGATGCACCGCCAAAATCAGTATTATGAAAGTGCCTCTCATCTCTGGAAAAGTACATGGTGAATGCTGCCTGCAGCCAGGGAATCACGGAGAGAGCCAGGCATTTGAGCTTTCCCACAGAAAGGATATAATAACATTAGCAACTGCTGAATTTAAAATTGAATTCTACTAAAGTAGAGTTCCCTTTTGAAGCTACACTTATTCCCTTGCTCAAGGCTTTGAGGGTGGGTGAAACAGTGGGAAAAAACTTCGAATGCAATCTTCATTTTCCGCATTTCTGATATTTAAAATGTTTCAAAATTGTTAATGTGCTACACTTGCCCACAGTCCAAGTGATGGCTTATCTAATATTACTTTATGAAAAATTTGGAAATATGAAATAGTATTTTCCATACAATTCAGCTAAAATCTGTTTATTTATGTAGCAGAAAAAATGGTCAAATATTTTAACATTGATTTAAGGGTGTGGCATAGACCTCCCAGAGGAAAAGAAGTAGACTCACGTGAAGGTGCTCAGTTCAGCAGCTCTAAGGTGAAGGATGCCAGTGCTGACATAGCTGCTCTTTTGACTCAGACACTTGAGGCTATTTTGATGTGATGCTCTAGAGGTAAGGTGTTCAAGGAGACAAGATGCAGTCTGAGCTCCTCTAGCTTGTTCTTAACTGCTTTAAACACTTTTCCTCTTCTGATGCCTCTATCAATGTTCAAAGGTGGCCTATAAGGAGGGGAAAAATGGTCCTTGTACTCTTATCTTGCTGCTTCTTGGTGTGTTAGAGACATCTGCAAAAGCTGGGAGTCCAGCTTGTTTGGGTTTTGCTGGCTTTTACTGTGAAGAATGAAGGTTCTGTGTCTTGTTTGAGGGGCAGTCATTGGTAACCAGAGCCAATGGTGAGAGTCCTGCTGACTCTGGAGTCAGAAGCTTCCACAGCTCCAAAAAAGATGACTGTCACGTGGCACCCAGAGCAGATCTGTGTGTCTGCATGTATGAAAACCAGGTTGTTCTGAATGTGGTTCACCTTTTTGTCTAACTGATGTAACCACATGTATGTTAATGTGGATTAACATATCCATATTCATCTTCCTGTAAAAAGTATAAATTGCAGGGTTCCACAGACTTTTACTACAGTGGGTTGGTTTGTGTGAACTCTCTTCCCAGGTGGATATTCCTGATTTAAGGAACTAGTATCCATGAAAAGGCATTTTTTTTTTTGCAGTAACAAACCACCCTGCCAGTGTAAGAGGAAATCAGAATGCTCCAAATATTTTTTCAAATATTCCCCATGCTGACAATCATGACACACAGGTGATATGATTGATGAGGCATCAGGAGAGCAGAAGGAAACAGACATTTTGGATTTTTTTTTTGCCAGATTTTCCTTTAGGTTGTTGCATTGTGAGCCTGCCTTAGGGCAGTTTTATTTCTTCTCCAGCAGCACATCATCCCAGAGCAGCAGAGTTCCTCCTCTGTGCCATTCTCTGAAGGAACTCAGGGCAGAGCAGCAACCACCTGGAATGCTCCCTGATGAGAGAAGCTCACAATATCTCCCTAAAACCTGAAAATTCCTAAGTAGAGATCGGAACAGATGGGGAGATGCATCCCTTTTTAAGTTAGGATTTACATTTTCTTGCATCCATATTGCAAATGTTTTGTTGCAACCAACCCTTTTGGGATTTCTGTGATGCTTGAAATAAAAAGATAGGATTTCAGGCAACACCTGACTGTTGAATTCAGGAGCCTAAGCCCCATGGTCTTCAAAAGGTCAGCACCTTCCCCTGTGAATCTCTGACTGATTGCAGGTATTAACATCTCCTCAACCACATAAATAGCCTTGAGTAAGGAAGTATTTCAGAACATTAACCTCAGTAATTAGTCTCCTGTATCACCTCCTTTAAAGGACATATGCTGAAAAGGAGGCAATAAAGACATTCAAAGAAATTAATCCTTTTTCCTATACTTTTTCTTGTTTCCTGAGGCTGGCCCTAAGGAGGAGAGAAGTTTTGACCAGAGAGCTGGAAAGTTCCTAAGGTTGAGCCTTTGGAGATCTACTCTTTTCCCTCTCTTAAGGAGGAGCTGGCTTTGTGCACTTGTGTAAAGTGTTGTAGATGTTTCTCTCAAGGTCACTTGGCTGAAATAAGCCCCCAATATTTTCTTTCCTTATTCCAATGTGCTTTTACAATAGCTTTGTGCACATCTGGCAAAGCAACATGTACAGCCAAGCAGTTTGGATAGCTCACCCTGCAGCCCACTGCTCTTCACTGGCACAGGGAAGCCACCATGATATCTACAAGATACCTATCATAAAGATTTTTACCTTATTTGTTACTGTCAGGATTGGTGAGTGGTCTGGAGGAAAGCAGCCAAGGCTGTGGAGTTCAATTAAAACTCTCCCATTTAATGACAGCCCTTTACGAATCAGATTTCTGAATCACTCTGTTCATTCTGTCTTAATCCATTTCCTGGCCTCACATCACCCCAGCTAAAAAAGCCTGTATTGGATATGAGCAACACATATAAGCAACCCACACATCTTGCCTAACACCATGACTTGCACAGGGGGATAAGGAGCTGAAAGAAAAACAGGAGATGCAATTGATTAGACAGCAGCACCATCCATGCACTGCGCACACAAACTTCACAAACACTCCCATTGGAAAAGGAATCCCTAAGGTGCCATCGTGTGGGGAACCCACAGCTCAGGCTTATAAGAAAGCAGCGGGAAAACCTGCTGTCTCCTAGGAGCTGATGCAGCATCACTGTCACAGAGCTACCGAGTGAGTGAGCAGCACCAACTGCCTCTTCACACTATGAAACCATATGTCTTTTTAATTTGAAAAAAAGCTTGGCTGATTGAGGCTATTTATATCTGTATTTCCTATGGGAATTTTAATAGCAAAACACCAAAACACCAGATTAAGTTATCTATAATAGTGATGCTACAGACCTCTGACTATAGCATCCTAAACTCCAGCATTATAGCAACCTGCTTAGAAGTTTCTACACCTACAGAATTTCAGTCCTAGCCCAGTTATTGGGACTGCTATATTTCACTTTTAAAAGCAAACCCATCAATTATCTGGATAGTGAAACAGTGAAGGATAAACTTGAACAAGTTACATGAACATTTTAATTAAAGCACATTATGACAGAAGATCAAGAAAAGTATAGTAAGTTAACATCCATAAAAAATGTGTTGAGACAGCTCTGATATATTTTCCAGTTGTAGAAAAGGTAATTGGATGAAATGAAGGGGAAACAAATTCAATGTGATAAATGTAATAGATATTTATTGCTACAAAGGATTAGCTAGAATTACCTTCAAGCACAGGCTTGATGCTAGATATGATAATTTGATAGGAAGAAACTGCCTTTCGCTTTCATATTATATCAACTTCCTTTGTTATGATGTATCATAAAGGGGAGAAAAAAAATCACATTATGGATTTGCTGGCCTGTGGGATAACCTTGAAATTGTGCCACTGAATTTCCATGTCTCATTTTTAGACCTCCACTGTGGAACCAAAATAGTATTGAAAGTATATGGAAGATTAGAATATGAGTAAATACACAGTGTGACCTTTTCTTGCCACAGAGAAAATCCCTGCGACCTCCACTCACTGGGAGTCAAGGCACAAATGAAAGTGCCTAGAGGGAGAAGAAAAAATCTTACCCGGGAAGATACCAAAACATTCTCAGCAATGAGCATTCCTTATTGAATGAGAAAGTGTTTGTTTAAACTCTCACTCCATACATCCCATGTGTATGTAAGTAGGGTTGATATATTAATTTCACATCTGCACTGGTCTGTGCCACAGGATGTGATGAAGCACATGGCTTTTGCCCTACCCATAATGACTCATGTGCCACCCACAGTAAAGTAAGCAGAGAGGGGGGCACAGTAACTACAAATACAGAACAAACGTGTGGTTTTCTATCATTTCCCTCTTCTTGTAACTATCCTCTTCTGTTTTCCTTCAAGAAAAGAAATCAAACCTAAGCAGCAGTTTTGCCTGAACAAAGAGTGCTATAAATAAGTGTTACAAACACGGAGTGTTATACACAAGTGTTATAAAGAAGGAGTGTTATAAAGGGTTGAGAACTCCTATTTTATCTGCAAAAAAGACATGCTGACATCTATAGCACTACAAAGCAAATGGATTATTTCTCGACTGCAGGTTGTGCAGAGGTGGGACCTGTGTCTGTAAGACTGTTTCTAGCACAGTAGTGCTGCTACTAAAATATTAATAACGAATTATATACATAGCCTGAAGGGTGGGATCTTTTGCTTACACCCAAAAAAACCCACTGAACAAGCATATGACACCATCAAACACACTCACTCCAAATTGTTCTAATGCAGTATTGACATTTTTCTCCATTATCCATCACATCCATGAGATTTTAATATAATTATTTCAGAATATTGCTCAGCTCTTGTCTGCTCTTGGAAACATACCAAAATAGCTACAATTATTCTGAGATGGTTTATTTCAATATAAATCCCAAAGCGGACACTCTTATTCCAAAATAAGAGTTCTTATTTCCAATTTAATTTAATCTAGTTCTAAGATATCCTCCTGGGAGCTTATTCTGGAATAGTTATTTTGATACATTTCCAAATGTAGGCAAGCCCAAAGTCAGGGATTGAAGACTGGAGTTCGTTGAAGAGAAATCTCTGTTTTCACTTGAAAAAAAATCCAAATCAAATAAGCTTAAGAAATCCATCCCTTTCAGAAATGCAAGCCCTTACACAAAAAGGGTAGTGATCCTATTTCAAGAATAGCAGTTTGTTACCTCTGCATGGGTAGATACCAATTAATGTTTCATCAAAGGAGTCACTCACAAAGCTCCTCCACCCTTTTTTTTTATCTAAACATATGCTGTCAAAGCAAAAGACCAAAAAATAAGAGTTGGAAATAAAACCAAGAGAATAATCTAGCCCAGGCAGACTCCTGATCTTGAGAAAAACCTCCACTAGCTCAGCCAAACATTTCTATCAGTTGTTAACTGTACACAGAAGGTGTTTGTGTGCTGAATGCTAGGCTGTATACAAAATCTGCATTAGGCAAGCCTTAATAGAAGTACAATGAAGTTATGAATCCATGTAGGGGGAAAAAAGGGATAGTTGTTGCTTCTGAAAATCAACTATACCTTTTACAACAGCAAAACTTAAACTTTCTAAAATTTCTAGAATACAAAAAGAAGACTTGGAGAAAATCTCCATTTTCTTTACCTCAAATGAACTTCGGGAAATAGAATCATAGAATGGTTTGGACTGGAAGAGACATTAACAATCATCTAGAATTTGTGACTTAACAACTTCCTTGCTGGGAATAACAGCAATCAGAGATGGTGAAAGAGGACACTGTGAGTGTTTAATGTCAGAGTGGTTAAAGTCATTGGAACACAAGCAAACACGTGGACCCATCTATGACTCAGCAGCTTCCTCTCTATCCTTTGGCTTCACTGACCACTCGATAGTATTTTCAAGGCTGAAACAAATTCTTATATCAGCAGATATTGACAAATCGTTCTTACCCTGAGCCTCTGCCTCTGAGTGTATGTGGGCTCAAACAAACAGAAAAAACAAAACAATACCAAACAAAAACAAGACAAAAAAAAAAATAATAATAATACACTAAATAATACACTAATACACTAAATGTAGATATTTGATCCAAGTATGTTGTTTTTATTACATCTGCTCCACAATTGTTAGTAAGAGATCTGGTCTATCCTTTACAGATTTCGAAGACTGTCAACAATACACCTTTTTTCCTCATTTTCTAGTCACCAGCCTAACAAGAGAATTCAAGGTTTCCTTATTTTCTTTAGACCTCTTTTTTCAGCCTGACCATTCAGAGATATGCAGCAGCATTTACCAACACTGCCACCAGCACTCTACAGAGCCAGAACACAACAGCTCTATCTTGTATCCCATGGACACCTTCAAAATCTGTCCCAAGTACCAGTGAGATATGAATCCCTGTGCTTGTGACTGTGCTCTTCTCTGGGACTGCCCAAAGCCCACTCTAGCCCAGTGGTTCTGCAAGGGCCTGCAAAGGCAGCAGTCATGTCCTTGTGAGACAATTGTCTCAGCAGCCCATCTTCACCCTGGGTCACACATCAGGGACAGCCAAGATTTCTGAGCCAAGGAAGGAGTCTCCTGCTTTAAACAACATTGATTTGGCAAGCCAAACATGTAAAGGAAAGGAAGACAAAACATAGCTTCATGTCCCTTTCTTGCCTTCAAAAACACACCAATGACACCTACAGCAGCAATGCTTTGGGCCCACAAAGGTAACATTGCCGTGGTTTTGGTTGTCCTGCTCCCATGGGGAAGATTTGTCCCTTCTTCCTCCCAGTGCAGAGGAAGAACCATGATCATCCTGTCCCACATGATGCTGAGCTGTGTTTCACAGCCAGAAGAGACCTCAGTGTGTCCTGAGCTGTACAGACCAGCTGTGCTTGAGATGGAAACCGCAGAGTGAGAAATGGCAACACAGGTCCCATGCAAGCCCCTCTGATCAATCCGTTCCTCTGGATGTCACCAGCCTCCTTGTACCCCGGTAACAGCACCACCAAAGCTGTGAGGGATAGCAAGAGCCACAAAGTGAGCAAATATCTCCATCTAGTGTCCCTGAGTACTGCAGAGTACATTTGCTCTTCCGTCTCTTTTATCCCTTTCCAGTCGTCCTGATTCTTAGTGAGAAAGATGCTCTCTCCAAAAGAGAGACTAAAAATTACCACTCCCCCCAGAAGGGCATTATGCAGGCTCTAGGCATGCAAACAGCTCAGCCAGCATGCTGCTAATTACATTTCTGCAAGTCTGGTCTGAGCTTTCTCTTGAGCAACAGCTGCTTATTATTTCAGCTCACATGGTCAATCTCTGTGAGGTTTCTTTCTTGGCTCCATTCTGCTAATCTGACCACAAGGAATCGACAAATTAGTTCTAGAGGATAAATCAAAGGGGTTTCCATGTGGCCCTTACCCCCTGTTTTGCATACAGTGCTTTCCAGCTCACGACTGTCTCCTCAGTTCTCCTAGAAAAGCTCCCTGGCTACAGAGGCGTGTTATTTGAGGGTGAAATGCATTAGCCTCTGTTTGCTCCAAATTTAATTCATCTATTTAAATAATTTAATACAGCATCCATCAGTATGAAAGCTGGGCAAATTGAATCCAAAAGATTTGTAGACACATAGATTAAATAAACTACCTTCAAATCCTGGCTCTCAAATTATCACTGCCCCTGGATTAATTCTACCTTAATTAGACAAAATAATCCTCTCAAAATGATTAAATTTGTGAAATAAAGATGAAATAAACATAAAGCAAAAGCAAATGGAATATGAACAGCCAGAAAGCATAAGACATAACACAGAGCCTTAAATCATACGAAAAGTCATTCAATTTAGGTTCTCATTAGAGCTCTATAAAATCATGAGTGGCATGAAGGAGATGAATAAAAAGTTCTGTTTCTCAAAATACAAGAAATAGGGGTGCATCACATAAAATCTTCAGCCAGGGCTTTAAAGCAAACAAAAGCGAGGACTTTCTGAGAGTGAATTAAATTGTAAACTCATTGCCAAAAGTGCTGCAGATGCTGAAAGCAAGAGTAGAATCTGACAAATCAACAAAAGATAAGGCCACAAAGACTTATTAAACACAGAGATCAGAAAATCTTTAAGCCATGAACTGCTGAGGGGTGGGAGAACATATTGGGGAAACATCACTCAATACTTTCCCTGCAGTTACACCCTTTCCTTAATTATCAGCTACTGTCAGAAACAGGATACTGAGCTTGATGGGCCCTTGGTTGAGTATAATGGGGCTATTCTTATAATGTGACAAGTCACTGATTGGACTTAATTTAAAATGTTGACACTGGCTCCAGAGCCTTGTACCAGAAGGTGACTAAAGAGCATCCAAGTTAAATCCAGCTCATGGAGTTTAGGATAACAATTAGGCTCTCAGATTTACCTAAGTTGCAGGACTTGTTCACGTTGCAACTCCACTTGACTGTCAAATCCATGAAGCATCACTACTGTAAAGGCAAAGGCAGACATTTTTCTATGGCTGTGGCTCATGATGACAGCAAGCCAGCAGGTTACAGAACAAAAGACAACACTGCTCTACAAGAGGCCCCTAGCAAGCAACTTCATTAACAGCAAGGAATTTAAGGACAAAAGAAAATTTTTTAAAAGAGTAATATTCAAAAAAGGCGACAAAATGTGAAGACAGGATTGAAATTATTTACAATATCTGTTCCATGCAGGTAGCTAGAAACCATAGTGAACACTGCTTTGAAGTCTCTGGAAGTAAGCATAGAAGAGCTCATAGTCCCTGCCCTATTGGAGTGTAATGAAAAGCAACACTTAGAGACCAGGGTCAGAACGACACTTGTCCAAACTAGCCCTCAGAAATGAGAAGCAGAGCAGGTCATCACTCCAGAAGACAGTGTAGAACTGGTGCTAAATGCAAGGAGAGGTAAGGAAACAATCCAGTTTTATACCCTTGCAGTAAGTGATGCAGGCCCATACCTCCAACATAACAGGCAGCACCACCTGACAGGCTAATCCTCTCCTCTTCAACCACAACACCAAAGTTTCTGAGCAGCAAAGCATCGAGACAACTCAGTTTTAAGCTAGTTTTAACACTACCTGGAGAGTCACCAGGACTCTGAGAGCAGTGCAGCAAATGACAGTCAATATTGCCATACCCCGAGTCTACTGCCAGAGCTGGATCATCCCACCAACTGCATTTTTCAAAAAAGCCAACATTTTATATTTGTCTGCTAAAAAAAAAATTGTATATAATATGAAAAAAAAAAAAAAAGCCCTAGATTGATGCAGCCTGCAGACCTGACTCAGTCTTTATTGTCTTCAGCAGAAAGACCCTTTATGCCCTCCTGGGAGTGGAGTGCAGCCTTCAAAGTTGCCTGGAAACGTAAAACATGACAAGACTGTTCAGGTATTGAAGCAGCTCTCAGAAGCCAGGTGAGGACAGCCTCAGGCTCCCACAAAGCTCATAGAGAAACTGATTACCAGGAGCAGCAGAGTGAGTTCACTGCCTTTTTCACCCACATCAAGAGCCCTCAAAAGCCAGACAAGTGGGTGCTCCCAAAGGTGGCACTGGGATATGCAGGCAGGTGTGCTTCACCACTGTGACATTTCAATCACATCAAAACCAGCTCTTTTTTTCCCTTGTTTTCCCTTGTTCCTCCTCCCTCAGTTCCCCATGCAAAGTCTGTCTCCATCTTCCACCATCATCTTGCTGTAGCAGAAACAGCCAAATCCCTCAGCCCAGAGTCAGAAAATGTAATGTCCATCCTGCTGACTGTTCTGAGCCAGCTCTCACTCTGCACCTTCCTTTGGGGAACAGTTCTCAGCCACACATATTTCCTCCACCAGACTTGTGCTGCTACTGACCTCTACTCCTGAAACAGCCTTCAAAATCCTTATCAAGGCTTCCCTTCACCAGTCACCATCCTGACCCATACACAGCCTTAAAATTACAAGCTCTGGATCCCTGCCAGCTTAAATAAAGCAGATCCAAATGACTTTAAATCTCCTCTTTTTTTTGTTTTTTTTTTCCTCTCTGCATTTTCCATACACAGTGTTAAGACCCACAGCAGAAAACTCTGTGTTATTCTGCCATTTGCAATGCCACCCACCAAATGGTACGGTGGAAATAGTTAATCACATAGGCTTGGGATATGCATAAGCTGAGTTGTAAAGGTGCTAATAGATATATTTGAATTCAAAAGAGATCTGAGAGGTGGAAAATAATATCTTATTAGTATGCTATATGTGTGTGCAAAGCAGCAGCCTGTTCTGTAAAAGATGGGGGAAAAATTGTAGAATCAAAGCCTTTAGCTTCTCCTATAATAACACATTAAAATCAGTAATCTTTATATTTTTTCTCATTAGAATTATTAACGCTATTGATTTCTATATCTCAGAATTTTGTACCATTGCAAAAGATATTACACACAATAAATCTGCATTTCTGTATGTTGACAACCACTCATGTCTGTGTCTGGGTCCAGCCTCAGATATCAGCATCTCAGTGTTTCCATACAACTTGCAGTTTGCCTGGCATTTGGAGGAATGTGTTGAACCCAAATGATGTGGGAAATGGATCCTCAAAATGAACTGTTAAAATGTAATGAATATGGGCTGAAATAATACAGCATGGAACCATCTTCAACTTGCTTACCTTTGTTTCCCAGAACAGACATATTCCTCAAATACATGTAATTTATGGGAATTGCTGTTTCTGTCTTCAACACACTTCTGGTTTGCAGGTTGTTTTCTCCCATTCTCTTTGCTCTCTCTATGAGCAACAGCCTTCACAGAACAGGTCCAATTGACTGTATGACTGAGCACTTATTTCAAGGGGCCAGGGACAGAGGTTCTCCATAGAGGCAAGGGAGAATAAGATTCATGAAGCAGACAGACTAAGCGTCAGCAGGATTATAAGCTAAAAACTTAGAAAAAACAAGTATACCCAAGCAAATAATCCAGGTTTCATTACAACTATTTAATGTGCTCTTGTTAGTCAACTCAGTAATTATATCACATCCATCACATTTACATTTCAGCTACAGAATTTGGAAATGATTCTGCAAGAGAAAATTTGAGGGGAACAAAAGGTTATCATTTCTTTTTAAACCTTGGGGCATGAGGGGGAGAATAAATACTGGGCTATTTGAACTTACAGTGTTTTCACTGGCATAGATAGGTATAAGATTTCAATCTGTTCCCTTTTTAAACTGAATTTCAACATTAAAAATGGATAAATGGGTTGTCCCACCCGCAGCACGCTCTGGGGACCACAGGCATGACTGAATTTAAAAAGGCATGAGGCAGTCCCTGCCTGTAGACATTCTCCCCCCTGTGCAGTTCTCTAATGTACAAACTGGCACAGTGAAACCTGCCACTAGAGACCCTGTTTCCAGGAGCAAGGGGCTACTCTTGCAGAAACTCTTCTTGGTTCATCTGGTCTCAAACAGCAAACCTAGATGAGACAAAAGTTGCTCCCACGGGCTTCTACTGGGAAGCACTTTCCTTTGTACTGAGTAAGTAAAACAGAAAACGAAACAAAGCAAATCCTTTGGGCATATTCCACTCTCCTCAGCTGTTCAGCATCGACCTCCCAGGATCTTTAGCAGCATGAGTCAGGTTAAGCAATCTCTGCCAACCAGGGCAACTGGAAGATGCCATCCTGAGTGTGGCACACGCACCTGAGGCCGCCGTGCAGCTCCGACTCCTGCAGAAGGGCATGGCTAGCCAAGTACCACAGCAGCCACTTCCAGTGGGGAGGGCAAACACATTGCCCACACTGGGGTCTGAGACCGGCTTTGCAAGCCCCATCTTTCAACCTAATGTTGCCTTGAACAGCATAAGTTTGTCTCCATATTGTATTCAGCACACTGGCTGCCTTGGGGATACCAAAAAGATAAAAAAAAACCAGGAAAGGTTTCCTGGAAACCATTCCAGAAAAACAATCTGCAACAACTACTTTCACCTCTGCAATCACAAAAGTTGTCAAGAATCCAGAGGTCTGGAAAGTGAAGCTTCCTGCTCACTTTGAGCGCAGAAGAGGCTGCCCAGAGGGGTTGTGGAGTCTCCTTCTCTGGCGATACATTGTCAACACACCCCTGAGCGATGGGCTTTAGGGGAGGGGAGTATGGAGGTTGGACCAGATGAGCTCCCGCCATCCCTGTCACGCATTCCGTGTGATTCTGTGATTCATCATTTCCTGGGAATGATGTGGTGCTCCGGCAAAGCACACAGCGCACTATACATGAAAGTCAGGGTGACACAGTAGGTGGATAATGTGAAGCACATACATCTACTCTGTTCTGCAGGGATCAAAACATCCATTCCCTTATCCATGTATTTTTTGCAAGGATGAATCATACCTATAGCAATTATGTTTTCATTAGTTAACGCTGAATCTGTCTTTCCTGAATTAAAAAAAAACAAAACAAAACAAAACAAAACAAAACAAAACAAAACAAAACAAAGCAAACAAAAAAAACCACAAATTCATTTAAAAGTTATGATTAAATGAAACAAGGCTCTTCTGCAGGACATTTAAACCTTGCTTAATCACATGCAAATCTCTAAAATCAACATTTACATAATGCTCACTCCATCACTTTTTTAATTTCTCACACAAAATATTTTATTCTTTTTATACTGGGTCCTCTACATCACCTCTGAAAAGTATCCCACAAAGTACAAGTGTATGTACATTCAAAATACAGTGGCAAAAAACCTCTAGTCCGAAACATAGAACCCTCAAAACTAGTGCATGTGCATACAGGTTTTTAAAGTTGAACTGCATAAAACCCCAACAGGAATGTAAAACACTGAAGACCTGATTACCATTTTTGCACCAGTACAGCTTCCAGGAAGATGCAATATCTTCTTAGTATTTTTCAAATGAATCTTTATCAAGAATATTATTATTTTGCTGTCACTGGGGTTTGATTAGTACCTATTCACAAATGTTCCAGTTTGGTTTTGTGGTTTTTAATGTTCAGCTAGAAATCATAGTGTTTCACCTACCATGGACATCATGGGTTTTTTGGCGGGTTTTTCTTCTGTCCCTGGAGTTACAGCATAAGCAGCTTCACCATAGAGTTTAAGATCTCCTTTAAAAACAATCTCTCAAATGAGTGAAAACTATTGCTGCTGGGAGCTCAGTGGGTAGCAGACATACCAGGAGCTGCTGAACATTCAGTTCATGCATTGGGCATAACTGGAATTGGAAATAATTAGATGAATATTTCAGCCCTGAACTGTGCCTGTTCCTCTAATCCTCTCTGTTGCAACTATATTTGCTGCTTAGAAATATCAGTTTTAATTCCCATTTCCTAATAAGTGCTATCAAGCACCACTCTCTCGAGTTCATTATACAGAACTGGATGAAACGTTAGGTCAAGTGTAACTCCCAGGTGAGCTTACATTACCATTTGCCTCCTGGTTTCTGTGTGTGCTCTGCATGTTCCACCTCAAGCGATGGCAGATCCTTTGTAAGCGCTGAAATTGTTCAGCTGGGCCCTCAGGGCACCCCAAAACACAGCAGACATCACACAACAACTGCCACAGCCCTGAGGTGTTTAGCTACAGCAGTGCAGCTGGTGAAAGCAGGCAGCCCAATAGCTGATAAATGTCACCAGGGTTAGCACAAATCATCCTTCACTCAGTGTTTTTCTCATTCTTCCCATCCTCTTTCATGACTTTGAAATAAAGTTACATAAGCAAAAACTGTCGGTTCACGTCCACGGCAAATTACGAGCATGAAATACGTGACAACTTTACATATTTACAAGGCTTGGAGGAGGCATTTGGATCATCAGGAGCCTTAACCACATGGTTTTTAATATGCATTTCCAACTCTCAGGGATATGATGAAGAGTGTTTTACTGCTGCCTGAGCACTAATGGATTTGGAGCTGTTAACTGTAGTCCAGAGGCATCCTGAAATGGTGAGCTAATGTGCATTTAATTTTGCTTATTTGGTTTTAGCACAACCAGGTTTAGTTATAACACTGTAGTGTCAGCACCAGCCATCTGGGTGTTGAATACTGGGAGAAAAGGATGTGAGTGGTCAGTGAAACCCTTTGAGAAGGGCAAATTTGAAGAAAAATAGATGAAAAACAGAAGATATACAGGCAGAGATAAGAAAAAGGAAAAAAAAAAAAAAGAGTCGGAGAGACAACAAAACAACAGCAGTAACAGGCAGAGTAAAGCACCAAAAGGGAGTGCCTCAAATAAATATCCACACATCTGGTTGCTCCACACATCCAGGTAAAGACTGGGTGCTGCTGGGAAGCTCTCTGAAAACACTAATATCAGCAAACTGAGAGATGCCGGTGTTCCTGTTTTAGATATCAGTCCTCAAATTAGGCTATGAGTACTGAATCCTCTCCTGGAAAAAGAGCAATCCTGAAACTATTCAGTTAGTCCTGGAAACACTTAGGGACTGCATGGCCATTAAGCAGCTCATGTTAAGTTCCTCCATGAATAGCACTCAAAATACAATATTTCAAAACAAAATGGGGAGGAAATGCTTTTCAAGGAAGAAACTTAACATAAGCTACTTTGATATTCTCCTGTGGACTTTCATCTGTAAGTTTTGCAAGTTATAATGGGCTGGCAGGATGTTGGCACAGGAACTAAAGGATGACAAACCAAACAATGATACAGAATCACAGAATTTTCTGAGTTGGAAGGGACCCACCAGGATAGTGTACAGAAAAACAGGATCATCTCAGGCTTTTAGAAGTGCTGCTACCAGCAGGAAGAGAGTCCAAAGAAGCAAAAGGGTCAAAGATGTGAAGACTAGAAGATCTGAACAGGGACATCTCTTCTGCAAACCAGGAACACGATCCTCTTCCTCAGCTCTAGATGTTCCCCTCAGGTACATCCCAGCTGGTAAGGACCTGAAACGCAGACACATTCCCAGGGAGAGGAAGGTGTGAACACAAGATGCCTCTCCATGTACTTCAGGGTGAAGAAAAAACTAGAGTGCAGTGAATACCATGTCCAGAGCTGTATGCACAGACCAGCAACCAGACTGAGACCAGTTCAGCCAACCAGCCTCAACACAGAGCAGCATCCTGGCAGGGAGACCATGAACCCGCTCCAGCCTGAGCAACTCTTGGCACTAACAAATGGACCAACCATAAAAAAATCTCAATAGATCATTTTCATCCTTATAATTTTGTTACTAATTATTTCACATCAGTCCAAAACAACCTTCCATAGCTCTTATCCTGTCAGGGCCTAAAGCAAGGCCAGCTCTGAGCAGACACTGGATATATTCCCCTAATTTTTAAGATTAACTGTGTAATATAACTTTGTCATCACCAGCAACAAGGACTCTCCCAACCTTGGAGAGCCTTGTGGGGGGACTTTTAGAATCACATTAAAATATGTCTGGTCTTTAGCACTGGTCAGAATTTCACTGTTTTTCATATGGTAAAGTAAACTGAAGACAGAGGAAAATCCACCATCTCTGAGTGATTTTGAATAAGCACCAGTTAAACTGTAATGTCAGAGGTACAAGTTCTTACCTAGAGTGTAGATTTAGAACCTGCTGGTAAATTAATATTTAACAGGAATCTTAGGACTTTAGGAGCATGCTGCCCACTGCAGGCTCTTTTGTAGTAAAGAAAAGAAACTAAATACCAGACAAGGTTTCATTATGCGCTCATACACCTACTTATAATGGGACATTTTTGGAGTAGTCCCCCATAGCAAGGGCCTGCAGCGGTTTAGGCCAGGTAGGAGCAGGGATCACAACACAGGAGTGCTGCCTCCATCACACTAAAGTGCATCTCACATATGGGAACACCACCTGAAGCTGGATGCTGCAAGGTCCAAGCTGTGCTCTGAGCTGGACCAGCTCATTTGGCCTGGGTCCTGGGATGGTGTTTTGCAGCAGAAATTGCAGAGAAATCCAGAAGGATTAGTAGCTGGACAGCAGGAGTTGAACTGAGAAACCTGCTCCTCCTGCCAAATAAATGTAGCAAATGAATCTTGGGTAATGGAAGTAGAGGGTGCTGTGTGAAGGAAATGCATATTGCTGTCTCCCACAAGGAGGAGGAATGGTTGCACCAATTAAATTAAATCAATTTCATAGCCAGTATTGCACTACTATCTGTAGAAAGTGATATTTCAATTAAGAGCATTCTCTCCCAGTTTAGATTAGGACAGTTCATAGTAAATTTTTTTTAATTAATATAAACCATTTCTGAATTGAAATCCGAGCCTTTACAGCACACCATTAGCCGATTTCATGCAAGCCTAGAAAAAGTAACTTCCCAGCAAGATACATAAAATTATGAGAAAGATTTTTGGGGTTTGTGAGAACATTTATTATTGCCACTTCTAAAATTCATTTCTAAACATTGTGAGATTTTACTTTATTGTGGCTGGCTTTGTGCTTGAGTGCTGCATAGCAGTTTGTCTGTGTACTGAAAAGGGTTTTTTTGCTGATAAAAGATACTGAGAATCCTCTTGAGCTTGGACTATTAAATGGCCAATGAAGATCTATCAACTTCCAAGCACTTTTTTTTTTTTAATTGACTTATGAATTTATTTGACCAATGATTACACAGCTCTTCAAACACTTTGGAAGATTTTGTTTGTTTGTTTGTTTTTTATAGGAGAAATAAACTCTTGAATGGCAAAACTGGTGAATAGTTTTGGTAGGTAAGCCTGCCCATCAGAAGTAAGGACATTCAGAATTTGAGTGTTCAGTCAGACTGACACAGATTTACTGCAAAAAGTGAAAGCATACAGACATTTGAGTTAAGCTGCTTTGTGGGAACACCTACTGGAGTTTTCTTCCCCTGCAGTGAGGTTTTATTGTCATCCCATCTCAGGCAAGGTCCGCTCTTGGAATATTTGCCAGTAAAATCATCTTCTATGTATATATGGGGAAGAAGGGAGCAAGGAGGGGAGAGAGGGAGGAAACAAGGGAGAGGAGAAATGAGATCATAGGATGTTTTTAGACTTGCCAGCATATATATATTTCTGTTGGAAAATCACTTTAGCTAACCTCATTTGTTTTATTCCTTGTTTTATGATATGCCTGGTATAACTAACAATGCCAAGTGCAACTTTTTGCTGTTAGGTGCTTATAAAGGCTCCAACTATATTAGACAACTGTGAGAAATGAACCTACTGCTCATCTAGAGGTTATCTGAGATGTAGTGAATGGTTTTTCACATCTCCTCAGTTCAGTTTAGCAGAAAGTGCAGTGGCTTGGATTATTTCAACTCAGATGGTTTGAGATAGGATTGATAGTGAGGTAGAAATCACCGCACCACATTCTGCAACAAACAACTTTCTGTCTGAGAGCAAACTAAGCAGTCACAGCTTCTGCACTGAAAACCTTTTGAACCACTTCAAGGTCTTGCTTGTGCCTGCTGACATCATGAGAGGGCTGGGCTGCAAAGCTATTCCTCTACACAAGACATGTTCTAGAGTAGCCTATGGCCATGACTCAAGAAGATAAATCCTATGGCTCTACTTGCATTCCTCTGTCACAGTTTCTGGTAATTTCTCCATCCCTCTTAGGAATAGGAAGACATATCAGCCCTCAAACCACAGATGAGCCAAGATTTGATCCTGCCCCTCTGATCCTTCCAGGCCTCAGCTCCCTGGTCATACGTAGGGCTTCTTTGAAGCCACACTGGTACAGCTTGTGTAAGCAGTTCCAGCCTATTAAACTATTCCCTGGGGAGTTTTCCTCACCTAGAAAAGTTGATAATGTCCTTATTTCAGTTAAGCATTCATTAGCTTTCTGTATGCAAGCCATTGAGTGGGCAGGGAAGAGCAGAAGGATGTGTATTGAGAAGACACAATGTTCTCCTCTGGCAATGTGGGAAGACTGGCACATCATAATGTTCAGGAATAATAATTGCACCTCTAGCACTTCCACTACCTACTTGATCAATGTTTAATAATTAACATACTGATGTTTTTGAAAAGTAACCACCAGTCCAGAACACAGCTTGTGAGGGTCAGTAAAAGGGCAATGGAGGAAAACTCTTTAAAACGACTGAGTAAGAAATTTGATTGAAAACAAAAAGAGTTGAAAAGCAAGTTACTGTTTCTGACTTTTGTTATAAAAAAGCAAAATCTCAATATAAAAAAAAAATTAAAAAATTTAAAGAACACATTTTCACCAAAAACACTGGGAAAGCAGGAATAAGAACTGTTTTGCGTGACTTATGTTGCCCTTTATGCAGGCCAAGCTCTGTAGTCCAGTTGTACATCCTGTCATTCCTGAAGATATCATTTCATTCCCCCTCACTCACGAAAACCAGTGCTTCTGGGGAACCTGGCTTACAGGGCAAAAGTGGGGCATGAGGAAAACAAGTGGCAGCTTTCTGAAGGATTTGGCATAGCACTTCCAAACCAAAGGCACAGGTCTTGGCTGTACTACCTCTGTTTTCAATGAAAAGCACCTATTTCTGCCAAAATTCTATTGAAGTTCAAGTGATTATTTTATTATATCTTAATTGATTGAAAATGTTACTTCTCCATTTTTGTGAATTACCTTCCTTGAACCATTGGAGGCAAGGATGGACTAATCTTTTTTCTTATATTAAAAAGGAGAAAATGTGGTGCTATATGACTTGACTAATTTTGCTAGACTTTCAAATCTAATAATAGTGTTCTTCCTAATTGATTTAGTCTTTCTCAATTCCACTTAATTTAGCTTTCTGCTTTAATTAAATCACAACATATTTTATGCCAGGAGAGAATTGGTCATTTTTACCTGCTGATATAATTACAAAATATCACCACAATGCACAAGAGAATACTGAGGTCTATAGTTATAAATAAACTTAAGAGTTAATTTTATGCTTCTGTTTACCCTCTAACATTTACAGTACATTTGCACTTCTGAAATATTTCATGGTGCTATGTTTTACAGTGTTTTGCAGATGGTCTTGCAATTCTCAGCCTGCAATAATAGGAATTAAATATTTATGGTTGTGCATAACTTTGATTCTCTCTGCAGTCTTCAGAGTTCCCTGCAGAAGTCAGCATTTGTCAGCTCAGAGCCGACACCAGCGATGATTGTACCGGCACTGCCTCGTGCTAGAGCAAAGACTCTCTCTAGCCCCAGCTCATCCATAATTTCAGTGCATTTCATCCCAACCTCTTCACAGAAAAAAGTTATCAAAGTCAAAAACGGTGTCCTACTTTTCCAGCCTGAGGAAGACATCATCTGAGAGCTGAGATTTTGCCTTGGTTTCCATGCATCTCGCGCACACCTTGGAGTGGGAGGTTTGACTCTGTGTGGGACATTTGTAACTCATGCCTCCAATCAGGCCAAGACTTCAGACTTCCCTCCATGGGACAAAAGACACACAAGGAAGAGACATACATGCTCTCTCCAGGGTGCTTCAGTCTTGCCCAGAGGCTGCAGCGGAGGACTGAAGGAGCAGGTTTCAGGGACAGCTGCCCTTCCTCCATCTAGAGCCACAACAGAACAGGACCAGGAGAGCATCCAAGCTCTCAGCAGAACCAAACCTACAGCTGACAGACACAACAGCTGAGACAAGTCTTTGCCTACTGCTCTCCTGGGTCCTACTCCCTCCTGGGTCCCCATCTCCTCCTTAAAACCAGTTCTGGTGCTGTTCACAAACTCTGTGATCCTTTTCTAACTAGTAGACAGAAAAGCCCTGTTAGTGGCAGGCCATACCACACATTTATTCTAGAAATTTCAAAACTAAGTAAGAATCAAAAATTAAAAGTACTGCTAGTGTATGTTAAAAATGCCAAGACTTTTTAATTTCTTTCTCTGTTCCCTTATCTGACCATCTGTACTGCTTTGAGAACAGGAACTCGAGTTGTGTTCCACTGTACACAATGAAATGGACCCCGGTAAATCTGCAGGTCCCTCCCAACAACTTTTGCCCTCTGCTATGTAAATGAAATTATTTTATTAAGTTATTTTAATGATAATATGGTACTCTTACATTAGGCCTGATTTCCTTTCAGCAGAGCCTCAAAAGAGGCAGCTCATTTGGAGCGTGCTTAAGCACTTGTACCTCCTTATTGTCTGAACTTTTCTAATGTGAATTCTTGTAAGACAGAGCACAACATGAATTATGTGTATCTCTATTCACTCATAAGCCTATAAAAATTTGCACCTACTCCCTTCCTGCTTTTTCTCCATTTTGGATTTGTTGTTTTCTTCTCAATACAATCTGTTAGGGAACTGGTAAATCCTTTATATCAGTACATGTTGCTATTTTCAACTTTGAATGCAACCACCTAAAGAAAAAAAAGGTCCAGAAAGGAAAATATTCCTTTGCTATACATACACTATTTTATTGTTCCTAAATATAATTTCAATTTTTATCTGGCAAAAGCTAGGAAGGGACAGTAATGGTTTCTCTTAAAAAAAAATGAGAAAAGCTTAAAAACTTATGAAACAAGATTTATGCCTCCAGAGGGGTCAAAATGCCCTGTGTCTCAGTGTGAGCAGAGTTACATGCCTTCCCATTTGAACATAATCTGTGATGTGCCCTGTCTGAAAGAACAGTCTGTCTGTAACTTGGACATTCATTTAATAGAAGTGAGGAAATCCTTTTTATAATGCTGTGCACAGATACAGAAAATTATCTCTTGTGCATAATTGCACATGACAATTCAAAATTTTTTACATGTGTGTTTGCATACATATATGTGCATTTATAATGATACAAAAATAATAAAAATATGTTATTCATGACTCCCACTAACAATACTGCTGCATATTCCAGTGGTAAATGGCTTCAGAAATCTCCCAAGGGATGTTGTCATTGCAGCAATATTGTTCCAACACTGCTGGAATAGGACAACTGGAGTGGACAATTGCTACGGTCAACTCACTCCTCATGTGGAGATTTACTGACAGTGGAGCCTCTGGTAGGTTTCCATGACAGAGCTCTACCTACAGCTGCACCAGCTCTCTACACAAAAATATAAGTAAAGTCTTCAAATCATGTGAAGGCTCACAGCACTAAAGCTAAGATCTGAAAATGTTTTATGGAAATATTAAATATTTTAACGAAATATAGCTGTGTAGTAACTGGATTGGTTCAGTTTCAGATTGCTTGATGTAATCACGTCCACGGGGCAGTGTCTATCTGGAGATCTCCATCAGTCTAAAATTAACTTGAGTTTTAATAAAAAATTGCAAAATGAAAACAGAAAACTAATGGCAAAGGCAAAAAGGTACTAACTTCTTAACCTTTAGTTTCTACCACTATGACCACAAACTAGTAGCAGAATTCAATCATTGATTTTACATTTGAAATCACTTAGATGTTACCCACAACCTGCTGATGTAGTAGCTGAAGGCAAAAGAAGTTAAGAAAAGGTGAAGGATAATTAAGCAACTCATAATACGTTACTGCTATACATATACACAACATGGAAACAAAAACAAATCACATTAGCAAGAAGAACACATGGAGAGAACCTAGTGCTTTTCCTGAAAAATTGTCCAAACTTCTTCCTTTAAGTAATACTTGGGAGCACATTGGGTTTTAAGGCCAATTTTTCTCACATATTGAAATTGTGGGAACATTGACTTTCTTCATTAAGTCAGAGCTATAATCCATATGACTGACAATAAAAATATTCATGTTACTTTGTCCAGTTTTCAGCTGATTATCACCCTCTGCAAGCAAAGCTGCAGGAAGCAAAAAATTGAGTAACTCATTGAAAAACAGACCAATCTGCTTTTCTCTCACAAATTAAAATGTCCACCTTTGGGAACACACTGGCAAATTTAACTAAAAAACATATTTGTCTATGATCTGCTCAGCCTATGACCTACTTCATATATTATTATTTATTTGAAGTAAATTAACTTAAGCATTGCCAATTATCAAGTCTTTATTTATTGAGCATCACTGGGCTTGTACTCAAAAAATCCTAATTTAGTTTCAGAGTCACAACTCTTTTTAAAAACTTTTGCAAGTCTGTCCTGTACTTCCTATAGAAGGACAAAGTTGTTCTTACACAACTTTGCTATAATCATGTAACATTATTAACTTGACAGAACTATTGCTGGCCAGACCAACCCTTGTCTGCAGTGTGGCTCATGACATTTAACCTCTGGCCTCCTCTACCCTGCAGCTCCAATGCTGCCAAGACCAGCATTTCTCAAAACTGGAGCAATCTTCCTTCCTGTGGGCCAGAGAGGTCTCCAGGATCACCTGCAACACACTGGAGTGCTCCTCTCAGATTAGAATCATAGAATCAGTTAGATTGGAAAACACCTCTAATGCCATTAAGTTCCAGCTGTTAGGGTTCTTTCTGCAACAAGTCCAGACTTTTGGCCCAAGGGTACAAAACTTGCTCACAGATTTTGATAGGCTTGCAGTGAGGGAGACCCTAAGCCACAAATCCCAAGCATTTGGGAGAGTGTCCAGGAAGTATCACTGTGTACTTTCTCTTATCTTCCTCTCTCACCAGAATATCTGCAGCTTGACAAGAGGCAGGATAACTGGTCTGAAATGGTATTTCTTTGCTTGTGTCCATTAGGAATTACTGGCCAAAATTTGATATCCAGAATTCAGAAAAAGAATGAGGTGACATATGTTTCCCTTGCTCCCTTTTTCCCTTTTCTTTTTTATATTCCAAGAAGTGCAAATAACTCACTGGTTTTAAGAAATCAATGAAGACTGTCATGTCCCTGCAAGTAAATGAATGACATTTAGACTTTCCACTATACAAGTTTGAATATCTGATTGATTTTATGCTGGAGAATTTAGTTTAGGCAAGCAGTACTGCTAAAGTCTCATGCATCAAAACAAGGCAGACTTCCATTTGAGATCTCCTGAAAAATAGAGTGAAACTGTCCAAACTCTTCAAGTACACTTGGATTGCTTGACCTTGTCGGGGAGCTACTTGTATCACCCAGGGAAGTGCAGCACAGAGTGAGACTATTCTTCCATTTCCAAGGCCTCCACTTTGCTATACCCTTCTACATAAATGATGAAAATTATCTCAGGAATTAAAGTACAGATTAAAACACAAGTCCAAGATGTTGTCAGAACAAGGGTGTTAATAGCACAGCAGAAGTTAAAGTTTAAAACTGTGCCAGCAGAAAAAAAGCAGTGCAGAGACACTTCAGCTAGAAAACTTCCTGGGGAAATAAGGTTGGCAGTGGCTGCAAAATTTGTTCAGACCTTGTGCACGTTAAAGGAAAACTGCCCCCAGCTATGTCAGTGACTCCAGGTCACTGAGAACTACAGCTTCCTTCCCAATACCTAGCCAATGGTCTCACTCAGCTGACTAGTCTACAGTTAAATCTCAGTATATTATTTAATTCTGAGTTTTAAGATTAATTCTTTTTTTCTGTCATTTGACTGGGTTTTTTCACCTTCCTTATTAAGGAGAAAGTTGGACTTGAGTTTTATATCATGACAGCACCCTTCCCTGAGACCATGTGCTGATAAAAAAGGCTCTGCAACTTCCATAGCCATTTTTTCTTTTAGATACTAACCAAAGCAATAACAATTTTATCTGAAGAACACATATGCATTTGAGGTTACCAACAAAGAGAAAACAGCTTTTTATTACCTGAAATATTCTACGAAGTTGTCAACAAAAGAAGAGTCAGTTGACTGAAATGCACATCAGTCAATAAACCAACAATCAGCATTTCAAATCACTCAGGGAAAAATATGTTTATCTGTGGCTGCTTTTATGAGTGGAAATTAATGCAGCCAAATTTCAGAGAGGAATAAATGGCCTTTTGTCACAGCCACCACAGCCAAATTGTTATTACTTTCTGACTTCTGTCAGAATGTCAAAACCCAGAATTTCACATGACATGTGAGTGCAGAGTCCCCTCAAACAGAGACCAAGGAGAGGATATTGCATACAACCAAAGCCAGCCCCTTCCAGAGCTGGATATATTCACACCTACCCTGATTTGGGTGAAAAACGAAAATGGTGCAGGGTGAATGTGCCAGCTCAAATCCATGGCAAGGTGTGCTGCTGCATTTCCAATGAATTGCTAGTGGCAGGTCAGTTTCACCAAACGAGAAGGGAGCTACAAGTGTTACATCTCAGGAAAGCACAGGTTATGATCGCCAGACCAATACAAGATAAATAACAGTGTATCCCACACAGCCTGCCTATCTTAAATCAGTGCTGCCAAACTATGCCTTTTGAAGGAGAGATAAAAATGACATTGAAGGTTTTCATGTGGCTTTTACTTCAGGGTAAATCCATTCAGCCCGGGGAGACATAAAGATCCTCTCAGAGAACCTGCTCTTATCTAGCAGCAGCATTCCTGCTTCACCAGGGCTGAGGACACTTTTAATGCACCTGACCAGCAGGGTCACTTAGGCATGCCTTCCCACAGAACAGAGCCCTAATTTGATGAGTATGCAGAGCATAACACCAAAGCAAATCACGACAGCTTTAGATCCTGTGCCCTGCTCATCTCCCCAAAGAACTCCACTTCTGCTTGCAGTGACTAGTTTCCAAACTTTTCTGACAAATGAGTCATTACCTATCCACCCATGATTCTTTCAGCAGGAAAAAAAAAGGCTTGTGCAATATCCATCACTCTGAGGGATAGCAACAACTAAAGAACAGCTATTACCAACAGGGTGCTGCTCACAGAGAGCAGAGGACCAGCCTACAAATCCATGTGTCAGGTTCTCCCAGGCCACAGCATCTGCAGACCACCACCTAGAAAACTCCACAGCTAACAGAGGGACAGGGCTGGCTCCCCAGGACCCCCATGCCAGGTTTTTCCATGCTGAGAAAAGCTTGGCCACTGCAAGTGAGTGCCAGGCAGAGCCAGCTCTGCAGGAGAGCTGGTCCCAGCGTTGCAGCCTCACTGCCGCACGCAGGACTCCCGGAGAATGGCTGAGGTCTCCAGTTCCCCTAATGACATTACTAACAACTACCTCATACTGCAAAAAAGATTACTTTTATGCATTTTTCCTGAACATTTCAAGGAACCATCTCCTAAATACCAACCTTCCTTTGAAATTCTTGAGTTTACCCAGGTAGCATCTCACTCCATGCCTATTCCCTCCCCCTTTTGTTTTCTCTACCATCAATGTGCTTCTGCTTAGAATCATTTTAAAATTAAGTTTTCATGTTAGTTCTTTATTAAGTATCTTAATCTAAGTTTTTTCTGTTGCAAAACAAGTAAATAGCATTGAGCCTTTCCAACCCAGGCCATTCTATGATTCTGTGGCTCTATCTTTGCAATTTCTTGTGCAGAGTATAATCTATGTTGCATCTTCCTGTCATATCATACTGATAGAGGCCCTATCAGCTAATTAAAGATTTTTACCCTTTTTCTTTTCTCTTGTTTTTTAGTAGCACCTGATTTTTATGGAAGACATCTCTTCCAGATAGACATTCTGGAAGCAGCAGCAATAATTTCTGACCTATTATGGGCAAATCAGTAGTATTAAGTGATCTTCAAAGCAATTCTGTAGATGGTACAAAATGTATATAAACTGCTCCACTGGCAAAATTATCTACCTTCTGGTGCCATTACACCCAACAGCCTAATATGCATAATTACAGTAATTATGCAGAGTACAGCATAAACAAAAACAAAATTATATGCTGCTTCACACTGGCACTCTTTCAGACAGAAATTCATTTTCACATTTGCAGTATTGCAAATATGGACAACATTATTAAAGCAGAATTTGAACATAATTATGCATACCAACTCCACATTAAATTGGTGTTTTCCATCTTCAGTAAGTTGTAGGTAGCTGTTGTGATGTCTTTTTGATAGTACACTAAACCACCTAAACTTTAACAACATGTAAGTCCATCTCTGCTTCTCTTTCAACAGTATCACTGAAAATACCACAGCATCTGTAACCACCTGCTACCTTCAAGCTAACTGACTCTGCTTTACATAGCATACAGAACTAGTAGGAATTGCCAGCCATGAAATCTTGACTTTGGGACAAAATAGATCTAAAATCACATCTTCAGGTAATTCTAAAATGAAACATCCTTCCTTGTTTAGAATTTAAAACATACTTTTAAGCTTTACCCACAAAAAAAAAAAAAAAGAAAAAAGAGAGAGAGGAAATATTTTAAGCAGGATGGACTGTTTCATTTCAGTTCAATTATTTTTGAGCAAAATGAAACCTTGGAGCGCAAAGTCTGAGACTTCCTACACTGCAGTAACAACCTACATGAACACAGCTCTTTCCAAAACACACATCCCCTATGACAAAATTTCAAGCTACTGTTATTTTATGCATATGGTTACAGAAAAGGAGAATCCCTGTTGGGACACAAGACTGCTGTGACTTTGGGCCTGCCACATTGGCTGGGAGGTATCCCAGACCTTTTCCTCCTGTCAGCCCAGCAGCTGAGCAAGGGTAAGAACAAGAGGGAGAGGAGTGAGTGTTTAAGGATAGAGGGTACCTGGAAAGGACTCATCAGGCACCAGAGATAAGACACTGCTGTGACTGAAAGAGTATCCAGAGCCCATCTAGACAAGCAGGAAGTGCTTGTAGTGCTGGGCTGTGACTGCAGGCAGTGGGCTGCTGCTTGCACAGAAAACCTGCTCTTGGAAACTCAGGAGCCAGAAGAGGAAGAATAAGGAGTGGCTCAGTTTAAAGCCTCCAAGAGAAGAAGGTTGATGCCAGTGGCAATTTTGGAAGTCTTTCTCACCTGTTTGGACACCAGCTCTTTCAGGAATGGTTTCATCTATCCAGGCTTTTGATACTTAGGAGTGGGAAGACAGAGGAAAGAAGGATCATTGCAAGCAAGCTGCTGAGGAAAGGAAAACTGAATAATTTGTTAAAGGATTGAATTAGTAGAACAGGTTTCCACATTGTCACATTATGATAACCTCCTTCAGCTCAGAGTGGGTACACTGGCAGACATTAAAACCAAGACAACCAGGAAATGCAAAGATTGCACATGTGAGAGGCAACCTGTGAAGGCCTGCTGTGGGTCAGCAGGGACAGGGGTGTTCAGACTTGTCCAGGCTGATCAAGCATGGGAGAGGGGATCATCCAGGCTCCTTCACCCACCACCCTGTCCTGAAAGTCCAAGGTCTGAAGAATATCTGAGCAGAAAAGCTGTTTCTTTCCATATATTCCTCTAGTCAGCTCAGAGTGAAAGCCAAAATACTAGCATTTCTGAAGGAAACAAGCCTCTTTGTGTCTGCATCCAGGACTGTTTTCTTTTGTTGTGTCTCTTCCCTAACCTTTTGTGAGCCCATTAGACAATTTAGATCTAATAAGACAAGCCAGAAGTCTTACAGTCATTAAGATCCTACACATTTCCTGAAAATAGGGTGTGGGTGGAAAAGAAACAGCTCATTAATGCTGCCTGTGGGGGAAAGGCTGGTGAACAAACTCCCACCTCTTTAGAAACCAGATTGCATACAAGGGACAGAAAGCAAGTGGTTATGAAAATCCCAAGTGTGGGGAAAGCTTGAGGTCTGCAGAGGATCCAAACAAAAAGATCAAAACCACAGAAACAAACACAGACTTTCCTTCTTCACACGTTTTGACACTCAGTCTGACCATTAGGGGCAATCCAATCTATTTTAGTTTCAGGACCTGAAAAGAGAAGGGGACCAGATGTATTTGTGCTTGGAGTCTAAGTGTGCACAGCTGTGAGCCCACATAAACTTCATGCAGGGGACCTGGGCTCTGCTCTCTGCACTAGTTGCCATGAGAAGCTCCTAGCCACTCATTAAAAATGTATTCTAGGTTCACAAAGTCATAGACTGGTTGAGTTTGGAAGGCAGATTGTCCAGTCCTGACCTGTGCCCAGAGCAGAGTGAAAAAAGTTGTTCAGGGCTGTGTCCAGTCAGGTTTTGATCATCTCCAAGGGGCACTTTTTCCTTAATGTTCAACAATAGAAGAACTGGTGCACTATACAACCTGTATCAACAAATTTGGTAAAAAGCAACCATCTCTCGCTAAAACATCACTTCTCTTATTAGACAAGAGTGGTCTTTTCTACTACTGCTGCTATTGCTACTATAAAATTTCCATTTTCTTTTTTGGCCTTTAAAAGTAGGTTTTACAGATTCCTTACAAAGTAATTAAAATCTCCTGCCTCTTACCTCTGCATATTTGAACAGATTGTCTCATATATTCTCTAAAACTATTATTAATCACATTTATTACCTGAAGATTTAAGCCTTCATTTGAGAGATCCATATAGAGAGTAAGGAGGTCCTTTTGGAGAGGAACATTTCTGAGCTGTGTACCTCTTCCATTAATCAAGGCACCAAAGGAAGGATCTCCACCAATACTACAGGTACACCAGTTCTCAGCAAGCAACAATCTCTCTTTAATGTCTGTAAAGCATTTCTTATTTAACAATACCAGCTAATTAAATAATCAGAGAAGCATATGTCTATGGAGAATCAGAGAAGTATATGCCTATGAAGACTGTTCAGTCCCAGGCACAAGTGTGAGAATGTGGCTTTTCTCTTCTAATAAGTATTGAAGCTAAATTCTTCCTTAACTCTTTATCTTACTGCTCATTTGAATTTCTCAGAAGCATTCATTTTGTCTCTAAGAAAAGCTGTGATTCAAATCCTTGCAGCTTTGCTGATGTTCAGATTAGATCTCCTCATGGAGCAAAGTGTTCCCCAGGACAGCTCTGCTTAGCAGGATGCAGAGTTCAGTATTTGTGTGAATCAATCCAGACCATTTCAGGGTCACTTTTAGCAAAGGAAAGCCTGCCTGTTAAGACCAGATAAGAGTGAGGTCATTGATTTATTTTTTTCCTCATTATCTGGCAAGGTTTCAGTTGAAGCCTAAACTCATTATCTCTGTGGAAATACAAACACAACTTGGTCCCTTGAAGCAAGTTAATTTAGTTTGAAAACAGTTAGGGAGTTACCTTCTGAATTCAATTAGCTAATAACTCCTGATGGGTAAAGGTCACAGAAGAGCAAGGCACTGTGCTGGTTTAAGTTAAATGCAATTCTAGGTAATATCAGAGCAGCACTTTTCCCCTTCTTACTGAGTCATGGCTGCAGCTTCTGGCCATCATCTCCAAATTCTCTGTCAATAAGAGAGACAAATTTATGCCAGAAGGGATCACCTTCAGGGATAAGAACAGCAGCAGTACCTTTGAACCACAGCTCCTTCAGCATCTTCCCTTTATTTTGGAAGTAAATCAGCAGGAGAAGATGTTTCCCCTTTCAATCACATTGAATAAAGCCCCTCTACTCACCCATGTTAATAAAAATAATCTGCACATTAAAATCCAAATCCCTCTCTGCAGCAAGATGCAGTCAAATGCAGGATTCATTTTCAATTCCCAGCTGAAGAGATGGTTCCCATAAAGATTGATGCTGCAGGAGAGCCTGTGTTTCCGCAAAAGATGTGACTCTTGTGGATCACTCATGGACCACCAGCTGCAAGAGTCTGTTTCAGGCTGGGCTGGGAAAACATTTCCAGCATAACATCCAAGTTAGAAAATAATACTATGATAGAAACACTGACAGGCTTGATCACAGTATAATAACTGTTGGTATTACTACTATAATAGAGAGGAAGTAAATGGTGGAAGGGCGGCACATTTTAATTGTTCTCTCAAGGAAACACCGGGCTCTGAACTACCATAGGCAATCACGAGCTACAAGCAGTTCCCTCTTAGAGAAACAATTTTTCATTTTATAATGTGACAGCAAATTTCTTGCCAGTATTACCTCAGGTCATTAGCTATATTGTAATTCTTGTGTTTTTCCAAACTGATTTCCCCCTTAATTTGATTTTGAGCAGCTGATTAAATTTACCCTCCTTGAAGAAACAGACATTCAATTTAACTCTAGTTCAACGTTCTCCTCGTATCAAAATGCAGTTCCCATGGTCACACTTCTAGCTACAGAGTAATTTTGTTGCTGCTTTGAAGGGGCATTCTCTAACCAATGACAATATGTTGGCTTCCTCCTGCACATCCATGTTACACACAAAGAGCAGAACAACAAACTGTACAGTGCAAAACCTACTCTTCAGACAACTACAAATCATTGAATTACAGGGTGAAGGAAAACTCAATGCAGTTCATTTTACTTACAGGACACTTACTTATTCTACAAGGAACCAAATTCCATACTCAGAGGCATGGGTGCCTCTGGTTCATTACCAGAGTCTTCAAGGCTTTCACCTTCTCAGGTGGTTGGATCAATGAGACCTTCCAAACATGTTCTCTTTAAAGACTCCAAGTGGACATCTAAATTATTTAAGCAGGGATCAAACCTTGGGATTGTGTAGGTCTCTGAGATATTTTATGTGCAAAAACATAAACATTAAACAGAAACATTATACAGAAGAATTCTACTGGATCAAATCAAAGGTCCACTTAGTCCAGTATTCCACTGCTGAAAGGAGCCAGCAGCAGATACTAAGGTAAACAATTTTTAAAAGGGGTAACTATGCAGTCATTTTCTCCACTCCCTCCTCCTCACATCCAGAGCCTGCCACGCAGGCAACTCCTCAGGCACAATGTCATCTTCTTGCCTATTAGTCCCTGATAGATTTTCTTTTTCTGTTAATTCGCCTGATTGTTTTTGACCCCATCTAACTTCTTGACACCCAGCAAATACTATAAGACCGGTTCCAGTTTAATCACATACCACAAGGACCAAGTTTGCTGTTGTTTGCTTAAGCCACTACCCAGTAATTCCACCTGATGTCTGTTGTTCTTGTTCTGGGAGAAATGCAAACAACCATTTGCTACTTATTTTCTCTGTGCCACTCATGATTTTAAACACCACCAGCGCATGCCTTTCCACCTTCCCTTTTCCCATCTAAAGAGTCTATCTTATCAATCTCAATTCAGAAGTTGTTCTTTGTTTGTGAAAACACTTGTCAGGTTTCTCTGGCCCCTTTGAATGCTGGCATACCTTTTCTTAGATGTGGAGACCAGAACAGCGCACAGTAAGCAAGAAGTGAATGCTCAGCAAAATAATTATTTTGTTTGCTGTGTCTTCCCTAGCAATTTCTGACGATCCATTTGCTTTTAAGCATTGCTCTGCCCTCCGCCAACATTTCTTAGAATTACTGACAGATAATTTGAGCTCTCTTCCCCGAGTCATAATAGGAAGTTTAAAGCCCATTTCAGCACCGTACAGTCAGGTTTATTTTTTCCCATGTGCATTATCTTGTGGTTATTGGCACCAAATGCAGGCTGCCATTTTACTGCATTGCCACTCACCACAGTTTTTAAAGTAGATTTTTATTTTTCCTATCCCAAATAACTCAGTCAAAGACACATCCAGCACTATTTAGGACATTTTCCAGACCACTTATGAATATGCCAGACATCACAAAACTCGCTGTAGATCCCTACGGGATTCCGCTTGTTATCTCCCCCTGAAATACCTGACTGTTTATTCCTACTCCTCACATCATTTCCAGCAGGGAACTTTCCTTTCATCCTGCTACTGCTTTGCTTCTTTAGGATCTTCCTACTGAGGAGCTAATCAAAAGCTTTAGGAAAATCTGAGCACACTGTACCAACCAAATCACCCTAACCCACACTCATGTCAGTGCTTCAGAAAAAGAGCAGTGGATTTCTCTCAGACACGATTTCTCTTGACTAAAGCCACATTGGCACGTTTCCAAAGTCCTTTTAAAAAACAGGCGACAAATTGCTATTTTCCCTTTCTATGGTACAGTAGATGTGTGGGGCAGAGGTGCAGGAGTTCCTGTTCCACAACTGAAAGGTGCCTGAATCTGAGTGTGCAGTGGTTGCAATGACCAAAAGTTCCTCCAGCCCCAACCATGCAAACAAGGCCCTGCTTGCCCTTGTTAAAGATGCCAAGCACTGCTTCTTCTCCAGGGATTCCCCATTCAGAGCCTTCAACATGCAGTCACTCGTGCTGCTTTACAGCAGCAGAATCCCTCTCATCATTACTTTCTCCACTAACACTCCTGCCTTTTTCTGCAGCTGTCAGTTCTCAGAATTACTTCCACACCTTTAGTGCCCAAAACACCCCCAGAGAATGAGCTTTCCCTCTCCTGCAGCCAGGCTGCACCTTCCTTCTGAACCCAGGCCTTTCTGGAGCTCACGGAGGGGGCCAGGATCTGCTCTCATAGGGGAGAGGCCCTTGCCTTTCTCCCCCACGTTCAACTATCCCTGAAAAACATGACATGATAGAACTATCTTTTAAGAAGGTTTAATAAAACTCCAAATTAAAATTCATATGGGTTGCCCAGCGAGGAAAATTTTGAATCCACAGAACTATATCGGTGCTTCCTTTTACAATCAGAGATTAATCATCTTAGTGTTATGGCTACTCATGTAAAGCCTCAGGCATTAATTAAATTAATGTGACAGAGTTTCTTTAGTAACATTCAGCTATTTGACAACAGATCTAGTAGTCATTTCAAATTGTTGTGGTTATCCCAAATAAAATTTAACTATGCAATAACACTTGGTTTCTAATTTTACCTGGTTTTATGTTAATAGGCTTATTCTTATCTCTTTTCAGTTTTTTCATTTAATGCCTGGGAAAACATAAATGTGCGCATTTCAGTGGCAACTTAGCTTTTCAGAATACACCACAAGTTCTTCGAGATGTATACATAAAATCAGTAAAAAACCCACCAGGATCTTAGGCACTGCTTTGCATGTATGAGGTGCTATCTGTAAAAGAATTCAATCAGAAAATTCATTACAAAATGTGAGAAATGGCCCAGAACCCCTAGTCTAGTGTATGCTGAAATTTATGAAGTGGTGTTAAGGGAAAATTGTTTTCAGAAGGCATCAGATAAGATAGCAAAGATAAAGACTACCAAACAAGGAATTGGAAAACAGACACACAGTGATGCCCAAAATATGCCTTTTTAATTCCAGGAACCGATGCTCTAGTTCACAGGTAGATCTGTATTCACTCATGTGAAGCAAGACCAGGGATTAAAAATGTTCCTGTCCCTGAAAACAGATATTATGAAGTATGTTAATAGCAAAGTAGCATTCTCAACTGAGGAGATGAAACCTTTCAGTGGAAGAAAAATACCTAATTTGAGGTTTTTCACTGACACACTTAGGTGTCTGGGTACATACATGTACATATAGAGGCCACGTGAGCACATGGAGCATTGTAAAAATGCAGGCCCTGAGTTTCTCAGTCTTTTTAATACTGAAAGGTGAGACAGCTAAGGTGGCACTACTTTCCTGCTGTGAAACACCCTCAAATGTTTCCTTCCACATGAAATGTCTTTTGAGCAAGGCCATTTAAGTCCCTGAGGCTACAGTAAGTACCACTAGGCAGTAACTGGTATAATTTACTGCAAAATTTGTGTACAAAAAATCTCCCTCCACAGCACTCCAGAAGACAGAAGAACACATGTACAATGAATATTTTAGGATTAGAACTCATAAAGAAAGGAAAATTCAGAAACTATAGATCCCAAACCCAACCACATAAGGACAATCACCGCACAGAAACTGAGCTTGAATGAACAGTTTCTAACTAATTAAAACCTAATAACCATAGCAATGTTTCCAGCTCTGCATGCTTCACTAAACATTTAATTTTCCCACTAACTTTCGTTTCATATATTTTAGCAATATTTGTGTCTCTTGATGCATTGCTGATGCTCCAATTCTGTTCAGTTTTCCCAAGTCTTTATTCCATACTAATTTCCTCAGGCGCCTGAGTCAACCTTTCAGAGATGATGTTCCTCCAAACCCAAGCCTGGTCCAGCTGTTTTGAGGTATTTAACCAGGGCAGCAGCGTCCCCTGGGCTGAGTGGGAGCAGGGTAATGCCAGACTCCTCCTGGTGACACGTCCTCCAACCAGGCTCTGAAAACAGCCCTGACCCTGCTGCACCTCTCAGCAGCAGTTTTCTGCTGGGGAAGGGAGGGTGGAAGGAGCTGCTGGCCTCTCCCCCAGCCAGCCCACAGCAGGTTAGGCCTGCAGGCACAGCAGGGCAGCTGTTCAGACCCCACACGCTCTGCCCTGACACAAACCAAAGAAGTGTGTAAGAACCACAACCAAATCTCAGCCCTGGCAAAAGGGTCCTCCTCACTCCTCTGCTTTCAGCCACCCAAAGGCTGGGCACCGTTGTTCAGGAACATCACAGTATTTGCTTTTTTCCCCAAGGTCTTTCCTTCAAATGTCTCACAATTACATGGAAGCTCATAATTCATTTAAAGCAATGGCTGTCTGGGGCCCCCATGGAAACCCAGACGTGAATCCTACATGCACACCAGGAACCAGACAGGTCCTAAGATCACCAAGTCTCTTAGTGCTACTGCTTTCCATCTTCCAACCTCTCAGTATCTGAGTTTAGCAACATTGCACAAAAGCTCAAGGCATAGGACTCACCATTTCTCCCTTCCAGGCTTGGGGCTGTTATCTGGCTCACTCTGGGGAGAGAGGAAAGAGAGGTTTGGCTGGTCTGCTGGGAAGCAATCACTGTTGCCCAGCAGAGCTCACGCTCTTCCATTGTGGAAGCACTCCTGTCATCAACAGCAGGCTTGACATCACAAATGTTCAGGCTAAAAGCAAAATCTTTACAGCTTCTGAAAAACAGATAGCCCCTGTAGGTCCAGACAGGACAGACTTCTGTTTTCTTTGAGTGGGTGCAGAAGGATTTAGTACATTTACTGACCAGACTACATGATCTGTCATCTGGAGCCTTCTGCTTGCTCTTTATTTGCAATTTTTCAAAGAAAAAAGAAACCCCTCTGTGAGGCAGGAAGCAGTGGTGACAGTCTATCCCTCCCTCCACAATAACAGCCCTGCAGCAGCTCTCCTGCCTTTATCAGAAGCACCCAGGAGCACTGAGAATGCACTGAGGCACAAAGTGGCTTGGGATTATAATGAACAACTGACCCTTAACAAACAATTTGGTAAATATAAACAGTGGTTTGCTGTGGTGACCTACTCAAGTACGTCCAGGCAGCAGGCACAGCAAGCAGGTGACTCTCAAGGTGTCCTGCTGCTGCCTGGGGAGGGGCAGAGCACAAAGCTCATGGCCCAGCTAAGCCTTTCAGTATCAATGTCAACTTGCCACAATAGTTTCTAGATGGCTTTCTAGGAAGAAAAATGACCACATGGGTAACAAAAATGAAAATATCAAAGAGATTATGTCAGGTATTTTTAATGAGACATTTTTAAAATTTATTATTTCTTGCTAAATTCTAAAAGGTTCCAGTCTGTTGGTAATATGGCTGCAGACTCACCAAGACAAAAAGCATCACGTCAGGCCTCTGAGAAACAGCAGCAAATGTTGCACATGACATTGAAGTCTGCTTTCTTACAGGATGATCAGGAGATACAAAATCTGACTTTTTTGGTTTGGTTTGGTTTGTGGTTTTTTAATGCTGCTTGTTTCATTTCCATTAAAAATACCATCTGGCAGAAAACTTATCTCAGAAATCAACATCCAGGTCTAAGAGAAGAACTCCGCTCCAGAGTTCTGAACTATTCTATGTTATCAGCTTTCTTAACTGGCAACTTCAGCTCACTCAATAGTTGCTCACAGCAACTATTTCAAAGCGTAGGCTTGAGGAATAATCCCTTGCAACAGCTATTTGTGTAGAAGGTCAACACATCATTTTATATATCTCAGCAACATTTACCATCTTCAAAATCTTAGGAAGTTTTTAAACCTTTTTTACAACAGGGGGAATTATTTGGCAGCATCTCCCACACAGTGAATGACAGAGATGACACAAATTTTGACAAGACAGCTGCAGTTGTGGAGTGGCTCAGATATACTCATCCCTGTGTCCAGGGAGAGGCTCTGGGTCATGCCTGGAATGGCACAGGGAGCATTAACTGTGCTCATGCAGAAGCACTATTTTCTTTTCAGATTACACAATGGTGTGAATGTACCGTTCCCCTTTTCATCACTTTTTTTTTCCACATATTGAGGAAAACAGTCAGAGTATTCTAGTTCTCATTCTTGCGTTATGATTTAAGTGTGCAAGTTGCACACTGTGCTTTATTTTAGATTTCAAGAGCAGCAGAAAAAAGAAAAGTAGCTGCACCCAACTGTAGCAAGTATCAGTATTTTCTAAACATTTTCGACCATATTTTGATTTTGTAATGGTGAATGAGATTGTAGGATTGTAGGATATAAACATATAAATGCTTTGCACACAGGTGGTATACTTCTAGTGTACTACCTATAGTACCCATTGTATCTTGAAATATACTTTCACTTAAGAATTTACAAACTTGCAAACTTCTCCAAACTTCTAAGAATTATGCCTTTCTGAAAAATGAGTAAACATGCAATAATAAATAAAACTCATGTCTATGTACCACGGGCTTTTTTTTCCTTTTATCATGGGAAAACAACAGCACTAGATTTCAAGTTTAGTTGTGGTTGATCAAATATTTACTCTTGCACAGAGGCATGGCTTCCCAAGGCCACTTGGAAAGTTGACAAATCAAAGCAGAGAAAGAGCTTTGACTCTAACAGGAGTTATTTTAGTATTAAGCCAAAATCATTTACAGTTTACTACACAACTTATATGCTAAATTAGACTGCTGAATTTATCTGAAGGAGATTTAAGACATATACCTGTTGTCCAAGGATTACAAATATTGGGTCCATTTCTCTTCCAATCACTAAGAAATTTTGGGTTGTAAGGAAACCTCTAGGCCCTTGCATTACACCAAGCAGGCAAGCTGAAATAGCTGAACCTCCAAAATATTTGCAAAATTGAACTGGGATAGGCGAGGATGTTACCATAAAAAAGGGTAAAGTCTTCATTTATTGACAGCAATTCTTAATGGAGCACAGAGTTTTCTGAAAGAGCAGAGAAGAACCAGGGCCTGTGCACTCCACTCTGATTAGTTAAAGTAGAGATTATAGCTTTCTGGACTGCTTCCTAAACTCCCAGAAAAATGTGTGTAGCTAGCAAAAGAGGAAGCAGAAAAAAAAATCCAGTACTGACTTCAGTACTCCATAGTGACCAGGTTAAAACTCATTCTCTGTTACACATCTTCACCTCTTTCACCAGAAGTTTTAGGGGGTTTTTTATTAGTTCTTCCTTTTTAAGAGACTACTGTAGTATCACCAGCATCTTTGCTCTCAGAGTTTATTCAATAGAGTAAACATTTTACTGAAAAATTATATATGGTTGATTGTTGTAACAAGTTCACAGGAACTGGGGTTGTTTGTGAGGACTGAATATAGATTTCAACTTGCATTTCCTACACCTGTGGACCTTGAATTTTAGAGAAGAAAATATCAGATCCCCAGATTTTACGGAATTTCAGGCCCTTGGAGAATAGATGGCTTCAGTTCTTTCAACCGATATAACAAGCATCGTACTGCCATCTAGTGAGCAATGTAAAAGCGACTGACACATCAAGGTGCATAAATATTTCTCATTACAAGCCGTTTTTCTCTTTCATAAGTGCAAATAGAAGAGAAAAGCAAATTTAGGCATGGAACACTGCTAGAAAATAGATAATATAAAAAGCTTTGCAAGATAAAAGTGAAAAGGCACAGGCAGGCCAGCATAACGAGAGTAGCTGGGAGTTCTTTGTGGCCTTGTTATCCCATCATCTTGGGAATGCAGCCTTCTCTCCTACATAGATCATGGGATCACCCATGCTTCAGGCAGTAGGGTCTATTTTTTGACAATAGCTAAATATTCCATTTTCCTTCAGTGCCCAAGTGCAAGTCATGCAGCACACCCATAAGCTTCAGCAAAGCTTTAGGGGCTACCCACAGAAGAGGCGTCCATCCCCCAGGGGTCACCAATAAACACCAGCAACATCTGTCTTCATTCTGGTCTGACAAAACATGAAATTAGGTTGCCATAGGGTTTCTTTCCATCCATGAGTCCGTGGTTCAGGCACCTGTGAGGACAGGACACAGCTTTGTTTCTTCTGAGCAGAGATGTGGCAAATTTTCCGCTTTTTCCAAAGGCTGACGAAGCTCAAGGCTTGGACCAGAGTGCTCCAGGGTCAGTTCAGATCTAAGAAGGCAGAACCAAGATGGGACCCCAAAGGCAGGAGCCTGTAAATCCCTGTGAATGTCACTGGTAGAGATCACTACTCTTGACACAGTGGGGTCACTGCTCTGGGGGTGAAGGTCTGTCTTGGTCAGCACCACCAGACAAAGCTAGCTAGGTGATTTTGGCTAGCAAGCTCCTGCTGTGATGGTCTCAGGGCACAGCAGCAGCGTGCTGCCAACATCAGGTGCACACATCCAGCATTGGCTTTCCAGTGCAATTCCTCAACTGTCCTTCACAGTTCATGGACTTGTAGAGAACAGCATATGTCTAACAGGTGCTGTTCAGCACTGACTTTGTCCTCGTCAGTATAGCTGTCCAAAAATTGTGCTAGTGCACAGAGATGTTTTGGGCACTTTCTTTGAATACATACTTGTTAAAGGAAGAAAGAATGAGATAGAGCAAAAAAACACTTGTAACCCACCCCCAGGTGACAGCCAAAGGAAAACTGATGAGGTCCTGTAAGGACTATGTGATTTATCAACTCAAGAAGGTGGTTCCACAATGGTTTTTTTTATTCACAAACCTGTAGGTTCTGTCAGAACTTCACAGAGGCAGAAGAAACCTTGGAACAGGAGGTACTTTAGAAACCATACTTTCCTCTCACCCAGAGACTAGCAGTACCAACCACCCTTCGTTGTCATGCTCAGTCAGACACATTGGTAACATGCTCTGCCCTGTTCCTATCACACAGGCCCTGCAGGGTTTCTGACACCAGTGACATAGGAAGAAGAGCTGGCTGGAGGAGAAAGGGAAAGAAATGAAGCAGAACTTTTCGATGGCAGGTGTGTTTGCAAAGGAAAAACATAAATTCATCTCTAAACACTAATGTATTCCCCAAAGGTAGGCTGCAGGAATAAACAAATCTGTGATGCTTCTATAGCATAAAGTGGCAGATTTTACAGAGTCTATATTTAAGTTTACTAAGTCATACTGCTTCCACTAGCTGACAGCACAAGCAGCAGTCAGAACTCAGGATGCAGCTCCTGTTAAAGCAAATGGCACCACCCAACACCTCTCAGCCTGACACACTTTTTCTTCAAGGCCCCTTTGCAGTCAGCACACACACAGCTGACCCCACCAGTCTGGCCTTAGCAAGAGCCAAAGAGAAGCCTCCTCTAATTGTTAATTTTAATTATGGCCATTCTGTTCCAATCCCTCTCACAAAACAGATGTTTTCTACCCTCCTTTCACCAGCAAAGTTTCCTATGCTATAGAATTTTTTGTCATGCATGATGAGCAATGCAATATATTTGTTAAAATGTCCCTGTAAACCATGAGGAAGATAAAACCAGCTGCTAGTTTCACCAGCACAATACTGAACATCTGCTCCATCTGTTCCAGGAAACGGTGACAGGTATCTTGCTAAAATATATTACACTAATTTTTCCAAGACATTTTTATGTTTGGTCATTTAAATTGCAGTAAGGTAATTCTATCACCACACAGAACCTCCATAACCACTTCTAAACTGCCTCAGTAGCCTAAATCACTCCCTGCTTACATAACTTCAGTGCCACCGTGGCAATGACATCCTGCCACTATCCTTTGCCAAAACTGGGCACCCGTGGGCCTGGGTACAGCATGACAGGAGGAACGCTGCCTGAGTGCCCTGGGGGAAAGGAAGGATTTCAGAGATTTCCCTTTACACAGGCTAAGCCTTCCCAGCTTCAGGAGAGCTGTATAACAGCATGAATGTAGCAGTGTTTCTCTTACCACATTTTAACAGCATCACTTACTATCACCAATTTAAACACAACAATCAGCATTCAGTCAAGTATTTAATCACTGGGAAAAGAAAGACTGCTGCCCATCTTCTCCATTTAGACACTGAAGAGTGAAATATATTTGGATTTCATCTTGGATTGCATTTATGAATTTTTTCACTTTTTAATCACTTGCAGAAGTCTTGAGAGTACGGCATCAGCCAGAAAGTCTTTCTTGTTGCTCTTTTGAACTCCGTTGCATGCCTATATATACTTAATCACATATGAACCTCAAATTAGTGCTATTAAACCAACATTATATTCGGCAGATAAAATCCATTTTTGTCCTTCAGCATCTCCTCCACTCACAAGAGGCCTGCTTTTTTTTTCTATTTTTACTGCATTGATTCTACTGGTTTTCTCTCGCATTTACAGATACATGGGAATATGTAACTCATATGTAACTCAGAGATGTTAACATTATGCATACTGCATACCTTGCAACTGCTCTTTTTTTTTTTTTTTTTTTTACCTCACTGTATNTGTATGTCTACCTTTCAAATCACTGCCATTTCCTACAGCTCAAAACACCAGCACAAAAAGAGCAGGGCCAATCAAAATAACTTTCTCTGTGAACTCACAGAGGCCATGACTGTCACTTTTCTTATAAGCACTGAGATTGAGGGAAGTTTGATATTAAATTCAGTGCTACTAGAGTTAGATCATGTAAGACACTAACGCATTTTAGCAAGCTTAAGTGTAAAGCTCCTCTGATTCTGAGATCAGTGGGAGTACACAGATTAAGTGCTTTTTTTCCACCACAGCCAGAGTGCTTAACATGTGCAAATGGGTTTTCTTCATCCTCCTTTTAATGATTTGACCTTGATAGGGGAGGGGTATCAAACTCAAACAGCAACAGTTAAAAGAACAGGTTTTAACACTTTTAAGAGAGAATGGCCACCACCAACTCCCTGTGAAAAAAAAACAGGACAAGGAGATCTCATGTGCCATCAAGTCCATTTCTCCTTTAGGCAGACATTTAATACAATTTTTTTATAATTCACACATGCTGATCAAGCCTGGTAAATATGCAGGTGTTTTGCTCCCATACTCATCAGAGGGTTGTTCCAGAGCTTCTGAGCCTTGGTAATCTTCAATCCCCTTCTTCAGGTGGGCAAATGCACCCAAGGAAGATTATTACTGTGGCAGTAAGGATATGAGTGGCATGACCCTAACTTGTAGAACCTAGACTGGAACTTAAAGGCAAATACCACAAGAGATGGGAAAGAAAAGGAGATCCTTCTGGAGAGAAATCAGAGCTTTGGGAGAAAGGAACACTAAAATCATAGGTTAAGAAGTCCAAGCATGCCTGCAAGATCTTGTTTCTTCCACTCCTGTGAATTTAATTTTGTGAAGTATCTTTCTAAAGAGTGAAATTCATTGGAGGAAACCACAAAAATATTAGGATTTTTTCAAGACACAACGTATAATCACAGGTGCCTTGCTAATCCTTCTCTTCTGTTACAGGGCCTTTATTCTTTGAAAACAGCCCTCTGCATTTCCTTTTGCCTCTGCTCATTATATGCCTGTTCTGTAATGTTTGAAAAAAAAAAAAGAGAAATTGTACTGTCCATTCTGGCACAGGTGCCACAGCACCCTGGTGCATTTATCACAAATCATCTACAGAGACAGGCTGCAGTGCAGATGTTCCTGATATTGTCAGTCTGGAGAAGAACTTTTACTGGACCACCAGTTTTCCCAGAGGATGGCATCCACAGTGCTCAAAGCACAAAAGGTCAATACTTTTGATAAGGGACAGCTCCAGGTCTTTCACACCCTTATTCTTAAGGACCTTGGGTACAATTTAATTGATACACTTAGCAGATGACCTGACCTGTCCATGTCTAATAGGTATGCCTAGTTCAACCAGAAATTGTGCTGCAAAGCCTTATTAACTGCTTGTCACAGAATACTTACTGTCTTCAAAATCTTGTTTTTAATTGCACTGTGGAATTACATTCTATCTATGCTTACCTGTGACATACATAACTGTTTTGTGATATGAACCACAATCTACGCAGCACTGAGGAAAATGACCTCACACAAGGCAAACTTGAACCAAGGCAGCTGGGTCACAGAGATGATCACAGTGCTGGAGCACCTCTTCTGTAAGTGTTGAGGTTGTTCAGCCTGGAGAAGAGAAAGCTCCAGAGAGACCTTAGAACAGCTTTCCAGCACCTAAACAAAGATGGGGACAGACTTTTTAGCAGGGCTTATTGTGATAGGACATGGAATTATGGTTTCGAATTACAAAACAGTAGATTAACACTAAATATAAAGAAGAATTTTTTTACAATGAGGGTGGCAAAACATTGGCACAGGTTGACCAGAGGTGGATGCTCCAACTCTGGAAACATTCAAGGTCAGGCTGGACAGGGCTCTGAGCAAGGTAATCTAGCTGAAAGTGACCCTGCCATGGGAGGGGTATTAGAATAAATTATCTTTAAAGGTCCCTTCCAACACAAACCATTTTGTGATTCTGCAAACTAAGGCACTTAGTATTTAACTTCTGTCTAACCACACTCTTACACAGTCACCACGTGCACTACGTGGTGCCGATTTACAAGTTGCTGCCCAGCTGGCAACACTCCAAGGTTTTGGGCCTTAGGCAGTTCCCCTTTTCTACATTTCCTGTATTCATGAGGCCAGAATGCACAAGCTGGACGTGGCATAGCGGGGTATGACCGCGAGTGGTGCCGTGCCACAGAACCCACACCGCCACCGATAAGAGATGACAGCAGATGGGAAGCTCTCACCATTATGGTTTGGTTTCCTTCTGCAATCACACGCTCCGGATACGTGCGCGCTCTGTGGTCCAGCATAGGGGTTCCTATAGTGGCTGTGCCAGACTGGGGTTCCTATGCTGGAC
>VXBQ01004970.1:9936-72311 GCA_013400175.1 Phainopepla nitens
GTGACACTAAGCATTCAGGCCTGTGTGCTGAGCTGTGTGTCCCGAGGTTTTGAGCTTAATGCAAAGTACAAGATGGCTCCCAGGACCAGGTTGGAAAAGACCTCTGAGGTCATCAAGTCCAGCCGGTGACTGAACACCACCATGGGAACTGGACAATGGCACTGAGGGCCACATCCACTCTTTCTTTGCGCACCTCCAGGGATGGTGACTCCACCACCTCCCCGGGTGGCACATTCCAATGTAGAATCACCCTTCTGATGTCCACCTACACCTCCCCTGGCGCAGCCTGAGGCTGTGTCCTCTTGTCCTGGCACAGGTTGCCAGGGAGGAGAGGCCAATTCCCGCCCGACGACAGCCTCCTTTTGGGGAGGTGTAGAGAGCGACACGGTCACCTCTGAGCCTCTTCCAGCCAAAACACCCTCAGCTCCCTCAGCCATTCTTGTGCTCCAGACCCTTCACCAGCTCCATTGCCCTTCTCTGGACATGCTCCAGCACCTCAGCATCCTTGCAGTGAAGGGCCCAGAACTGGACGCAGCGCTCAAGGGGTGGCCTCGCCAGTGCTGAGTACACAATCACTGCCCTGGTCCTGCTGGCCACGCTATTGCTGATCCAGGCCAGGATGCCATCGGCCTCCTTGGCCTCCTAGGCACATACTGGCTCATGTTGAGGCGGATGGAGGTAAATCTAGTGGTAGTGGTGCCATTGTGTTGTGGAAGCCTGAGCTACGCTCCTGCTACAGCTCCTGAATCTCCTAGCTCTCCAGTGAGGGAAGGGTGAGAGGTGGTTTTACTTCAAGTATTTGGCTCCTCTGTTTGGATGGGCTCTGGAGTGCCTCCCTCATCAAGGAGGGTTTCAGGCCAGCTGTGGGATTCGGGAAAGGGGTTTGTTTCAAATCACCTCTGTATTCCAGGGATCCTGAGATTCCTGCCTGTTCCTGCAGTGCTTTGTGCATTTCAGCAGGTGACAATTTGAAGCAGTGTGTTGCCAGGCTGCAACTCTTGTAAACAGTCAGTCTAGTTTAAACACTTTCCATTTTGTTTTAATATCTCTTGCCTTTGACAGTTTTCAAAGTTGTCAAAGGCAAGTGCTGAGAGATCACTTCTCCCATCCTCTTTCTTAGCATACCTCATCGCTTGACTTTTTACACCTGCCTTTGGTGGGAGGGAGTCTAGAGGTGCTTGCTCAGACCCACATAGTCCGCTGGGATTTCAGATACCAACAATCTGTCTTAGATGGTAATGTTGCGTCTTCGTGAAGAGTGTACTTGAGTTGAACTGTACTTGAGAGCAAAGGTCATTCATGGAGTTTCTCCAAGTGCTTGTTTGTTTTCTGTCATTTCAACTCTTTAAAAAAATCCAGAAAGTGAAAACTAAGAGAGTAAATTAAAATCACTTGTGAGTCATGCACACTGATGGACATTCATACCATTCTGTTTCATCAGTGGTCAACAGTGCTCAATCCAAGATGCTTTGTATGTTTTTCTGAGAATGTATTTAGAATGTGGTGCAAAATGTAAACTGCAACATAAATGTAAAATTTATTGTAAAATATATTTTGATCTTCCTGTCAGAGGAGGTCTTTCCATCTTCCTCCTCTTGTGTGTTACACTTGCTTCTTTTTACAGTCTACTTTACAAATCTCTTTCTGTTGCAGGTCTAAGCTTTGAACTCTGGGACTTTCCAAAGAAGTGGGAATGAAGGCAGGGCTTCTGTCCAGACTCTTGTGCTTTATGCCAAGCAGTGAAAGCAGGGCCATCCCATTTATTCAGAGAACAAATTGAGTAAGAGTGCTTGCCGGAAGAGACCTCTTCCTCTCTCACTGCTTTATGCTATATAATGATCTCTAGAAGCAGGGTGATTTTCAACTTGTCTAAAAGCTTGAACATAAGAGCCAAACAAAATATTTACTGCCATCCAGTCGTCTGGGAATCATTTCCTTATGAGGAGAAGGAACATTGCCGGGCACAGTGGTATAGTGAAGTCACAATTTTATGAGCTGTTTGTTTTTTTCTTTATAAAGTGAGTTTTATCCTAGCGGAAGAAACAACCTAACAGAAGAGTTTATCCAATGGCTTAAAATAAATGCAATTTCTTCTCCTGGCTTTGTTGCCTCTTGTGATTGGGAAAACTTAAAGGATGGCTCTCTTTATGGGATGGAAATCAACAGTTGATAAGCGCAGTGCTGGCTCACCATGGTAAAGTTATGTAGACAGTTGATTAGTGGCTGTTCAAAAATTTCTTCATGTCATGAGATTTTCGAAGCACGTACTTAAGTATCAGTGTGGCTTTTGATCAGACAGAGAGAGACCAGCGACATGGTGGTAGTTCAAATGCAGTAAGTACTCCACTTGCTTGCCTCACCTTCAAACAAATGCTGTCTCTAAAGGAGTTTAAGTGACAAATAATTTAATGCAAAGAAGGAAGATTGTTGCGTTCTTAAAAACCTGCATGCTTGGGTTGAGCGATTTGTCTCTTCTCCTGAGATTTCTTTTTTTTTTTGTCTTGTGAATATTTCTACAACTGTTAGCAGGGCAGGCCATCGAGTCCCAAGGAGAAAAACAAAGCATGTGCCAATTTGAGTTGAAGCCCATAAACTATTTCCAAATTTGGAAATTTGACATATTTCTGATTTCTTGCAGATAATTTTTGAATGTGTTTATTTCATCAAGCCCTTGTGTTCAGGGAAGAGGAAATATAGCCCTGAATACTATGTCCCTGTACATGAGAGAAAAGAAAGTGGTTTTCTTTCCGTAAGTTGGTTCTGTGATTTGTGGTCTGTGATTTGTCAGCACTGTGGTGGGTCATCCAGTTTAGATAGAACTGGATGTTTCCAAGGAGCAGAACAGGATGTCACTGGCCGTTGAAGAATTAGTCCTTTTCCTTTTGAATAAAAATTAAACCTGTGCTCGCAAATGTGGGTCTGGTCAGGAGCTAGGAAGAACCGTTTTTAGTTGAGAAACTTATGCCTGAACTGCTCACAGCCTTCAGAGATTTTATGGGACTGTTCTCAAAGAAATTGTATTCGCTTGTTTGAACTGCTTTCGGATTACGCATTGTAGACGTTCTGTAAGACTCCATTTTTCTTTTCATGCTAATTTGTGTTATGGTCTTATCTGAAAATGGACTACGTTTTGTTATTTTTCTTGTTTCTTCTAATCTATTAGTGTATCTGCTTCTATCTACAAAGAAACTTTTCTGGTCCTGTGAGCCTTTTCTGGTCTGCTGGATGTTAATGGATGACATGTATATTTGCTCCAGAGCCTTACCCATGCAAATAGCTTCTGAAGGCTGAGGCTGTTCCAACCAAACATGATTAAAAGTCATAGGAATCAGAATGGAAAAAGCTATTAGGTCAAGTAGTTCCCACACGCACCCCCAGGACCAGTGCAGGTTTCTTTCCAATGGTACATTCTTGGTGCTTTCCAGAAGGGGTCAGTGCAGGTCAGTGCTCACTTTGCATCCAACAGCCCTTCCCCCTTCTTGAAAAATTAAGAAACCTGAATCTGGTTACAAGTAGGTTGCAAACCGTCTAAAATTTATGTTAAAGTCTGTAATTTCATGTTGGGCGATCAAAAGCAGAAGAAGTGTGTTCTAATCCAACAACTGATCATCCAAGATTTTAAATGAGGAAACTTAGTAAACTCTTCCAAATTACTTGTTAGATATGTACGTACATTAGATGTTACAGATCCTAAGAACTGTACTGGAGATGCTCGGCTGTAATGAGAGGGACACAGATTCACATGTTTATCCTGGTGGATTGTCCCTACTTAGAAAGCACATATTACTACAGTATTTTATAGTTACATAAGCAAAAGCCTGGATAATCAAAATTCTGATTGTAAAAGACAAATTTGACAAAAACTCTCATAAGTCTAAATAAGGGAAGAGAATAACAATCATCCTGCACTACAACACAGTTCATCCTACTCAGCTGCTGAGAAACAGGTTGAAGATTATCCAGTGTCACAAGTCCTTTATGGCATGGAGGCTCCTGCAGGGTTCATCACACGTGAATCAGCTGCCTGGTCAAGAGTGGCCACATCTCATCAGCAGGAAAGGCCGGCCCATTCCACAGTAGAATAGTATACCTCAAATGCTTGTGTCCATAAAGAAGTGACAGCTAGCTTCTCAAACTGACTTTAGAGGGTGGAGGAGAATGACATTGGGACAAAAATTAGTGGTTGGAAGTGTGAAGGGAGATGAAAAGGTGGCTAGAGATGGTGAGAAGGAAATGCTGCAAAGAGATCAGAGAGAGGTGGCACTCAGATAGAAGAACAAGTGACTCACTTGAATATAACTTGTTTATGTTTTTAAGCTTTTCTTATTTTCCCAGTGGATATGGCTATTTTTCAAAGTAAAATAACCAAGGAATAATTTCATTATGTTTCCTTCCAAGATTTCAAGCTAAGTGTAAACAAGAAAAAATCCAGTGGGAAAATTAATCCCACTTCCTTTTGCGAGAGCATTTCAGTTCTGTTTCTCCCCCTGCCACACTCCTTATACATTTTCGCTGCTACTGTTCTTATACCCAGTATCTGTGGCATTGCTGACACCAGCTAAAATACCTCAGTGATGGCATTTATTAGAGAGAGAAGACTTTAGGACCACTCAAAAGCACTTCTGATATAGAAATTGTAAGTTCTGAGCTTCTCAGTGCTTAAAAAATACTGATGACTTTTGACGCTTTGGGAATATTCCATGTGGGTAAGTCAAAATGATGGAAAACAACTGAACCACTTGCACTGGATTTGATCTCTGGCAATTAATATTTGGGCTGCATGGAAGAATCATAAAGGAACAAAAACTCTGTAACAACACCATGGCAATCAGACCGGCAAACTTCCAAAGCTTTAATTTTTCCAGATGTTAAGTGCCTTGATATTCCAACCCAGGTGAAGGAGGAACTTCAGAAAAACATGCAATAAAAAAACATTAAATTTGTAAGGGTTGGCTAGTATAATGACCACTGCATTGCTGAGCATTCAGATACCAGAGTTCTGAAACACAAACGGTCTTAATTTGCATTAAATGAAATCAGAGGCTTTATCTGAGACATAAATCAATATGTGCTTTATAAGTTTTAAAGTACATTTGTATGTTTTTATAATAAAAATGTTGCTTCTTCAGATGTTTCCAGGCTGCACTGTAACAAAGGCTGCGTCTGCCTTCTACGACAGACATGCTTGGAAGTGGCCAGGGTGAGCAGGAAGAGACCGGAGTCCTCTGGTTCATTCACATTAGGAGAGCCCTGGGGTGGTCTTTCACTGGGGAGTCATGGCAGCCTGAAGCCAGCTGTTGGTGTCAGTGTTCTGTTGGCTGCAGCACGTAGAGCCTTGACTCAGTTTCTCTCTTGTTGCCACCAAAGCTTGAGATTTATTGGAGAGGCCTTGGGACAACATACTTTGTGAAAAGAGTAGGGGCTGTGTCATGGATGTGTTCAAGGATGAACTTTTCAATCCTCTTCTTGCTCATCTTCCCATATTTCACTCCATGAGATTTGAGCGGGGGAAGCCCGTGCTGTGCTCTGATGTTGGACCATGATGGGACGTGATGGGGAGATCTCCAGCAGGGTTTTTACTCTTATGGCTCCTCCAGCCAGATGGCTTCAATCTACTGACCAATTCTCTGTGCTTTGTGTGAGGTCTGTATGCAATTTAAATGGAGCCTGTTCTCAGCTAGTTTCGCCTTTTCCTTACCCCCCTCCCCCACATGCACATATATTCCCAACTGACCCCTTTCATGCTTCCCTCTTGCTTTAGCCATTCGGGGAAATTATGCTGGCACCATATAACAAATATATCAGCTGGATTAGTCTCAAAGTCCTTTACTTTTGGAGACTTTCAGTCATCTAACTCCTCCAAGTATTTCTGAGAAGAGTGCTCACTTAGCCAACTGTGCTGTTGATGTAGTTCTCAGAGTGATCTTTCTTTGTGATGCTGCTGTTTTCCAGCTGGATAGAAATTTTAAAACATGGCACTTCTTGTACACACCTATATATGCTACCACTCTGAGTCTCAGCAGATTTGTCTAATCCACAGAGAACTGTTATCTGAACCTTGGTTTATCTTTGCATTCTGCAAATCTGGAAAGAATGATTTGCTTTCTAGGTTTTTGGTTGTTTTTCTATTTTTTTTTTAATTTTCCAGTATTGTTCAGCATGAAAGGCTTCAAATATTTCAACAAATAAAAGCAAGGAATGCTCTTCTCAATGCATTTTTATCACTTAGCATAAAAATTGCACCGAGTAATAAACAGTAGGAGACCTGTCTTATTAGACAGTCATCTAAAGAGAAGACAATAGAAGAATGATAACAGTGAAGACAGTAGGACATCTCTGTTTGTTTTATTTCAGTCATCATCAAGCTTGCTTCCTGGACTGACATGTTGGAAAAAAGGTTAGATGGGCTGGAGTGATGATTTGTGGTCCATTTAAATCAGTTTTACTTCATCCCTAACTGTATGTGCTTTCTGCTTTGCAATCTGTTGCATTGCATTTTTAGTGAATTCTTTACTTTAGTAATCATCGACCTGGAAGACACTTGGAGGCTGCTGGAAAACTGTAGTGATTCCTCCTAGCCATCAGGTGAAAACACTATATGATCTTGCATTTCCCTTTATCTTCCAGGGTGGATTGCTGGATGCCTGACCTGTTTAGAGACAGATAAGGGGAAAGAGAATTTCCAAAAGAGTACTTTTATGACACTTGCCAAGTCTCCTGGTACAGTGGACTGCAGGGTCTACATGGGTCACGTTCTGCAGCTCAAAGAGCTGTTCCATGGATGAGGATTCCCAAAGTGCATTGCAGAGTGGTGCTTTTCATTTAATATCTGTCAGTTTGTTTTTGGGAAAGACATTTGTTCCTGTTTGTCTGAACAATAGTGACAACCAATTCCCATTTTGACATCCAATATATGGAAGTAAAATCCCCTCCTGGCCCCAAAGATACTTGTTTCTTGTACCCTGCTGATCTAGTATATAAACAAGGACTCTGTGTGTGTGTGTGTGTGTGTGTGTATGTGTGTGTGTTATTAACTGTAATCTCACTGAGTGGATCAGAGAAGAATATGAGTTTGGCATGCAACAAGCAAGCTGAGGCAGTGCTCGGCAAAGATGAAAGTGAGACACTGATGGCCACAGTTTAATTGGGTTTTCGTAAAACATGCTGTTCTTCACAATTTGGCTAGTGCTTGATAGTTTATTTTTATGAGTCTGGCAAGACAATCAAACTTCAAACTATTTGAACCATTGCTTTGCAACTGGAAAAATGAATCAGAGAGATATTCAGAAGAGCACTAGGACTCTTTAAGAAGAAGCAGTTCAGCAGCAAGGGACTGAGAGCCTCCTGCAAACATACAAGCACAGTTTAGCAGTAAATCAGCTCAGCTGCAGTCCTTACCCCGTGATATTCTGTAGTTGCCACTCTGAGGGGAATTCTGCTCATTTCCAGACAAGATAGTGACTTGAGTTAATATTTATTTCCATTTTTACAGATGTGCTGTACAATGATGGATGGGGTGTGTTAACCTTCTACTTTTTCACACCTGGTCCACACCTGTTTGGGATCTCATTCTCTGTCCTACTGGGCAGCAGCTCTTGAACTTTTCTGGATCCTGAATCTCAGGCCAGCTGAGGGTGATGAACAGCTTTGAAACTCTTGGCCAGAGGGCTTTTTGTTTTCAAAATCAGAGAGGTTGGTAGGTTTTGTTTTGTTCTTGACTGAATTCATTCTCATGACAAAAACATTTCACAATAAGCTGTTTCCATTTGACAACTCTTTGGCAGTACATGTGTGAAATAAGTTGGGTTTTTTGTAGTCTAGTTCCTAGTGCACAAGAATATCCCTTTCTCTAAAAGGCCTTGGACTTTCAGTGCACTCACTGACTGTTTAATCAAAAAAGTTCAGGACTAAATGTTACTCAGAGTCTCAGCTTACTAGGGAGTGTAGAAGTCGATTCTCCAGCACACTGTGAAGCATCTTGTCTTGCCTGTGCAGCTCCTTTTGAGTTAAGAAGGGGACTTTGGTCTCCAGGGCTGTGGATTCAATAGCATGAAATTCAATACCAAAATTTTAAAACAAAAAACAAATGGTATTGTTTTGAATCCTGTTATAGCATGTTTTTTTCATTTGCACTGCATGAGCTTTAAATATTACTATGTGAGCCCTAGCCAAATTTAGGTTGATCAAGACTAGAGAGGATTTCAGAGAGACCCAGCTAAACTTACTGAAGAGGAAGCTCCATGGCAAATGAAGTTCCCTGTAGAATGCCAGGAGACAGTGCATGATTTGAGAGAAAACTCATTTGTGCAAACATCTTGATTTATTCTAATTTCATTATATTAGCTTAGGAAAAGACCTGAGTAGCACTATTCAGTGCACTTATAGTATTACTGTTTACTTGGTTGGGCAGTGTGTGAATGGCAAGTATGTGGAGAATCACTGTAGTTATTAACAACATAATTGAAAGCCAGAATAAACATGATATTTCAGGCTTTTAAGCTAGTGTCAGTTCAAATTTAGATGGTAGACAGGCTACTAAGTGGATTGAAACCTTCCCCTCTCTAGTCTGGTAGCTTTTTCAGGAGGTAAAATACTGAACTATGGAGACCTTGGGACTGATACAGCAGAGCAACTCACATGTTCCACATCTGCTAGTTGCCATCTGTATGGGCTAAAGAAGGTGGTGCATTGGGACTGAAGTGCATGGAAGGAGCTGTGCTGTGAATGAGGGACAAGAACAGTTGGGAGGTCACGAGCGAAGACCAAGGCGTGCAGCAGAGATGGGTTGTGGGATCCCAGAGCTGAGCTGTGATTAATTTGTGAGTAGACCAGCATGTCACTGTCACATTGGCTGTTGATCAAGGCTCAAAGACAACTACTGGGAAATATGTTTTGAGCCCAGGGCTGCAACAATAGGGAGAGCTGCAGGTCAGCAGAGCTTCTTGTGGTGACACCAGGGAGCAACAGAGAGAGGAGGGGAGTTGCCAGTCAGGAATGAGAGATGTTAGCAGAGTTCAGTATTTGGACTAACTGGTTAGTGCTGAGGTACTTTCTTCTTCCTTGGATGCTATTATGTGTCAGTTTTTCCAGGCTGGTTTTTTTTTTTTTTCCCTGCAATTTTCCTTTAAGAACTGAATCCCCTTGAGCAGCAGGTGACCATAACTATAATGTAGAGGAATAAGCTTGGGAAAGTTTTGTTAAAAGGGAGTGGGTTATAAAAACAACTGTCTCTGCATGGCTTGAACCTGCCAGCGTGACGCTGCCAACGCTGCAGCTGGAGGGGAACGCGACAGGCTCCACAGCCCTGAAACAGAGCAGCCCACACAGCCTGCACATGTTATGGGCCCGACGTGGCTTTGGGGGAGGTGTGCCTGCTTTGCCAGGTGGGCCATGCATGGAAGTCAAATGCTTAAGTAGCTGTAAGCCTCTAATTAAAGCAGTAATTTTGAATCACAGTTCTGCCAAGAGTTTGAGAGGGGTGAGGAAAGTGCTTGAAAGTCCTGTTAGGCTCATCTCCAAAGTAAAGGTTGTTTTTTCTGTTTTGGGCCTAATCTTTTGGTCCCTTGCTAGATGAAAGAACTCTTCATCTAGAAGGCGAATGTAGATGTAATGATAGTTCTTGCTGCAAGTGGCTGCAGCATGCAGTTGTGCTGGTGTCCAGGCCTGGGGCAATCAAATAAAGCTAGAAAGAAAGTGGCCAGGGGCTGGGAAGGTTTGTGTCTGTGGCATGGGATACTGGTCTGCTCAGGATGTCTTGGTGTCCAGCTCAGAGGCAGTAGCCTTAGTGCAGGGGTTTCTGCAAATGTTTTCATCCAGACAAATTGACTCTGTTTGTTCCCATTGGCTTTGTTCCTGTCTCCTCTGTGTTCCAGAAAGGGAGAATTTACCCTTTGCAAATGCAAGACTTACATACAATTTTCCTGGAGCTCAGTCAGTCAGCCAAATCAGCAGGAGCTTTTTGGAAATGACAGGAGCCAACTGAGGTCAGTTTTGATCTGGTGGGAACTTTAAAAAACCAGCATTGGTTAGGAGTCACTTTCATTAGACCAAATCAGTAGGAACTACAGAGAGCTGGCTGAAAAGGTGTAATTCCTGGTGAGGAGCTCTTGGATGAAAATCACCTCCTAGATGAAGGAGTCAGGGCCATGCTGAGTTATTTGCTGCTAGGAGGGTCTTTGTCCTCGACCAGCTGAGCTAGTCTAGTCTCTTCAAGGTTTTATTCAACTTTTCTCATTTTATACTAAGACCCTTTCCAAACAGGCAGCAATGGCCCTACAACTGTTGTGTAAGGAGCGTCAGAAGTTACTATGCCCTTCACAGGTGCCCAGAGGCCAGGCTGGAGCCTTCTCCAGCCAGGCTGGAGGCTCCCAGCTGCTGACTCAGTCCTACTGTGTGGTCCTCACTCTGGTTGTGTGGAGGCTTCTCTTGATCTTCAGAGATACTGCAGGAAACTATTTGCTCTCACTGTCCTCAGAGCTGTCCATTTGGAGAGGAGGTGTCATAGCCTAGCATGACACATCATTGTAGGTAGTGCTATCCTGTGGAATATTCACCAAGCCATGTCTCCAGCCTTGCAGCACCATGTGTGAGCATGCCTCGGGATCTGCTGGTTGAGGTAGCTTATCCTTTCTTCCAGGATTATTTTATGTTGTGACTTCAGGGTTGTTGCACTCTGAGGATGGCACAGATTTTCTCAGGATGCTTCTAGGCTGTCCTGCTTCTCATGCCTCATCTGATCCATGTTCTTAGTGTGACTAGCTGGGGACACAGATCACCTAGCCTCAATTGTCTGCTTTGCTACAGTCTTTCTGTGTGACATTGAAAAGTTAGGAGGGGATTTTTCCAACATGTTTTTCTTGTGAGCAATTAAGGGACAGATTTTTAGAAGTCGAAGTCAAACTCCAAGAGAATAGGAAGAATAAACTTTTGCATGCTGGCCATTCTTGAAGTAGAGAGTACTGACAAAAGTGTTTTTAGTGGAGGAATAATAAGTTATTTACTGTATGAACAGGAGCATAATAACATTGGCTGAGCCACCTAGGAGTCATATCGTTTGCATGTCTAGAAACTGAACTGGGCGTTATTTACTGCCTTCTTTTCCCAGCCTTGGGCCATTTTCTTGTTTATCCAGTGAGAAAAAATGAGGACAGTATAGGGTTGCATCAGTTTGAAGACAACTTCATGAGAGGTTTTGCTGGCACTGTTACATCAGCAGCCCTCTTTGGTTGGATGAGCTTTGCAATATGGGAAAAGCTTTAGTCTTTTGAGTTCCTTAGGGACTTAACCATAATTGGGACATAATTGTGCCTCTCTTTCCTGTAGGTCTGTAAGAAGATGAACACATTAAAATTAAGAGTTGCACAAGCTGTAGCTGAAGAGACCAATGAAAAGCTTTGATAAGTACAGTATCATTCAACCAAGACTTCGTAAAATGTACAATTCAAAAGATAACTTGAAACATGTGCACTTGATAAGTGGAAGTGAAAACAGGCAGAAGGTGGAAAGGTAGATCAGTTCAAACATTTCCCTAATTATAAATATCCTTTGCAATGCTAGTAAGATACTTATGTTTATATACAAGGAAGGAGAATGTAAAACAGAAGAGCATGAAGGTGATCTGTTTACTTCTAGCTACTCACCTGGCTTTCACAATGTTTTGGTTGTTGGTGCTCAGTCTTGTCTCTCAAACAGTAAAATCATTGAATTGAGGATTATCAAGGGGTAAGTGTGGATAATACCACTTTACTGCAAATTTGAGGCCTTTCAGCTGATCTTTATCAGTCTCTACTACAGAGCTAGTAGTTCTGAGACTTAGTAAGCAAGTTAGTTAGGTTTCTTCCAAAATAAAATTGTGAAAAGGATCCAGCTTTATGCTTGAAAGGTACTGCTGGGAGAAGTTCCATGACCTGATCCATTCCTCTGCAGACCAGACTCTATTATAGGAGCTTTTTCCAGCATGGCCTGTAAAAACAGCTCTTTCTCTTGGCCTGAAAACTGATGGTCCAATTGACCTACACTTTTGGCTTCATGGAAAGGCCCTGATCCCACTAGTTTCAAAAAAACCCCCATCCTTGTGGCTGCTTCCTAAAGTCAGCATTTCACATTTCACAAGTGCATGCCTGGCCTTTATATTTTCAAAGCTTTTTTTTTTTTTTTATTCCCTTCCAGATACTTGGGAACAGGAGGTTCAGAATATTTGGTGATGCAAGAGCAGGGTGATGCCAGGGGCTGTATTGCTGGCAGCATAAACACCCTTGATGTACAAGCTGCTGCCAAATGAAGTTCTTAGACAGCCACAGAAAGACTGGAAAATCAACAAAGGTGTAACATGCAAATGAGCCACCTTCCTTTCTGTAGCTCTCAAAACAAATCCTTCTTCTGCAAGATGGTTTGGGCATTTTAGGGAGTGGTAAGTGAACCCCACCTCTTCTTCCAAATTCTTCTCACTGACCCACCACTAGGCCTTAATTCTGCCAAGCAAAAGTCTTTCAGAGTTCAGTGTCCACAGACAAGTGTTGTCTGTTCTCTGTAGGGACAACATGTATCTGAGTGATCTAAAAATATCATTCAGCGCTGAGAACAAGAAAATCTGTGTTCTTTATAGGGACCCAAGTTGCACAGAGTAAGTGCAATACAAAAATTATTAATTTGGTCCAGTAATTAATTGCTGGTAGCATGTGAGGATGGTTTTCAGGAAAGACTGTTTTACATTCTTGATTTTCTGAACTGATATAGTGGAACTGTCTGTCCACTTACCTGCCTACCTCTGCTGGACATGCATGAGATTTTGGTGAAGAATACAGACCGGAGTTAGATTCTGAGTTAGATTCTTTGCATTCATGCACAGACAGCTGAGGGAGATCAGGAAGCCAAATGCAACTTTCTTGTCATATGGGACAATCACAGAATGAGTGAGTATGCTACAGGCAGTTCTCTCTTATACTACTCATGGTTAAACTCCGTGGACTCTTATTCTGATGAAGAATCATGTAATAAAACAGGATCTGCAAAGACTTCTGCCCTGTTAAAACATCTCTTCACTGTCCCTTTACACTCAGAGTCCTGACAATATGCATTGAGTTATGCAGAATGGCAGGGATGGAAAAATGACTGATGAGTGCTATGTATTTTCCAGGCCATTTATCCCAACCCAGAAGTCTTTCCATCCCACCTCACTCCCTATGTTTTTATAAATGGCAGGGAGGAACTGGACTGTAGCACACAAGTCATGTTACCTTTTGTTGGTTTTTTTATTAGTATACATTGTACGCTGAATTGTGACATAAACTGCAAATGCTCTGTAAAGGGCTTTTTTGCCCTTCGATACAAAGATTTTGGTCTGTGCCTCAGTACAGCTCTGCCTCTCTCTTTTAATGGGAGGCCTCAACACGGGGAAACACATCCTAAGAAAGCAGAACAACAGGGCGGGAATTAGTCGGATGCAGTGGAGAGCGGCTCGGTATTAATGGCCAAATAGGCTCTGACAGCCTCACACCAACGAGCCACTCTCTTCTATGGGGAGTTTACGAGGCCTTGGCTTGTGTGGCCACCTCCACTTATGAATTAAAATCAAAACCAGATTGATGCCCCCCTCCCAACAGCAGCTGCCTGTTTTTTTGCATAAATCATGGTCCCCGGCCCCTCTCCAGGGGAGCTCCATAAAATAAATGGATTCATTACATGCGGATTTCCTTTTCCTTCTTCTCTGGAGAAACAAAGAGCCTATTAGACACAATATGGAAATGCACATACGCATGCACACACGTGCAGACAACATGAAAATGTGCACGTGCACATGCAGCGTAGAAGCTCCCTCCCATCTCCCTACACGGGCGGTGCCATAAAATACATGGACAAAACCCTTTCTCCTTTATGTGCACAGCTCTGACGAACACACAAGCCTGTATTCATTCATGCAGATCTGCAACTTAAATTCTAAGCTAACAAGGACAGGAAAGCCCAGGGCAAGTTGCCTCCTCCCAAAAGGTGAAGGACTGCGAGTAAGCTGAGTGGGGGTTGCTTCCTTTTGCCAAAGCCTCCCCCAGTGCCCAGGAGCTGTGTTTTTACCAAGAGCATAAGAGCCCCGTCCTTCGCAGAGCAAGGCTCGCAACAGGCTGCACTCATGGGATATCGTAACCACAGAAGCTGGGAGGCTGCCAGCTCTCCCTCCAGCTGAAATAGAGGAGGATGCTTTGTGGCTGAGAAAAGGGAGAGGGATGAAGGTGAGGAAATGGCTGGGAGTCCTTCATTCCTCTCATCTCCAGGTGGCGGCAATACTGGCACAGAAAAGAGCTGGAAAACACACCTTTCCTGGAAAGCTGTGCCTGTGTGCAGCAGCCACAGATGCAAATCTCACACACCTGCATACCAGGGTGAGGGAGGCACTGGAAACCCCTCGCTGAGCAGGTTACACGAAGTTAAGAGATGTGTACATTCATCTTCAAGATGCTGCTGTAAGATGTTGGCCCCAGGACAAGACTGTAGCATGGGGGCATGTTCACACTGTATGCTAAACCTGGGTCAGAGCCTGAGCTTGAGCATTAACTTGTTTCCCATGCAAATTGTGAATGCGCTAACCCTCAGGTGCAACTCCATCTTCAGTCAAAAAGCCTTTGGGCTTCCAGAAGCCCATCCCCAAAAGCGTGCAGTGCTGTAGAAACAAGAGCCAAATTATAACTGCAGTGAAAAACTGGTCATAACCTTTACTGGGTCGTGGATACCTCTGCTAACCTGACAGGGGAGCCAGGAATGGAGGGGAGGAGGAAGAGGAGAGCTGCTGGTGCTGCTTGGCCAGGGGATGGTGTGCCCTGAGACAAGGGAGAGGGACACAGAGCTCAGCTGGAGGCAGACATAACAGTGCCATTTGCTGGGACAAAGCTCACGTACTAAGGACATGCTACTAGTGCCTGAGCTGGACTGAGTTTTGGTGTTCAAGGGACCATCAATTTCCGTCTTTTATCCAGAATCCATAGTGCTGAGAATCCATAGTGCATAGAGCACTTTTTAACCTTTTAGCCTTTTTAGGAAGCAGCAGTGTAAATTTAGAATGGCGAATGGCATAGCAGCAGGCTGGAGGCAAGAGAGACCCATTCAAAATCGAGGGCTGAGGAGAGCAAAGTTGCCAGCAGAAGGAGGTCAGATACACAATCAAAGATCTGAATCTCTCAAATCATAAATGTCTCAGTAGTGTAAGAAGATACTGTGTGTCTTTCTCAGCCTTCAATATTGGGCTTTTGGGTTACAGTAGGGCTCCATTGCTAGCTTTTCCTGGCAGCTATGAGGAGTAGGAACTTTTCCTTATATGATGTAAGTTTTCATATAATTGAGTGAGTCTAAGAGCTGGAGCTTTCAGAAAAACAGTGACTTCAGCGAGATGTCTGATGAAATCTAGAAAGTCAGCAGCATGGGGGGAGGCAGACCCTGCAGAGGAGGGCTTCTGAAAAGCTGCTGAGCTGCCCTGCAACTGAGAAAAGCTAGAAAGAACTGAGATATGAGGGAGCTTACAGCAGTTTACATTGACTTAAATTCAGTATTCTAAGCCCCAAGGGTTCAGATGTTTTAAGCTGTACCACAAAAATTTGTGATAACTGTAAAATCATGAGCTTTTGTAAAGGAATAAATGCAACATGTTATCTCTTTGCCTCACTTTCTGAGTCTTAGATTTGACTTTACATAGCATATTTTAGTTTTTATCCACAGTGAAGACGACAAGAAACTTCTCTTGTGTAGAAAACATATTGCATTAGTATCACAATTTTCAGTTTTCCCCGTACACAAGTAGACTAGAAATTTGTCTTATGCAGATAACGTGTTTCTCACGTAATCATCTGTCATCAGGTTCTGGAGCTTTAAGGAAAATCAGGAACAGTATAATGAGATCCACAACCCATCACAAACACTGCCAGTGCTACTTCAAATGGCTTCACTTCCCTGGTGTCTGCAAGAACTTTGTATATGCAAATACAGAGATTGCAGTCTTGACCCTGGAAACACTGGAACCTTGAAATGGTCAAACTGGGTGAGCCTCAAAATCCATTTATTTCCAGATCCTGTCACTGATTCTCTGATGCTTTCTCTGATGCCTTTGCCAGATGCTTCAGGGGAAAGTGCAAGAACGTTGCAGTAGGCAGATGTAACATAATCTGTTCAACACTTAACATCCTTTTCTGGTTACTCTCTCATAGTGATGGGATTGGAAACAGGAGGATAGATTTTAGCGTATTTTACAAAAGTGTTGTTAGCTATCATTAGTGTGCTTTTTTGTTTCTTCTCATTCATATCATAGTCCAATCTTTTTATAAGGTTTGCTAAATTCTTGTCTTCTGCATCTTCTTGTGTATGGGATGGCTTAGTCCAGATGAGTGAAGAAAATTAGTTATTTTGATGAAGTTTAGACTGGTGGCTTCTTCATCTAATTGAATATCTGTTTGCCCTTGTGTATCCAAGGACAGCAGCAGCACCCAGTTGCCTTTCTCTCTGAGAGTATTTTGTACCATCAGGATGCCTTCTGGTTGTAAGAATAAATGGTGCTGGGGATTTCTGCCAGGCAATATCTTTGCTCAAGTCTCCCATGTAGTTTACCTGCTTTCTTTCACAGACCCTGCTTCCCCTCAGCGTTTTTGTCTCCCTACTTGTGTTACCCTATAGCTGAGCACTCAGATTGGACTGAGACAGCCTCTAATGTTTCCTGCTGGGACCTTTTGCATCAGCATCTGCTCCTCCTTAGTCTGTGAGCTCTGAGGCAGGGATGAGCTTCTGTGTATGTGTCTGCCTGCAAACCATGATTTCCACTGGATCCCCTCTGTTCTGCTGCAGTGCACACAGCAATTAGTAATAATTCACACCTAAATAAACCCCACTCTGCTGTTCACAGGGTTAAGTTGTGAGTTCCTTCTTTGTGACCTGCTGTCCAGGCTTGGTGGTGGGGCTCATCCCTGGAGTTCAAGGAGGACAGTGTCTTGGAAGGATGCAGGATGCTCCTGATTCTTCTTGGGAAAACAGAGTGCATTCGATTCTCTCTAGAAGCTATTCTGCCTCTGGTCTCCCTCCTTTGCCCCTTATCTCTGAGATTTGTATGCAAATAGGGTCAAAGGCTCAGAGATGTGACACACGCTGAATATTCAAGTGATCGAGGAGGAAGGATAGAGGCAGGGGATCAATCCGTGACCCTTCTCTGACAGTCACCCTTCTTTCTTACTCTTGGGAGGCACTTGCTGTTTCTGGAACCAATACCTCCCCTGTGAATGGAAAATCCAGCTGGAGATGTGCCTGTGATATCTGACACTTGTAATTCATGGTATGTTGGTCGGTTCTGCAAATTGGATTGGGAGCACAAACATCCCCTCATGACTTGCCAGCCCCGTGTGGAATTCAGCAGTCACACTGTGTGTGGGCTCCTTGAAGAGGAGAAACCTTTCCAAGCACCAATGGACTGTGATGAGGGTGATAGGTGGGAGGGGTGATGACTCCCCAGTTTGGATCAGAGCAAAAAGGCAGGTGAGGGAGGATGACTTGCAGATTTGCTCAGGCCTAGGAGCTGGTGAGGATTTGGAGGTGAGGAGCTGAGCAGCTAGCAAAGGAGACAATCTGATGGACGGAGGAGTGAAGATTTTGTTTGTGTTTGTGTGGGGCTTTTTTGTCTTCCTTCTCACTGCAGTCTGCCTCCAGGATCTGGAACAGCAACTGCCACCACAGAGTTCAGCCTGGGCTTCTTCCTGGAGAATAACTTGTGACTTTGATCGAGCATAGCCATGTGCCTCCATCCCTGCCTGCTCCCTGAGCATGGAATTCAGCTGTTCAGACAAGCGGCAGCTTGGCTGGAGGGGGACATGGGCCCTGCTGCTGTGACAGCTCTGCCGGAGCCAGCACTTGCTCTCAGAGCAAAGAGAGAGATGCTGGTCAGCCCAATTGCTTCTGGTGTGCAATGGGTATTCAGCTTCAGCATATCAACTCTGCTGCCCAGACCACCCCACAAGTCCCCACATAGGAGGAAGGGGCCAAAGTAGCCTTGCAGACATCAGTGTCCTGGTTCTTAAGGGAGACGGGGATGTTTGTAGGGGTGGGACAGAGCCAAAAATGACCAAGGCAGCTGGAGGGGACCGTGCTGCTTCTGCCAGCCTCTGTCTTCTATGCCTGGCCTACTGAAGGCAGCAGAAGGCTCCTCGTGTGTGTATGCCATGTCCTGGCAAATTACCCATGTGTAGTCACTCCTCCCTCAGCCGCTGGGGCGTACAGCAATAAAATCTGTCTGCATTTCAGACAGTGCTGTTTTCAGGTTCATCTATTCCCTGTTCCAGCTGGTGATCCCTGGAGAAGAAGGATATAGTAATGATGGAAGGGTAATAAATATTCAGGCTGTTTACAGTCTATGAAGATCTTTCCTGCCCTTCACACCCATCACATACACTATGCCATGGGTTAGGAGACTCAGGAATGCACACTGGAAACCACCCTTCGTTGTGTTCTTTGGGCTGCAGTGATACTTGGGCGCTACTCAAATTGTTTAAGGCCTGAAACCTCAAAGTTTAGAGCTCTTACTGGCTTCTGGATGGGCCCACTGGCCCAGCCCACATCCAGACACAAAGCCATGTCTATCCTCTGGTTTGCAGACAGGATGTTTTTTTCCCAGTAGTTTGAAGGTAGATTCAGATCTGGCAGCCTGCACAGCCTATTAAAAACCAGCCTTATAAAATATGAGCTAGGAAGCAAAACTCAGCGCTGTATGAGAAGGAGGAGGAAACCACCAATTAGGAACAGCTCCCGAGGGCATGTTTTCTTAGGAGCCAAGAGGCACTCTGCCAAAAGGGCTTTTGGAACTGCATGGGGCTGGCTGGGGAGGGCAGAGCCAGGGGTACCTGCCTTGCACAGAGCATTACTGCACTCAGGAGGGCTGGTCCTGCAGCCCAGGAGCTTCTGCCCCTGAAGCAAAGCAGCAAGGGGTTGCACCTTGGCTGGGCAAGGACTAGCACCCAGGAGTGGGGAGGAAAAGCAGGAGGAGCACCAGGAAGGTACAGCCCTCCTTAGCCTGTGGCAACCAGCTAGCAATGAGGAATTGCTTCTGCCAGAAAGCAGTTTTGCCAAGGTGCAGCTGGGAGCAGCTTTCAAAGCTCTCCTGATAGCCAAGCTTCCCACACAGTGGCAAACACGTGCCTGACCGCAGGGCACCTGGAGGCAGGCAGAGGCTCTGTGGCCCTACAGCGAGCAGAGAGATCCCCTCATGAAAAATAAACCCACAGCTGACGTCCAGCTCCAGAGGTGGCCTCTTACACCACCAGGTATAGGTTGGTAGAGAAAAAGGACACGAGGTCTGAGCTTTGTAGTCAGTGCATCCTTCTGGTGGTTTGGTAGATGCCGGGGGATTAGTGTTTGTGTCTTGGCCCGTGAGGCTGTGGTGGCTGTGGAAGTCTGGGTTATTGTCTGTTGGTGGTGTCAGAGCATGGTTGGCTCTGGGGGTTGCCCTCGCTGCACTCGTGTTGAGACACCAAGGGCTGAACAACCAGGATGTGGCTTGTGGACCGTGTGCTTGCTGATGGAGAGGACTGGGTGTGCAGTGTGGCTTTTATTTGCTCCAGTCTATATTGTTCTTCAGTGGAGATGACAGCTTTTTACCAGCTTAGGAACCTGCTTAGGCAATGGGGTCTGGGGGATGATAAAGTAAAATACTTTTTTGGGGCCACTGGGTGCTGCCTACAGGGACTGTCCATGGCCTGTGAGGAGAAGGGCCTCCAGTGGGAAGCCTGAAGCACCTGAAATCTCATCTGCTTTTTGGGGTGCCAGTGAAAGCCTTTTAGGAGGTTTAGGCCCTATTGCTTTCTCAGCAATGAAGCAGTTCATTAAATGGCTTCCCAAAAGTTTTTAAAATCTCTGGTCACCCTGTAGGGGTTCAGCACTTTGCTTCAACTCTTTAACAACTGGTTATGTGCTTTGGGAGCAGCTCAGCTGTCCTCAGTAATCTCCTGAGTGAAAGGATACACGAGCAGGGCTTCAGGTCAGACCTGCCAGGCACGGGTCACTGCAGTGGCCACCCAGAGCACTGTGGGCAATGTGGCACAAAGTATTTTGAAGATGCTGTGTGAGAGCTGCTTAAATACTTGCTTGGATTGAGATCTCAGTCTTTAGTGTGCCAGACATTTTTCTCATCCTTCAAGTTTCTGTGTGGAAGTGGTTTTCCTTTTCCCAAGGAGCTGTTTCATGTTATGGAAGGGATTCACTATTCATTAGGTGAGGAATTTGAGTACAGGCCTCATCCTGGCAGAGGAACCACAGCAGTGTAAAGAATCAGTCTCTCTGGTCCATTTGATGCAGAGCATGAACCTGGGTCTCCTGCGTCCTTCTTGCCAACCTAGCCTTGACCCGTGTGATCTGTCAGCCTTGATAAATTTCCACAAAGCTGTAAATTTATATTTTTTTCAATTAAAAAAAAGCAGCAAGAAGACTTGCTGAGAAATATCAGTAAGATCCAGTCCAGACACGTCAGTCTCCCACACAGAAAAAAATCTGTACCAGAAATCATCTTGCACCAAATGAATCTCATAGAGAAAAACTGCACTGCAAAGTTACTTAGTAAGCCTTTTGCCTACTAGTACATGCAAGTGCAATAAAAAAAACCCAACAAAATGGATCCTTAGTTTGACACACTAGGTAACAGAAATCAGGCTGTATAATATTTTCTGCCTGACTACCCTTATCTAATATGAACAGCATGGTGAAAAGGGAAACAAGAAGAGGATAGAATTTAGAAATATGTCTTCTGAGTCACTGTGGAGTGAACAGGAAGTCCTGATGATTCAAGATTTGGCACTTTCCCTTACTGAACCCAATGGCACATCCTAGTACTAGGAGAAACTAGGGTGTAGAAAGTGCAATCTTTTGGCTGAGATAACAGATCTGTGATCATCCTCTTCATCAATAATGAGTCCAGTGGTATTTTTTTTTCATGAGAAAATAAAGCCCTGTTCATAGTATCCTGACTGAGACTGTGTGTGTAAGTCTTCGTCATCTCACTTTCTAAAATGTCATGAAATCTCTCCTCATTTCAAGCATATCTTGCTTTGTGATAATGTGCGCATAAACAATTTGTTAGTCTATTGAAGGAGCTAGTTATTTTGCTCATTAAGACAAAATATGTTTATCCTCTTTATTTTGTTACTTATAGCTTTCATTGTTCTCTGTTTTTGAAGTGTTAAGATGCAGAGCCACTCTCATTGGCTATTTGTGGACGACACCATTGTTTGGTGTGTGCATTTTGCTCCAGATAAAGTCAAATCTGTGCTCATTTTAACTTCCTTTTGGAAAGCAACATTACTGGGAGAAAGATTCTTGTGGCCTCTTGTCTGCTTAATGGATTCTGTGGACCAGTGTGGGATGTGATAATGTTAATTTATAATGGCAACCCTTATTCTTTCTCTGCTGTTCATTTTTTGAGCAGTGCTCTGCTATTGTGCTTATCCAGTTGTTTCTCCTCCTGTCTCTTTCTCCTTCTCCTCCTTTCCTTTTCTTCTCTGCTCATTCCCCTTGCCCACTGTACAGGTACCTTTGGGGAAGCACAGATCTGTGTACATCCAGAATACTGCTGTGAGTTGTTGGTAGTATTCCAGCAGGAGTGAAAACCTTATATTTCATAGCCCACTCAACAAAAAGGAGGGGCTTTGCATGGATGACTCATTTTATTCCCCTTTGCCTATAGCAGAATCAGCTGACAAATTTCCAATTGGTTGCTCCTTTAGCCAGGGTGTCCTGCTGTAAGTGTGTTGAAATTGCACACGTAGCAGGAGTCACAGTTATTGCACTGGTGAACTAAAGAGGGCACTTGAGGCTTTTGAGCAGCAAAGATGGACTCCTGAGGAAGAACTAACATGTGGAAACCATGCTGACCATCTCCAGGTTGCTGGCTGGTCTGGGCCTCACCCCCATTGCCTCTGCCAAGCCCATCCATAGCAATGATGTCAGTGAGTTGCTCTGTGGGGTTCTGGAGAGCAGTGAAATGCACCCAGTGAAGTCAGTGATGACATTTCCAGTCCTGGGGGTTACATGACCATGGGCTACCCCTGTGCATGTTCTGTTGGATGCAGATCTGGCAGCAGGACCCCTCAACTCCTTGAATACAACTCGTTATATCTGGGAACAGAGCCAAGGTGGAATGAGGGAGACTTCAACTGGTGTCAATCCCAGCTGCATCTCTGCTTAGCAACACAGTTTTTTTGTAAATACATTGCGGCTTTGCAATCTCTGCTTATTTTTTTGCTACAAGAAGAGGCCCATGTGAGAACTGAGGCCACCCCTAGGACCACTGACCCAGTGTGGCCAAGAAAGTTTTGGAAATGCTAAATCTATCAGCCACAGAGCACTAGCAGCCATGTCCCAGGTGCTGCTCCTCATAACTGAACAGCAGTTCCTGCCACGGGTCGTGCAGAAGGAAGGGCAACAAGTCTCTGCTCATCTTCCTAAGCAGCCACCCCGTGTCTGCTGCACTCTGGCTGCATCTGCTGCAATGACTAAATGCCAAATGGAGGAGACTTTAAGATCAGAAAAATATTTGAGGAGAAAAAATCTTCATATTAGAAAAAATGTTACTGCACTTTCAGTTTGGGTCAAAGACTCTTCCTCCATCCTTCTATGATGGAGGTGCTCAACCTCAAATCCTGCTGGCATCAAGGTGAGCTGAGGACCCGGTGTCCATGTTTTGAAGGGGTCGTGAGTGGATGAAGTTAGTGCCACTTTTTGCTTTATCCCTAGGTATCTCCACAGCCCCTGCTGGGTTCAGTGGGTGGAACAAAAGCCCTTCCAAATACTAACACCGAACAACCAGAGAAGACTCCAGAGCTTCCCTTCCAGCATTAGGAGATGAATTGACCTAATAGATGAAGCAGGCCCCTGGAAGGCAGAACTGCTGAAATCATGTCCTAGCAGTGGGGGAGGTTGAGGTTAGGTGGCCAGGAGAGTAGATGAGGAGCCAGGATTCCTAGGCTGTAGCTTTACCCTTAATGGAGAGTCTTCTTCTGATTGTGGTGGCAGAGAACTTGGGTCGGGACTGCTCAGTATTATGGAAAAGCCACCCAAAAGCTTTGTTTGCCTTTGATTCTTGTCTGGGTTCATTCAACTTTCGTCTGATGCCAGATCCGGTCCCACTCCTTTCCCTTTGAAATGGTTTTCCGTTACTGGTGTAAAGGAGTAAAAAATGACTCAATCATCTCGCTGAGTAAACAGTTCCCACTCTATCCTCTGAAAACAAAAGCTGAAGATTGATTTTCCTCAGGACCCACAGCAGATGAATCAGAAGATCGAGCTTTTTGTGTGTGTGTGTCTGAGTGGGCTGACAAGAGCAAGAGCCAAACGGGTATGGCAGAAATGGCGTCAGAAGGTGGCACCTCTGTGCACTGGGAAAGCACCGTACGCTGGATGTGAGCACAGCTGAGAAGGAAGGACACTTCAGCTCCTGGCCTCCGGATAGTTCAGCTGTTGAGTCAGAGGAGTCTGGGGCTTTACAAAACAGCGAGGGGGCAAGGGTGAGCAAAAAGCCAAGAGCATGAGTGTGCAAGAAAGATGTTTCACCTCTGGCAGCAGGCCAAAGGAGTGGTTACTGCAGCCCTTGGAGACACACTTGCACACACACATGCTGGCTTGCACACACATGCTCTCGCTCACACACACTACCACTAACAGCACTGGGAGGCTGCTCCCAGAGGCCAGCCCTGCTTCACACTGGTCCCTGTTAATGACCAACATCTGGTGAGGTAGCTGGGATGGAGAGACAGCTGGGGCCTGGCAAGCCCTTTCACTGGCGAGGAGTGAAGGGGAGGGCTGAGGGCTGGGCTGGGGAGGGCTGGGCTTGGGTGGGCTTCACTTCTCTGAAAGCAGCCTGCAAACACTCACTTCTGCTTCCTCTGTGGAGAGCAGAAATTGAGCAGCTCTCTACTTTCATGTTTTGTGTGTTCAAGAGCTGCTGAAAAACAATCATGTGAAACCCCCAAACCAAAGGTCCCTAGCTGCACCAAGCCATAGTAGCCAGGGCAAGTTTTGCCAGCTCAGCCTGATTTTGCCTGGTTTTAGCTTTGATGCATAGCATAGGAGCACAGATATCCTCAATATATTCTGTTAGGAAGGATGAAAGGGTTTTATGAAATGGATGTGGTCTGTTTATGGATTTGGGTTTCTCTGACCTTACAGTTGCCAAAACTGGGAGGAGGCAGCATCTATCCCATTGCCCTGCAGCAGCTCTCCCCATGAAAAAACTGGTGTTTTGTCAGCCAGGGAGGATCATTCACTGGTGTGAACTGGTGGGTGATGGTGATACTGCTAGAGGGTGTGTGGGTTTGTCCTGCTGCTGCCTGTCCTGTGACCTGTGTGCTCCCCAAGGTCTGACGTTAACTGAGGTGGAGTAGACAATGCATTGGTAGGAAATATGGGAAAACTTTGCATTTTTTAAACTACAACAATTCTTCATCTAGAAGGATTCCCCTGCCAAGCTGGGCAGTCACCCCTCCCTGCTCCTTAGCAGCTGCAGCCCAGCTCACCCCTGGAATTTTTCTGCAAGGGCCCAGTCTGCTCACATCTTGCCCAGTCTGGAGAATCACAATCCTCCCCACCGGAGTTCTGGGCAGCAGAAACCCTCCCCCGTGTGTCAGCCTGCTTGAACATGGACTGCAGCTACCCCGAGACAGCACTTATCAAACATACAAAAGGCTTTCTGGGCATCAGAGAGGTGATATTATCCAGCTCTGCTGTTATCATTGCCTCCTCCTTGGGAGTACAGGAGGGCTGTCGGAGGTGGGGAGAGAGATTTGGAGGGTATCGAAAGGCAAAGGAAAGAGAAAAGGTCTTTTATGAGCAAATTTTGGAGGATTTCATCTCTGTCTGTCCAGCACAGGACTCCTGAGGAATGAGGCCTCATTTCCTGTAGCTGAGCATGAGCTAGCTGCACCCGCTGGAAAATGCTGTGCCTGACATGCCACAGAGCTGGGGACTGGGGAGAATGATGGGGGGAGTTGGGGCTGGGAATGGTGCACCCTGGGGACGTGCACCACAGGGTGTGGTGCTGGGCCTCGGGAGCTGAGCCTCATCAGCATCCTCTCCTCTCTCATCATCTCATCATTTCACCAACATTCATGCTGCCTGTAAGGCACTGGTTGGTAAGGGCCAAAATGAACATCAGAGTATCTTTTGTCCCAGGAATGTCCTTGAACTGGAGGTCTCCCCAACCTGGGGTCAGCAAGGTCAGACTATGCCCTTGATCTCTGGCTTCCAGGTTGAGTGTGGGACCACAGAGGAAGGCTGAGGTTAGAGTTTGGCCACAGATCTAATTACTCCCCCAGATGTGTGTATGCATGTCACAGCATCACCAGACACAATCCGCACGTCCCCAGTTCCTCACCAGTGAGTCACAACAGACTGGAAAAATACAATCCCACTCTGATGCTGTGACAGATCTGTGAGTGCTCTCTAGTAATACGTGAGTAGTGTATGTGAGCAGCCAGTCAGGACAGTCAGCATCTGACGTTGCTGGCGTGAAGAGTAGGATGTTTACTGTACAGCTATGTTGAGTTCAACAGGGAATGACTCAGGGCAGACTTCCAACACATGCTTGAGGCTTTTTGGGGATGATGGTCATCAAGTTCTGAGGACACTGGCTTGACCTCCCTCCCCTTCCCTTCAAATCTATCACACAAGCGTTGGGCAACCAAAGCCCTAAATCACAGGTATTGAGGAAACAAGGGAAGTCCTGTTTTATCATGAGACATTTCTGCTAAGAGGTAAGGAATTCATCCTGGTGAGTGTTTGGGGAGAAGTGCTTTCTGGAGTTTGACCTGTCTGAGGCACCATGATGAGCTCATGAGTGAGTTGGTGATCAGAGAAAAAGCAATGTCTCTCCACTGTCCTCCCTTCTCATAGGATACTCCTATACAGTGGCATCCAGACACAAAGTCCTGCTGAGTGGGATTCTCCACAGAGGACAAGCCAGCTCCTGTCTCAAAGGCTGAGAGGGGGCACCGGCTCATTGCTCAGAGTTGGAGGAAGAGCCTATACAGCACACATAGGCTGGAAATTCCTTTCCCTTCAGGAGGCCCTGGATGCTGCCACTGCTGCCAGCTGTACACAGCTGGGTTACAGATGTGCTGCTGTGGGGCACACCCACAACATGCCCATGTCTTTGCTGGTGGGATCAGGAGAGAGCCCACAGTGAACTGAAGTGCAGGAGAGAAACTGAATACTCCTGGGCTCTGTGGTTTTTTCTTCAAAGGCCCATCTGTGGAAGGAGCCAGTGCTGACCCAGACATGGGATCAGCAGGAGTGTTCTTTAAGTCTTTACATGTCACCCCTTTGCGCTTGCATACTTAAGGGCTTAAGATTTGGACAGCAAGGGGAAGATCATCTGGTCCCCTGATGTGTTGAAATTGGAGGACTAGAGAGGAAGAGCCTCTGCCTGGTGAAGGGATGGATCCCAGCCATAATCAGCTAGTAGGAACCCATTCCATAGCCTGTGGCATTTATATGGAGTAGTTAGGAGGCTACAGGGTGTTGCTGGGGTATAGTGCTGTGACTGAGGTTGCTGCAGCTCTGTCCTCTCCCCTTGGCCTTCCCAGGCAGAGGAGACAAGGTAAGACTTCAGTGAAGAGAAAGGGAAGGGAGCTAGGTGGGCATTCTGACAAACCCTTGGTGACACTGAGCTGCCACACAGTTGGAGTAGTGGAGAGGAGTTTGGTGCTGCTCTGTGTCCCACTGAGATGGACCATTCTAACCCTCTAGCTCTGCATCTCTTACCAGCTTGACCACAAGTGCCAACAGTTTGCCTTCAACCAGCATATCCTACCAGCCACTACTTCCTCCTTGCTACTGATTCCCATCTCTTATTGTTTGGATCCATCCACTGCCAAAAGCAGGTCATGGAATAATAGAATTATAGATTTACGGAATGGTTTGGGTTGGAAGGAACCTTAAAGATCATCTAGTTCCAACCCCCCTGCCATGGGCAGGGGCATCTTGCTCAGAGCTCCATCCAGCCTGGCCTTGGACGCTTCCAGGGGTGGGATGCTGAGTCTGTGTGAGCTGAATAAACTCCAGTGTGAGTGAGCACCTCAGTATCAGGCCTAGGGCAGACCTCCAGCTGGAAAGCACTTCAAGCCAGACCCACATGGTCAGTTTGGCATCTAAACTGCTATTGAAAATAACTCGCATGTCTCTGAAGTGAAGCTCTGTGGTATCTCATCTGCTCAGGTCTGCTGCTGGAGGACAAGACTGGGTCCTGTTTCGGGAAAATGATGGAAGACAAAATAATATAGGAAGGACACTGAATCTGACACAGAGATCAGAGGAAGTTTAGAAGCACCTGGGTCTAGAGAGTTGGCATCAAATTCAAAAACCCTACATGAAAGCATGGCAAGAGACATGTTGCCAGGTCAGCTCCTGACCCTGCAGTTTTGGGTAAGGGCTTTCTATGGCTTGACATGCTGCAGTGCTCAGCTGGGCACTGGGCTGATGGCTCAAGGGTGAATTTTTCTGTAATCTCAAACAATTTGTCAAGTGAGTAGTGTAAAATGTCTCTTCCTCAAGATCATGACACCTCATCTTGTTGAGCTGTAGTCACAGATTTGAGGGTTTGGTGGCTGTATAAGGCACCAGCATGGATATGCTCTGAGTGAGACTCAAATAGCTGCTGATGGGTATCCAGAGACTGACCTGACTGGTGTGCTTTGTCCTTTGATATCAAGGTCTGTCCTGAACATCTGGACTCAGACAGTGGTAAGTGAGAAAAGAGGAACCTAGGAAATGGGGAAGAGGGGGGAAAAAGATGGCAGTAGGCAGCGAGGGCTTAGCTACCCTGGCACTGGGGTGAACCGACAGCATCACGGGTTATCCCTTAGCAAAAGGGAACAGAAGCTTGCAATGCTGAAACGTCTTCCTCCCACCATGGCGCCTCAGGCTCAGAGCCAGAGGATGTGCTAGGACTGTTTCTAGCTTGGTTGTGTGCATCATGGATGAGTGCCTAGGTGCATGACTGGGTAGGGGTAGATCAGGTTGCTGCGCCAGAGCAGTTGGTTTTACGCTCTCTCCACTGGTTACTAGGTTGTTGCAGAGTCAAGGTGGCGTGTCAGGCTCTGGGAGCTTAGGTGAGACCACTTGTGGAGGCAGGGGGCTGTGTTTAACCCTGCACGTGGCCAAGCGTGCTAGGATGCTGAAGTCTCAGGAGACAGCCCCATTTCCAACTGCGAAACTGACTGCGGTTTTCTGCCAGCAAGAAGAGGTCTGTGTCTGCGCGGGGAGGAAGGAGGAGGGGACTGCACGATGCTATTCCTTACGCCTCCCAAGCGAAGGACGAGACAGGCAGAGGTTTCCCCCGCGTCTGTGACGCTGGCGCGTTCCCCAGCCCGAGGCTGACGCCGGGATGGCGAAGCTGCTCTGGATCGCGGAGTGTCTGCACGCTGCTCCCAAGGCACACAGCAGACTCAGCCGTGCGCCCGCACGCCTCCATCAGCGCTCGCACGTAAACTGTCCCTCCGGCCACCTGCCTCTGAGTCACGGCGCTCGGGTCCCGGCCGAGAGCAGGGGGATTTCCCAGCGCGCAGCTCAAAAGGTTTGCGTGCGGAGAAGCCTCCTTGCAAGCAGCTGGAAATCGTCTCCAAAGACACATTCCTGAACAAGCCAGGGCTGAGAATGTCGCTGAGGGGGTGGAAGTCCCTGAGGACTTTGCTGTGTTTTGTGGGTTCTGTCCCTGCAGTGAGCCCAGGGACAGAAGGCGCCGGCCTTGCTGCACCCCCTGGCGTGCTGTCTTTTTCTCCAGTGCATCCTTACATTTCCTGCAGTTCAGGGTGTCTCCAAAGCCTTCTCCCTCTCCAGGATGGACAGGTCCTGACACAGCTACTTGGCTGAGAGGGGGCATGAAAAAACCCTGTGGTACTGGGCCTGTGTGAGACTGTGACACTCTGACAGGGGCCAGTGGACCCCCTTTGATGGGGGTTTGCTTGTCTGGTTGCTCTCAGTGTGGGCTGCAGGATAGCAGTGAGCGCGGGACAGCTTTGATTGCTGTTCCTGAACAAGGATGATCCTGCCCCGGCCTCCTGCCCACTCCTTCCAGTGCTGGGCACTCTTTTCTGAAGCTTCCCAGGGGAGAAACTGCTTTCATATTTCCTGGGCTTCCATAGCATGTAGCTAGTGTGGGAGATGTCGGGGTTGCAGATAAGACATCGTGGCGGCAGGGACCTGTCTGCATGTGATTCTCTGGGCATTTGAGGGGAGGGTGCCCACCATGTCCCCTGAGCTGCTTCTCATTCACTGCCCGTGGGAGGAAAGAATAGTTTAGCATTAGCCAGGCATGGATGCCAAACAAGCAGCCAGCAAAAGCACAAATATTTGGCTACCCCAACACATCTGTTTAGAAGCAGCTCAACTCCAATTTTAAACAAAATGGGGAAGAAAATACATTAATTGAAGCCATGTCCTTAGGAACGCAGTCCTTTGGCAGGGGCCCAGCAGTGGCAGCCTTGTTGGGAGATCACATATCACACAGCCGAAACAATCCCCCTGGCTCTGCTGTGAGCCCCTTGTGCTGCTTTTGGGTGCCCTACAGAAGCTGAGGGAAGCTGTACCTGGCTGTGTGAACACATGGCACTCTTGCAGGAGTACCTACTCTGGCAGCATCACACCTCCTCATTGCCCTCCCCACAGCAGCATCCTGGTTCTTGGGAAGAACTCAATGTCAGGGGTTAGCTGCTCCTGTTCTGCTTCATCTTTTGAGGGAAGGATCCAACCCTGGCAGATCCTAAAAATAGATCAGCTGTTTTCCCAGCAGCCCCTCACTTCGTGTGTGGGACTTGGATTATTAGATTGGGAACAGCTGATCCAAAGTCTGTTGACAAATCCATGAAGAGTCAGTGAAGCTTAGACACTACTCTCCTGATAGCCTCCTTTTGTTGACCTCAGACCTTGTTAATCTCCCAGAGGCAAGCCTGCAAAAACAGTTTAAGATGGGAAATTGGTGTGTAGAACGAAAAAGGGAGATTCCCAAGCTTCTCATCTGCTTCCCCAGTGAGCTCTGCAGCCCTTCCTGAGCTCAGTGGGGTTGCAGATATCTGGGATATTTAGACTCAGCTTACAGATAAGGAATGTTTGCACTGTGGTTGTGGGCACGTGCCCAACCCCACTGATAGATCACTGCCAGGGATGGTGTCTGCTATGTTACCCAGTGCCTCATGTGTCCCACAACACTGGTGTCCTTCTCCCCATCTCCTTCTTTACAGTGGAGGCAGCACAACCTGCTCTGCTGTCCCATTTTGGCATATGGAGGTCTGTGGGAAATGCTGGAGGAAGGCCAGCCCCCCAGACTACTGCAGTAGGGCGCTCTCCTCCCTCTCACAGCAGAACAAAACACATGAGCTCAGGGGTCACTGGGGTCCAGGAAGGAGGCTGGAGAAGCCCAACATACAGGAATTGGGATAGGGAAGGAACAAGCTTCTCCATAGCCCATGGGATGCCCCTACTGCAGCACTCAGCACTGGGTGAAGTCCTGAGGGACAGACCCTGGCTTTCCAGCAGGGCTGTCCCAAAGATCCGTTGGATGTCCCTGAGGTGGTGATGCTTGCTGGTATCATTGGGTCTGTCCAATTGTCAGCTAGGGTTACATTCCCATGGGCTCCCTGTCCATGCTGGAATTGGCCATGCTCTGACATGGAGAAAGGCAATGGTTAACAGCTGTGCCATCGTTATTCTTACACAACCTCCTCCGTAGTACGCAGCCAGCCTCCAGCATGTAATAAGTACTAATGTTGTCCTGGGCAGAGGCGATGGGGGCAGGGAGTGCCTCAGAGGAAACCCTTGGCTCGTGTCAATCAGCACAACTTTTTATTTTACAGATCACGCTGCAGAGCGCTTCCAAGTATGAACAAACCTAAATGAAGACAGCTGGCAGAGGCTCTTGTCATCTAATTCCTTCCAGATGTGTGGTCATATGCTGCAGTTTCTGACTAATGACATCCCAGAGGAAAGCCCTGGGGATGCAGCAGCAATGGGGCGGGCGAGGGGCATGCCAGGAACCTGTTGGTGGGCCGGCAGCACTGACTCCCCAGGAGCTGCTGCCTGCAGACCCTGGGGAGAGGCCCTTTGCTCACCCCCTCGTCCCCTTGAGATCAGCAGGGCTCAATGGGTAGCACAGAGCTGCCTCTGCCACGCTTGGGCACCCAGCTCTTCGCAGGTGGGTAAAGTACATAATCCAAGAGCTATATCCAGCAGAGATAGCCACTTTATGGCCTGGAAGCAAAGAAAAAACCGCACTTGGTAGGGTTGTGCTGGAGCAAATTAGCGATGTTTTCTGATAATGAATTGAGGTTGAAGCGTTTATGCTTCTTCCTGCTTGTGAGCCCATTCAGATCTCCCTGCAGGATGCCTCTGTCTGCCACAGAGATGTCTGAGAAATCAGTCTGGGTGGGAAGATTTGTAAATCCTGCCGCCTCCCTCTGTAATAGCTGCCCTGCACGTTCCCATTTTATGTTCATGCACAGCCTGGATTATATTAGAGCTGTGCACAGTCTCCAGTGGGTTTAGTTTTCTCACCCCCCCCTGTGGGGGAGACAGTGCTACTTTGATGATCTGGGCCTTAGGAGACGCTCAGTGGCTTGGAGATGGGTCAGGAGGTGTGGGGGACGAGCCCTTCTGACCACAGGTGGGAGATCACATCTTCCTAGAATACTGCATCCTTCACACTGTCGTTCAGAAACTGCAGCCCTCCTGGGGCCAGGCTTGCTGCTTAGGAAGAGGAGTCATTTTGGGTCTACCTGTGGTCCCTATTCTCCCCTCTTCCTCTCCACACCTTTGCAATTAACCTCTGAACTCTGGCTAATCTCAGGATTAGCACGTCATGGGCTGTTGGTTATGTCTTCCACCACTCCTTCTGTATCCCAACATCCCTGACAAACTTGCAGGGGGGTCCGGAAAGCCAGGTTGCCCCTGAGAAGGGAGGAGGCTTGTAATGAATGCACGATGTCAGGAGCCTTGGAGGGTGGTGAGAGATAATCCGTGAGTCACCTGCGACTGATAATGATCTCCTGAAACCTGGGACCAGGGTGGAGGGGCACAAAGAGCCTGAGGGACTGTGGCAGCCACTTCAGCCTCCCTACCTTGGCCCCTTCTGCCAGGCAGAGTGGGCTGCAGAGGAAAAGAGGAGAAGACGGGCTGCAGGAAAAGGAGTGCCTTGTGGCTTTTGGTGCAGCGTCTCCTCCGGGACTTATGCTTGAGTTTTCCCTTGTGAGGGTGTCCTTGGGCGAAGGGAGAATTTGCTCAGGGGGTTTATTCAATATCAGTGCTTGAGATGCACTCCAGGTCTGTGGGTGAGCTTTCTGCTCCCTTCTCAGCTCTCCCCTGCCTTGCCTATGCCTCACTGGGGGCACTTCACAGCTCCCAGATGACTGATTTTCAAGAAGAGCCCCAGAGAGATTCTCATTTAACCCAACAGGGGCAGTGAAGTGACCTCTGTCACTTCCCCCTCAAGATGAAAACTCCCAGCCGTGATGAAGGATTAAGGAGCACAGGCAATTTAGCCATGAGAGCTGCTTTTTATGTCCAAGACATCCAGCTGTGTAATGGACCACACGGTGGAAATAACATTAGTAGAAAGAGACTTGTGCTGCGGTTGGCCCAAAGGAAAACAGAGACTGCAGGGAAAAGCCTCTCAGATAGTGGTCAAGACATACTGAAGGGACCCTAGTGCCTGTTTCCCTTAGCTGAGGGGTTTGTCTCAGGTTTTCAGTGCCTGTTAACTCCCTTGCCCTAAGTGCCTGTGGTCTCTCCTTCTTGTATAACTCCATGAGTTTCTCCAGGACCCTGGGCTAGGGGAGAAGGGCGAGCCCATTTGCAGGAGCAATTCCTTGCCACACTGGCAAGGTGCTGGGGGCTGGGCCTGGTGGATGCTGCCTGGTGGGGAGAAAACTCCCAGAAAGGCACCTGGATTTGCAGCGGTGTGGGCTGCAGGTTTCCTTTCTCCCTGGAGCAGAGGAGCAGCACTTTCTCCAACTTCCACTGTGCCCAAAGGCCAGAAAGGGGGGGGGAGCTGCTCCCTGGAGGCCGCCTGGGGAGCAAAGAGGTCGGCATGAGCTGGCAGTTTGTTTGCACCTCTTGCTGGAAGCAGGGCTGAGGGCAGGTGCAGGCATGCTCAAGAGGAAATGGGCAATAAGCTCATGTCCCTGCCCTACCATATGCTGTGTTTGCACAGGGTGTTTGGTTTCCTATCGATCCCATCCAGAGACAGTTGGGACAGGAGATTCTGGGTCCATGGAACCTTATACCCAGGAAGGGCCTGGCTGCTCTCTGTTTGAATGGATTTCAGTCATGCTTTGGCTCCCAGCTGGAGAATGGACTAGAGGGAAATTGGTGGTACTTTCCCATCTTCTCACTCTTCTTAGCACTGGTGGTGAAGACAGTACCAAGGAGGGAGTTTAGGAAATACAAGTACAAGGTGCAAGTACCTCTGAGGGCAGCCAACCCTGCCCCATCTGATTTCTGTGGTATCAAGGGGAGTGCACCCCTGGTGTGCACTCTGAGCCTCTGAGCAATACTTTGTTTGTAAACATTTGTTTTTAAAAAAATTAAAAATGAAGACTTTTGAGATGGTCTTGGTCTTACCACATCACCAGGTGCTGGAAGAGCTCTGGCTGTCCACAAAGCAGGATTTGGGTAAGCCTCAGGCATGCCACTGGGGATTCCCTGGCTTCAGAGGGGAAAATTTCTGGGAAGAAGCACCACTAGCTTCTGTGAAATGCTTTCATTCATTGCTGTCCAGGCAGGAACTGATCCTGGCAAAAAGTGGTGAGGGCATGTGTTTCATTCCCAGCAGGGGCTGGTTTTGATCAGAAATGAGCTGGCGCTGGACCTCAGCACGACTGATAACTGCAACCTGCTGTCCTGAGTGCAGCGTGGCCCTGAGGAGGCTCGCTTGTGTTTGCTTTTGGAAAGGCCTCCCGTGCTCCCAGCAGCTCACAGTTGAACGACTTCCAAGGCGGCTTTACTTTTTTCTCTTTTTATCGCCATTATTATTTTTTAATAATGTGCTCTGATTAGCTTCTGAGGCTTCGTGGTAAAGTGGCCTCAGGATTAATTTCCTCTCCTTGGCTACTCACAGTGGTTTCCAAGCCAGCTCAGCACTGCTGTGAAGTGAGACTAAGCGTGGTGGCTCCCAGCGGGCTGAGAGGAAGCCCAGGACGCTGACTCTGTCCTGATGCCACAGTGCTCTTTGAGAGGTACCAGATGGGCCTTGGGGTGAGGGAGAACAACGGTGTAGGGGTGTAGTTTGGTGTGGAGAGTGCTGGTGTGGGATATCCACCCAAGCTCATCTCCTTGACTTCATTCTCCTCTGCATCTGCTGTAAGGGCTTTTCTCCACTCCTTGGAAAGTACTGTTTATTAATATAAAATGTGTTATTAGCGACAATAATTAAAACATCAGCAGTAATACCAATGCACAGTGTTGCTATTTGCAGAACTGTGGACAGAAGGAACCAAGTCTGCATAGAAAGAAGACACTGCAGGGACCATCAGCTCTTCTCTTTTTTTCCACCTTCTATGTCTTTTCCCTCTCTCCAAAGCTAGGAAGAAGCTTTTCCTGCTCTCATTTAGGTGCTGGGGCTGCAGAAGGCCAGAGGTATGAGGCCCCACAGGGAAGGCAGGTGGATTGTGGAATCCCAGGCTGGGTTGCACTGGAGTCCTTGGTGTGGCTTGGCAAACACACAGTGACAAACAAAGCTGGCCTGGGAGAGCACTTCCAGCACATCCCTGGGACAATTTGGTCCCTGCAGGAGGACAGGACAAGTTCAAGGCTCATTTCCCCAGAGCGCAAACTGAGTGCGGTGGAAGCAGTGGCGTGAACGGATCAGAGAAGTGGAGAGGCATAAGGAGAAGAAGTTTTGGGTTCCTTACTGAGACGCCTGAGCCAGCTTCACCCATAGCCACTGGCAGACAGAGGGGACATCCTGGTTTAGGGTGAGCAACAGACACGGAACTGAAAGAACAGGAATGTCATGGGCCTTGTTGCCCTGTTGGGGCACACAGAGCATGGCTACATCCCTGCTGGTATTTTCCTTTGCAAACCGGTGAGGCAGAGGCACAGACAGGAAGGAAACATACCTGAACTGGAAAATATCATGTATTAGGGTCAAAGTCTGTAGTGACTGGGCTTCTCAGCGAGAAGGCCACTGGTACTTGGAGGCCCCAACACAGGGCTCTTGTGTTTATGAACTTTAGTGATCAGCATGCTTTTTGCAAGCCTGCACTGCATCTTAAGTTGCTCTGGCCACCTGTTCACTACTGGCTGTTAATTATCACTAATTCACTTGTTCAGAGCCTGAAGACTCCTACATACTCCTGATTACTGGGGGTCTGTGGGGAGTATGGAGATGCTTACATCCTCATTCATCTTTTCCCTCTCTTCCTCTTTCTTCCCTACTGGGGTCTTTTGATCTTTGGCTGTGTTACTCCCTTACTGCAGCATCTCACCTCTCTCCTCAGCTTTGGTCTTTGGCTGGCCTGAGGGAAAGGCCATCCATTACTAGCATATATTGCTTTGCTTGCCTTCATTTCCTCAGGACCTTCTCTCCCTAGCTGACATGCTGATGATAATATATCTCTCCCTCCCTTTGTCTTGCTTGCCTTTCCCCTCTACTGCATGTATTTCTCTCTCTCTCTCCATACCTGTGATTGAAACTTGGCAGGAAATTCAGATATGCTCAGTAATCAAAGTGACTAAGGAAAGGCTAGATCACAGCCTGAAGCAGCAGAGGGAGTGAAAATGGGCTCTCAGCTGATCCCCATCATTTCCACATCAGCTGGAAATGAGATCCCTCCTCCCTGCACTAGCAACAGCCCCCAGCTGACCCCAGGAAACTGGCAATGCTTGCCTACCTGAGTGGGAAGTGAAATCTGCTGGGACAACTTCCTTGATGCTCCTTGCCCTGACCTTTGGGTTGGAAGATGAACAAGTGCTTTGGGTAGTCCCTGGGAGAGGTGATAACCAGGAAGTTGTGTCTGGGACAGACGTGGTTCAAGTGCAGGTCCCTTGAGCTGTGCTCTGGAACCAGCACGCTGGTGTTGGATAGCGGGGCTTGGGTCTGCGTGTGCATTGCTGCTGTGTTTGTATGTGCCTGTTCACACAGTGGGATGCTGCTGAAGCCAAGCTGTGTGTACTCATCGGATGTCCTTGACATGGGCAGAGGTTTTGTCTTTCCTTGCTGCTTCATCATTCTCCATCTCTGTGCTGCATGGCCAGCTCTGACCCCCAAAATGACAGGACAGGAGGCAAAACAGGGAGCAATTTGCTGTAGCAAGTGCATGGCCTCAAACAGGGGAGCCCTGTGGCCTACCTAGTAGCTTGAAAAGGAAAAAAAGGCAGTGCAATAGTGAAATAAATGTTGCAGGGAGAAGTAGAGAGCCTGTGGTGTGTCACAGCTTTCAGTTTCAGGTGAATGGGGGCACAGGCTGAAATGCAAAGGGGCCAAACTCCAGGCAGATAAAAGGGTTGATTGTGCAACCCTTGAAACCAGAGAATAATTAAGTGCAAAATGCATGAAATATTTTTAATGACCAAGAAGATCATTAGCCAGTTGCTTTATAAAGTGCCCCAGGTAGTGCTGTTTAGCCGCTGGAGCCAGGATTTGGAGAGGCTTTGGCCAGGGTCAGGTTCTTAGGGCTGAGTACCCAGCTGTGGCAATGGTAGGTAGCTAGACACATGCAGTCAGGAGAAACCCCAGAGAGAGCAAGGAGTGCTTTGAGGAGCAGAGGTTATGTTTTGCTGAAGCTGATGCTCTATGACCCTGCTACTGTTTTCCACTTGGGCCAGGAGGCAGGACACCATGATAGATGGGACCTCCTGTTTCTGTTTGGCGACAAGCAGGATAACAATCAGTGATGGCGTCTGGCATGGCAAAAGAGTGGTTTGTGGTAGCTGGCCGGACCAGGCCTTCTTCAGCTTCACTTCACTTGGTGCAGCTCTCGTGGCATTCTTATGGCATGAAGTCATTGGATCTGGATGTACAACAGCTCTGGGCAAGGCTGGGCTTTGATGTGCTGTGGTTTTGTGCTTGCAGCTTCCCCAGGAGATGTCTTTCAGGCGACATCCCTGCTTCCCCAAGGGACAGTGCAAACGCCAGACGTCATTAGGTCTAGAGCCAATGTAAGGAGAAGCGACCGCTGTTCCCAGCTAACACTGCCTGGTCTTGGGCTAGGTGGGAGCGAATGATGTGAGCAACCTGTCCAGAGCAGGTCTTTGGGAGTTCCTACCTGGATTAGGCAGATCTTGGGAATGACAGGAACTGGCAGTCTTCATAAGCCATCCTACTCCCTTTTTCTCTAAACACCTGGATGCTGGCCAGACCATATGAGGTTGGCTTGTTGATAGTCATGGTGTAAAAGTGCCTTGTGGGTTCTGTTAAGAGATCTCTCGTGTCCCCCACGTGGGATCTTGGTCAGCTTCAGCTCCCTCCTGGAGCTTAGCCTACCACCAGCATGCTTTAAGGGACGCCAGACTAAAGCGCTAGCTGAGATGGCCCTTGGAAGTCACTGTCTCCTGAGCGGAAAGGAGCTTTATGAGCATTACTGGAAGCTGCTGTGGCTGAGTTACCAGAAATAAACCACTTCAATTTGAGGCCAACTGTTCTCAGACCACTGCATTTCCCACTCTGGTAGCTGGGCCACCTTCCTTGTGCTTTTGCTTCTCAGCAGGGAGATATTCTGTAAATGCCACCCACTGCTCTTGCTGATTTGGGTGGGTGGCAATGAGGCAGGAAGACAAAGGTGGGTGCCTTGCCGAAGGCTCTTGTTAACATGGATTTTTTTTTTTCTTTTTTTTTCTCTTTTCTGGGAAATGGGAAATTCTTTTCTTTAAAAAGAAGTAGCAATAATAGCTCTGTTTCATTCACAGGCTATTGCAGGGCTGGGGGGCAGGAGGCAGCTGGAAAAGGATGCTCTGCCCACAGTCCGGGAGCAGAGGATGTGTCCTTGGGGAGGCACAGATGCCTCAAATGGAGACTTTACACACATGGGGGTGGCAGGATAGGTGGCCTTTAGCCAACGCATCCCTGCTATTCTCCTGCCTGTCTCTGATTTTAAATAAACTGCAAACATGACGCACAAGCTACGTGTTAACCTGCTCCCCATCAGGAAGCATGGGGGCTGATGCCTACACAACCCTCAGCAGATGAGATTTTTTTTTTTTTTTCCCCATCACCCCAGGGAAACAGGGCCAGGGACCTGTCAGCCTTGGGTCCTGGAAGGGAGACTGAGGCAATGAAGGGTTTGCCTGCTGCATGCAGAGGAGGGAGACCTGAGCCCAGTGCTTTAATCCCAAATTAATGTTTTCTCATCCATAAGAATACCTGGTGAAGAGGCAAAAGCTGAGAACTGACAGGGATGTGCAAAGATTCTGTGCGGCTCGGGGCAAAAGTTGTGTCTGGTATCACCTCTGTGTGAGGATGGAGCATCATCTGACAATTCAGGTCTCCTGATAATTTTCTTTGCTGAGTCTTTGAGCTTTGCAACGACAAAGAGCCTGCCAGCAGATCCTCTTGGCCAGTGCTGGGAGTTGCCTTTTCCACCAGGATCCTTCTTCAAGGGTTTTGTGGTGGAAAGAGTGTGGGAAGAGCCCTCTGCAGCTGAGGCTGGTGTCCTTTTAGCAGCACGTTCTCCCTGCTGCACTGTGAACAGCCAGCCTTGCCTTCAGCATGGCCAATGCACCAAATCCACCAACTTGGCCAATATCCTAAACCCAGATAACACAGCTGATTGCCAGGCAGTGCCTGTTTTTTGGCCCTGGAGTCAGGGAGAAGGAATGTGGGTGGCTCTGCATGCTGAGGCTATCTGTGCCGTGGTGATGGTTAGCCCTTTTCAGTGTTGATTTCCAGCTTCCCTGGGGGTTGGGAACCAGAAGGAACCCTTCCCTGGGTCCCATGTGGCCCGAGCTTGAATGCACAGTGCAATAATCCTACACTGAGGCAGTGTCCAGCTCTGGAGTGGGTTAGGGTGGTGTTGAAGGGTATTGCTATGCCCTATTGTGACTCATGCTTGGTATAACACCTGGTAGCTCACACTTGGTACACATGGTGCTGCCTTACCCCGTCATGTCACCCTGTGGGGCTGAGATTGCAGGCCACCGCCCAAAGTCTGCCAGATTCCACAGGTACCACATTCTCTGGCACAGGACCTGCTCCTTCTTATATCCCCTTTATCCTGAAGCCCTCAGAGGCCTGTGAGGAGCAGGTCATGGACTCTGAAAGCTGTTCCTGCTCTTTGCCATCTCACAGCCTTTTCCTTGTGAAGACTAGCAGTGTCTTCAGTGCATGATCAAAAGCCTGTTTTTCTCCATCGCCTGGAAAAGGCAATCCTTTCCATGTGGTGGGAAAGACAATGGACGTCAGGATGGAGACAGACTTCTTCCCACAGAGCTAGAGAACAGCCCTGCAAGGAGGAATTTCCCTACCCTTGATCCAGTAGATGTTTTACCTACAACCAAAAATACCCTGAGATAGACCCAGTTATCTCTCGACAGAGGACATAGCAACATGTTGAAGGGGCACTATCCATTTAAAAACGCACTTCTCTCACACAGTTATTTCCATCCCCTTGCTGAGCTGTGAAGTTCCCAAGAGCGGAGGAGAACGCTCATGCTCTGCTCCTGGCTGGGTCATGCGGTGCCTGTGTCAGCACTTTGGGTGCAATCAGTTTTTCTTTGGTCAGTGAGTTTCTTCCGTTGTTTGGGTGGGCCTTGCACAAACTTTGGGGGAGAGCACTTTTTTAGAAAGTGGAATATATGACTTTGAAACCACAAGAGTGTTGGAGGGTCTCAGGCGTGGGTAGGAGAGCCTAAATGGCTCCTGGATTTCAGGATGTTAGTCACCATCACTATCACTTTCCTGGCCTACTACTCCCTGCTACCCACCTTTTGTCAGCATCCTAATTCTCCATGAATCATGTAGGATTTTGGGAAGACCGTTCTTTCCTCACCATATGTACAATTCATAGTGCCTCATGGCTGCTACCGTGACATTGAAAAATGTTAGTAAAATAACCACAACACACTCATTTTGGAAACATATGAGAATTCAAATTGACAGTTTCCCTCTATACTTAGGAGTAAAACCACAGGTCCTGGAAAAGCTCCAGCTGGTATGAGGCTTAACACGCATAAGTGTCCAGGAATATTTGAGGTATGATACAGGGAAAACTTTCCTACTGTCAGGCTGGTTAAAGAAGGGGCAAACAATTTAAGAGTACAATGGGAAATGCTTCCTGTGATGATTTTCAGAGGGGTTTAGACTAGTATCTCTCAGATAGTGCTGGTGATATCTGAGCAGGGTCCCTTTCATGCCTACACCTCTACAATCTATCCTACTTTCTCTCCTGGAAGACAAAGTCCTATTCAATATCTCTGGTTTAAGACTTGGGAGCTCTGTGATTGCTTGAGAGCATTCTGATGGGTTAAGCTGAGCCTAAGGAAGGGATTGTATCAATCCATGGCCATCCTTTGTGAGAGGTATGCCATGCCAGTGACTGAAAGTGCTCCTGGGGGAAGGCTGCAGAACATAAAATAGGAGAGCAAGGTAAAAGTGAGGAAAAATGTTGTTGAATTTGTGGTACCATTGTACACTGCGGCAGTTCCTGGAAGAGCTCCCTGGCAGCGGCAGGAGCTGTCCCAAACAGCTAAGGACAATATCAACCCCAGGAGCTGTGTCTCTGGCATGGAAAGGCAACAAGCCTGGCTATGATGGAAAAGATACTGGGCTGAACTCACATGCCTGTGCATCCCGTTACTTGGGTGGGTGTATCGAACATCTTACCAGGAGTCTGGGGTCAAAGGATCTGGTCTGGCATCCCAGACACCACCATGCTTTCAAAAGAAAATTACCTACTAAATGTTGGGGTTTTTTTTCTTTATTTATTTAAGACACCAGGGGAAGGTAGTATCATGTACAGAACAAAAGCAAAGAGGGTTAGTCCTTCACAGAATCCCTGGGTAAGCCTCAAGATGCAGTGAGTGCTAAAAGTCTGTGATTCCTGTGATGATGATTAATCAGACACAAGGAGAAACAGTCCCTCAAGGATTCTTAGTTATGAAAGCAGTCTCTGTCTCAGGAAGTCCTGAGCTACAGTCAGCCTGGAAGAGCATGCAGAGGCAATATCACTGTTGGCCTGCTCTTCTCTTCTCCCTCAGGCATCTATCAGCCAGCATTGGAGACAGAGCACTTGGCTAGATTGATGCTCACTTTGACTCAGCACAGCTGTGCTTGTTCCTTATATGTGGAGCCACAGGGAGGCTGCTGTTGCACGTAGTTTTGCCCATGACTCTCCCTGTCACATCAGATCATAAATATTTTGCAAGGGAAAGCTTTACAGAGCCAAAATGTCATTCTCTTCCCTTTTCCCTGTGAAAAAGTGTATTGCCTCACATTCCCAGCCTGTCAATCAGTGCTGTCTCTGGTCACTGATGCCAGGGTGTGTGCCTTGTTTGTTGTCCCTGAGGGCACCCAGACATGGAGTTTCATGGGACAGAGTGAGATCTTGTCCTTTTGTGCAACGTTGTGTTTAGACTCCATCTCCACACTCACAGTGGGAAGTGTGCCAAGAGAGGGGTGGCCTCTGGGAGGTCAGAAGTGAGAGGACAGATGGCCCTTTGGTATCTTTAGCTAAGCACTGCATGATCTGTGCACTGCAAATTCCCCTGGGAAGAAACTGCACAGAGCTCTGTGGTGGGGAAAGGAGCAGGAGAGTGCATGCAAAGGGCTATGGAAAACCTTCAGGGTGCTGTGAGGGAGCTGGTGCTCATACCTTGTGAGGGATGAGGGGACTGCTGAAGTGAGGTCCACATTGCTTTAAGATTTGGTGAGAGACGCAGCTGATGCCAAACCCTGGGCACTACCATGCAAAATCCAGGTGGCACAGGAAGATGTCTCCCACTCTGGTGCTGCTATATGCACCAAGGCTGAGGAGCTTTCCAGAGAAGTCTGTCAGGGAGGTGTGGGACTTCGTGTGGAGAGGCAGGCACAATCCCTTGGTCTGGGGTGCCGCCTAGGAGAGACCCTCCTGAGCAGTGGCTCATGCCCTGCACACAGTGTGCTGGGTCTGCAGGCAGAGGGTCCCTGTCTAAGACTCCTGCAGGAACCTGTGCTTGTGGAAAGACCTGCCAGGCTCCTCCTGCTCCTTCCCTCCCTTTTGCCTGGTGCCTTCCTTTGGAATCTGTGGCTGACACAGAGGATTTTTTGTTACGCTGTTTTCATTTTTTCCTCCCTGAAGGGCAGAAAAGGCCAGGATGGAGACGAGCAGCATCGCTTTCACACCAGAAAAGATGGCTGGTTGACAGGGAAGAGAGAGCCAGGCGCCAGCGGGTGGGGCACAGCCATGGGCCAGGCCCCGAGCAGGAAGCCGGGGCACCCCCTGCCATATTGGCACAGGGTGAGGGCTGCCCCCGTGCCCCCTGTTCCCAGTCCCTTCCCCTGTGACCCGCTCCCACCACATGGCTGCCCCCCCGGCCCCGGCAGGGCCCTCCACACAACGGAGGGGCTGTGTGACCTGCCTGCTCCCAACTTGGTTGCTATAGGAAAGGGAAGAGGCTGGAGAGAATGTGTGGGGCCTATTCACACCCCAGCCCCGATTCACGGTGCCCCTGAGGTAATGTTTGCCTGGCTCGCCGTGATCTTGCCTGATAAAGGGGCCTCCTAAAAGTCGGGGGGGGGGACACACCAGACCAAAGAGTCTGGGAGAAATATTTGCCTTGAATGCCAGTAACATGTGGAAATGGGGAGGTTGAGTGGGGAGGGGGTGATGATAAGAAAAGACCCTTTGAAAAAGAGGGAGGTGGGGAAAAATGCATGCCTGGCGGGCCCCGCAGGCTTGCCGCCTCTGCAGAGTGCAGCCATGCCTGGGAATATTGGGGTTCCTCTTCACTGCAGCCAAATGGTGACGTTGCACAGGTACATGTGTATGAACACTTACGGTGGTGCTGTGACCTGTATCCAGGGTGGTTTTTCTCCTGACACAGGGGATCCAAAAAAAGCATCAGCTCTGCAGCAGCAGCAGCAGGGGCTATACGTCTTTCCAAAACCCACCTTAATTTCTTTCTGTTCAACCATCTCACCCTGAATGCTCTCATGATTCAAATTATTACTCTGCTTTTGGGCAGTCAGAGTGTCCTGTGGGCCCATCTTTTTGTAGGTTGTAATGGTTTTGTTTCAAAAAAGTCCTTTGGTGCATGTGAAACCTGGGAAACAAAACCAAAATTCCCATTGCCTAAAACCAAGCAAAGCAAAACTCAAGTGATGCTGTAAATGTTTCCCTGTGCAGATTAAGAACAGGAATTTTGTTTCAGGGCAGGCAGTGGCCACCTCTTAAATTTTCATAGCAAATCTGATCTCAGCAAATGTCTTGTTTGTATACTTGATATTCTTAAGTGGGCTGATCAAAGCAATGAGATGACTAGGTCACTGCTGTCAGGATACTTTGTGATGAAGACTTCATTCAAAATGCATTTTCAACATTGCTGATGAGGCTCAGAGCTTTCCTCTCTGGGCCAGTGTTATCTCTGCTCCAAAGGAGGTGTGAGGAGGGTGGTGGGAGCATCTGGACCCTGAGGCCCAGCGACGCAAACCAGTCTGGGGGAAGGTGCGTGGCAAGGAACTGGTCAAACCATTCGTTCAGAGGACTTTGTTTTAAATCAGCTGCAGTTGCTTGGCTGGGACGGTCAGTATCAGTGGGCATGGCTGGGTGGAAAGCTCTTCCCAGTGTGTCACTGGGGTCAAAAGGAAACAAAAACGGGAATGGGGTGGAAAAGAAAAAAAAAAGAAAAAACAGCAAATATTATAGTGGCATTTTCTCATGGGAAGGGAATATAGTCTCCAGCTCTGGTAAAAAAGAAACAGAGGGGGTTGGGGCACTGCTACTGAGAAAGGCTGGGAGCCTGGGAAAAGAACTTCTATGAAAGAAGGAAAAGATGAGGGTGATTTAGGATAAGAAATGTTGTCGTTGGCTTTGACTAGAGGGAGAGCAGGTCTGTTCCTCCTTTTAAGTGGCAGCTATCATTGTAAGAGGAAAACAGACTCCAAACAGACCATGAATATTGTTTACAAAAACCTCTGCTTATACTGAGGAAAGGGCACCTAGAAATGGGTTTCTCAGCTTTTTCCTATTGCAAGGAGTAAGTCCTCACTTGGGAAAAAGAGGAAAAAAAAGAAGCCCTTGTGTGTGAGGGAAAAATAAAAAGAACATCAAAATGCTTGACTGATGACTTTGAGAAGAGAAATGGTGTTCAGAGAGGTGACTTCTGGCCCTCTAAGGATAGCACTGGGAGAGAGGCAGAAAGAAGCCACATTGCTTTTATTTGTGATTAAATAACACTTTGGCGGTGTTGCCCTCCCCCCGGCAGCCTTTCTGCAGACAGCAGCAGTTCCCAGCTGGGGAACACTGCCTCTCCAGCACAGGGGAGACACAGCACAGCACAGCAAACAGGGAATCTGGGACTTACTGCAAGCTTTATATTCCATTTCAGCGGCTTGATTGGGGTCTTGCCATTGGGTCAGTTGCTGTTAAACCTGTATTTGTATTTAGCAGATACACCCCTTCCTCTGTTTTCTGGAATTCCCCTGGTGATGGAGGCTGCATCTCAAAGAGTTTAACTTTCATTTATCTGCAGAAGAAACAAGACTTACAGTACCTTTGCCGCTGCTTAAGCTTAAAGTCTCCCCTGCCCCCTATCTTAGGTTAATTTCATATCCTTCAAAGGATGTTTTTACTTTTGGATGAAAGTTTTTCTTTAAAGCCTGTGTTGCAAGTGACCTGGTGAGGCTGTGCACAGTTTCTGAGCCCTCTGAGAGCTCCCATGGCTAGCACGGATTAAAGGAACTAGGTCACATTTCTAAACTATATCATACACGATGCTGCTGTTCCAGCTGGACTGTCTATAAAAGCTGGAAAAGAAAATCAGAGTCCTGGAAAGGTTTTCTTGGATGTGCACTTCCCAGAACTCCCCCGAAAAGTCATCCAACTGTGCAGGCAGGAGTGCAAAAGCTTCAAAAGGTTTTTCCTAAATCAACCCAGCCAGCTGAAATCCACAGGAAAGCTTGTGAGAATTCTGCTCAGGAGATGACAGATAATGCAAGCAAAAAATGGAAGAAAAAGCTTTTTTCTACATGATGTCACTTCTAGCATTATTTAATGTGAACTAATCCCTAAATGACTGTGTTCCTCCTTCAGCCTTAAGCACAGGTAGGAGGACTTTATCACCCGTTGCAGGGCAGTTCTCTCTGGGGTGGGACAGAAAGCTGTCCATGTGTACTGCAGAATGGCTTGGGGTGTGCAAGGACAAAATGAGTTTGCAGCCCATTAAAACTCCCTCAAGGAAACAGAGAGGTAGAACATGGCATGCTGTGGTCCTAGGTGGCCAATCTCCACTGACCAGGCAGAGGGACTATGCTGTACATCTCATGAACTGTTTTGATCCCTGGATTCTGTGAAAAGGGTGCTGGCCGCTCAAGCTAGGTTGGAGCCTGGCCAAAACAACATCCTGATTCTGTGGCAAGTGCTCTGGGATCAGACCACATGTGATGAGTACCCCAGATTTGTGCTGCATTGGGAAGAGACTATTGTCATGACCCCTGCTGCACCCTGGGAAAGTCACTCGGCCATGGCTCACAGGAAGGAGAAAGCTGGCTTTCTTTAGATCCAGGATTTCCTCCTTGCCCCTTTCCCTCTCTCTTATGTGCTGCACCACATCTTACCCTACTCCTGGCATGCCAGGATCAAAAAGCAAGATGGAAACGTTGCGTGGGCTGCCAGCGTTCCTGTGCCAACAAGGGGCCGGTGCACGGCTGTCTTGTCCCCAGTGAGGGAGGTGGCCTTGCTTCTGCCCCGCAGTGCCACTGCTGCCACATGGCACTGGCATGGCACTTTCATTTCACCCATGGGACTGGGCAGCCCTGGCATGGACCGAGCACGGCTGAGCAGACTTCCCCAGTGTGGGAAATTTCTAAAGAAGCAGCTTCCTTTAAACCACATTTTCATTTAACTAGTCTAAATATACTTCAGTTTCAAAACACATACTTAAAAATAACTTACAGAAATATTTATATGGACACTGAAAGGAACTTTCCAGCTTTGGGGATTCAGCCTGCAGCCCACGGCAGAGCCTGCAACTGCCTTCCTGCTCAGTCACTCTTCGCTTGTTATTGAGCCTCTTGTTTTGGGAGTGTTTGAATCTCTTTTTCCTTTAAGTTATCTTGCTTCACTCCACCCTGCCTCGGGGACTAAGAGGGTTTTGCTTCAGTGAGGTCAAGGCTGATATTGTAGAATAGTTTTTCTCACAGACACAATCATCATAACTCTCTCAAAGGTACAAGTTTTATTTCAGACCTGGAAAGTTCAGCTTCCCCTGTGGTGGGGCACAGCACATATTTGGGAACTCCCTCTGTCATCACCTTGCCCCATTCTGTGCTCTTCATTCGTTGGCCTGTCTCAGTTCATGTGTTGCTTGGAGCAGATCTCAGCTTTTGGCAAACATATGTCAGCCTTGCACACTGGGCTTAAAGATGGGATTTGGAATCTTCTAGGTAGTTTTGCAACCCAAATGTGATCATAAGGGTAATAATAAAACCTTCTGCCTAGTGGTTTTCACCATAATTTATTCAGTGCTGTCAATATTTTCTTCAGTGACACTGTTAGTTATCTGGAGGTGTACCAATCACTTCCCCTTGTCTATGTGGACAATCCCCTTTGCTAAAGAAAGGCTAGGCTCTTACTAAAGCATCACAATTAGGTCAAGTCCACAAGTCCATACTATACATCATGTGGGAGAGAAGCAGTCTGTGGGTTGGGACAAAGGTTGTCTGATAAGGATGTGTTGTGTCATTTGTCTGCATGTCTTGGCTTTTTGAAAGACATCCCCATAGCCCAGGAATGTCTTATGGGGGTTTTAAATGTCTCAGTTTTTCATTTCACCAGGTTTTATTTTTAGATCACGATACAATGTTTGTTCAGTACATATTGCAGCATTGGTAAGAATCTGTCCTGTGTTTATCAGGAACAAACAGCCCAGAGGAAGGTGTGCTTGCAGTGATGAAGAGTATTGGGATTACAAGAGAGGTCAGATGACTGCAAAACTCTGAAGCCGAATGACCATTCAGAATTGTTTGTTGCTGCAGGAGGAATTGATCTTGAAATGTTTAATTACTGAAAAAGTTCTGCTACAATAAACATTTGTGTTGTTGTAGATGAGGCAACTTGCATAGGAAAAAGCACAAGCCAAAACTAGTGTCTTTTATGGGAATAACTTGTGACACTTTAATGTGTCCCTACCAATAAGTCTCTGGTTTTTATTTTCAGAGTGAGGTTCAGGACCCTACTGGTTTGTTAATGATTTTGCCTCTCTCTCTGTCTCCATTTCTTTTTATATGTAAAGGTTGGAGAGGGGTTTGTGAGTGAATGTATTTCAGTGTTTCTCATCAAAATGTAGTCTAAAACTTCATACAAGGCAGTGGGAACAGACTCTAAGTCACCAATTAAATGCAACTAGCTCTGAAATGTCACACAACATCCATTTAAAACAGTCCAAACTCCAGGCTTGGATTAAGATCCAGGCATTCCTAAAAACACAGGATTAAACTGAAAGCTCAGATTTCCTTTAAAACAGAAAGCTTCCTGCTCTCTGCCTGCATAGGCAAGATCAAACCCCTGATCTAAAGAGAAGCAAAGCAACACCTCCTTCTGAGGTCCCAAAACCCCAAGGGTGCAGTTCAGAGCAGCAGTTTGCCTGGCAGCAATAATGGGCAGAGGTTTCTGTCCCCTGCGCTCTGCCTTCGATTGCGCTACTGCTGTCATCTGCAAGCTGGATCACAGAGAGGGTTACAAAGGGGCACAAAACTTGCTTTAAGTTTAGAAGCTTCTCTTTTTTTTTTAGCCCAAACCATTTCAATGAATGAGCTGTGTCTGTGGTCATGGATATCGATGTAGTGGCACCACAGGGGGTGAGGGACAAGAGGAAGGACAAGTTGCTGTGCAGGGTCTGGAACACAAGGCTAGGGTGGGAGCTTCCTAAGCAGCTTTGCTGCTGAGGACAATTTGTCATCAATATGCCCCTGATAAGGCAGAACATTGCAGCTTGGATTCAGGAACAAGCAGCCAGGCTTAGGAAAGGCCAGAAACTATTAAACCAGCTTTGGTTTTGGAGAAAAATGGATCAAGACTCAGACTCTGAGATAGCAGCTCTGAAGGGAGTGAGCTGTTCTGCTCGCCTCCTTGGGGTGTCCTTTCCAAGGCTCATCTATAGCAGACCTGAGCAGGCACTTGTCATGGCCTCTCATGGTCACGGTTGCTCAGGGCATCATTTGCATCCTCCACAAGAGGGTCCTTTCCATAGCACAGGCCTACTGATGGCCACACTAGTAGCAGGATGGGGGAGGCCTGTGGTGGGAACCCATGAACCACCAGTCCACTTGGAGCAGGACACCACCGCCTCACGGAGCCTGCTGTCTCAGTGTGGCACTCCCTGACCCCACACAGTTTTCTGGGAGATCACAACTTAAACTTGGCATGCCCAGGGACTACAGAAGGATGTTTTCATGAGAATTAGGGGCCAGTTTTCTTTCCAGAGGTGTCAAGGGTGTTGCACTACGTTTACATCAGGAGTGAGAGCAAAGACATCGCTGGAGGCAGTGATCCCCAGGGACTGCAGTGTGGAAGCTCTGAGGAGCCTTGCCGCAGGTGAACCAGCTCCCACCACACTCTGGTGAGACAAGACCAACCAGAACACCGATTTCAGACCAAGCCAGCAGAGGTCACAGTAGGTCCAACAAATTCTTGATGCTCTTGTCCAGCTCAGTCTGCCCTCCCAGTTCACCACTGTCTGACTGGTATTAAATCCTCATCTTACTCAACAGCCTAAGCAAACCTGACAAAACCAGGTTTCGGCAGCGGAGTACCTTCCTGGAAGGAGAAAATAGCTGCTGGAGACTTGGGCTGTGGCTTGGTTGTAACTCTCTTCCCAGCGTGTGCTCCTGTTGCAGCTAGTGTACAATATCTTGGAATTAAAATCAGTCATGAGGGTGTGGACATGTTTTCCTCCTGTCATTGCACAGAGGAAAATCACTAGACTTGCCAGCCTGTCAGGCTCCTTTATCTTCCCAGACCTCTCACCTTCATCCTTCTTGTGCCAAATTCTTGCCCAGGCTGGAGGATGTTCCTGCTGCATGAAGATGATTTGGGCTGCAGGGAAGTTGGGTCCATGTCTTCTCGTGCTGTGTTATCACCTTATCAGCAACTGCTCTAGAAAAATCTCCTGACCATCTCCATGCCACAATCTGGGTGGATCCCTGTTGCATTGGGCTTTCCTGTGCTCTTCCACAAGAGCTGGGATGATCCCCATGTAGATAATTGTACTGCAGGGGCAGGTAGGTTTGCAGACAACCAGTCCATGTCCCTGCTCAATTACAGCTCCACAAGGAAATTGCAAGCATGGCAAATGCAAGACCAAATGTATAGTTCTGCCTACAGAGGCACTGGGGATTTCCTTCCTCCAATGCTAGCAACAGTATCTCGGGAAGAGAAGAAGCAGAAGTCAAAAGCTTTTTTTTTTAAGTGAATATGGGAGCCATAAAGGTCTGTATGCCTTTGCTGATGTCACAATCTGCCCAGGATCAGGGTCTGGTTGGCTGAGATCTCCCACAGGCTACTGAACCACACGCCAGGGTACCTTTCTTACCAAAGACTTTCTTGGCACAATGCCTTGGTGGCCTCAGAACGCACCATGGCTATGACGTGTGGCATTGCCCGATGGCCACAAATGCCCACGTTCTGCTCTGGAAAGCGTGCGATGGCTGTGGCTGGGTGACCTGGGCAAGCGAAGCCTGGCAGCTGATTCCTGTAGGTCTCTGCCACTGGAGGGGGACAGAGCACCTCGCTGCAGAAGTAGGTGCCCCTACACCCCTCCTAGAAGAGATCCTCCCATGCTGTAGGGCTTTCATCCAGTTCATCCTGGTGGATGGGCCACTGCTTGCAATGCCGCGCCCTGGAGTGGGTCACCGCGGGATTGCGCTTTTAGCAGAGGAGGGGCGCCGCTTGGCAAGAAGGCAGCATTTCACACAATAGCAGTGAATGCACTGAACGCTGCCGAGCCTGCCACCATGGGTGGCCCAGCACGTCCAGGAAGGGGTGTTGATCAGGGGCTCTCTGGAGATAAATGCAAACTTCCTTTGAACTTCAAGTATGCTCCAACTGCTTTCTTGTCACCTTTGGCCCTTGAAGAGCCACTCACCGTCTTTCCCATCAGTCCATGTCTTGACTTGCTAGAGAGGGGCAGTGCTGGTGCGGTGCCCTATCCTCGGCTGGTCTGCAGATGCAATCTGCAGATCCTGGAGGCGATGCCTAGAGCAGCAGCTACATCAGTTGGGTTCAGTCCTGGGCTGTGCTGATCAAGACCACCTTGAAGAGGTGCCACACTGTTATACCATGGTGAGGTGGGTCCTGGGCTCTGAAATGGCACATCTTGCCTGGCAGAGTTTCCCGTGGAGCAGTGCCTGCAGAGGGTCTCACCACAAAGACACGGTCTCAGCTTTGGTCAAGAGGAGGCCACCTGGGCAGTTCATGCCAGCTGGGCTCTTGTGCTGTCGTTGTGCCTAATACCACAGAGCACTGGGTGGCAACTCCCCCTGAACATTTTGGGAGGATTTGGTGATCTGGGAGAGGCTTTCCCACACTGGGGTACCCTGAGGAGCGGATACCTCTCTCCTGACCGGCTTGGTGCGGCCGATAAGAGCTGATCGATGAATGAAGATGGCATGCTGCCATCAGGCTGCATTGTGCAACAGTGCATGATGCAACTGAACTTTAAATAACCTGACGCAACACTCAGAGCTGGAGTTTAAAGCTGCAGGTCCTGGGTCATTACTGTATGGTGGATGTAACTCCCTGGTGTATACATGCATGAGGTCACCCAGTGTGTGGACAGCAGCACTGCTCTAGGCAGCTCCAGCTTTACTCTTGGGTTTGAAATTGCTTCAACCAACCAACCACCCAATCATGCCTCATTGAGGATGACTAGACCAAGGGCAGAGGCAAGATTCTCATTTATTGCAGACAGCAACTGTGGAAATGTCATCCATGCAGCTCAGCTTGTGCCCTCCATTCTTATCTGTGACTCATCCAGCCCAAAGCATCTTTCCACACTCCTGCCCTTCAGCCTTGGTTCAGCCCTTCAGCTGGTTCAGCCCTGGACTGCAGCTCTGCCTATGTGCTGCAGCCTCCCAAAGCCTGTGATAGCGCAGTCTTCCTTTGCAGGCCCTCTCCCCCAGACGCTCCTGAACTCTTTTCACGTGAAATCATGGCTTTGAACTCCACACTGTGTTAGGCAGGCTGCCTTGGACCATGCAGAGCTGATGCTTAGCCTGGTGCTTTTGGAAAGGTGGCAATATTCCTCTCTCAAGGCAGGACACCAATGCTCTACAAGACATGTAAGATAATGTAAGATAATTGCCTTAAAAGAAAATTCCCTTAAACTTTAATTCCCTTAAAATTCCCTTTCACTGTTGTCCCTACTGAGCTTCAGGCCAATATAATTTCTCATCTTTTCTTTGACATTTATCATATTTAAGCTAAAAGAAAACAGAGAGGAGTTGCTGGCCTGTTGTTTTCTGTACAGCAATGAGAGTTTGCAGCTGTTCTGAGGTCTGTCATGTTCATGGTGCGTGAGCAAGGCAGGGGGAGTGGGAACATGTCGGAGAGGAAGGACAAGCCCCACCAAATAAGCAGTCATGGCATTTACTTTCCTCTCTGAAACAGGGGAATCCTGCAGTATCCCTCACTGCTGTAGCATCAGACCAGCCTAGGTAGCATAAGTGCATTAGCTTCCTTGGGCTTTTCTGTCTCTCCCTCTGCCCTCCCAGCTGGTCCCCCTTGGGGGATGTGGTTCCCATTCAGTCAAGAGAAAAAAGCAGAGCCTGGGAACATCCCAGTCTTTTGTGTGAGGATCAGGCTAGTACAACTCCAAGTATCACCTGGCTTTCCTTTCCCCCCTCAAGGGAAGCTAATCCTGGGCATCACCAGCTCTGCCAAGTTTACATGGAAAATACCACTAGCAGGACCAGCAACTCCTTCTGAAACCAGATTGGGAGGGGACAAGCTGGTATCCCCTTTCTCATGTGACTCTGCACTTGTGACTCATTGACATCTCAGTACCTTTCCAACCATGCTGTTGTGCCTGTAGCCAGTGCTTAGGTGCCTGATGAAACTTCTTCCTTTTCAGCGTTTTTTTGCCAGGCTCTAATGATGTAACATCCCAGGTGAATTACCACAGCCCTTCCAGAATATGCTGTGGTGCCAGAAGGAAGGTGTGAAAAATGCCTTTCCCCTCCCGGGTGCCTGGTGCATTGATGCACTCTTCCTCCAGTTCTCTCTTTCCCCTAAGATACATGGGCTCCCTTTCTCTGCTCCTAATTGTGCCCTCCACAATCAATGCACACCAGACATTTTCTTGCCTGGCCATGAGCAGAGACAGTGCCTGCAGAGTAAGCAAGCATCATGCCTCTGCCTGGCATCTGTAGTGCCAGAAGAGATCCCCCGTGGCATAGGGAGGAATTACAGGGCATTCACTTATAGCCATCCTGGCAGCTAACTGCTGCATTTGCAGTGGCTTACAGGAAGGCTGAGTCCCCACTGCTGCATGGTGCTGGCCTCTTTACTTCTGGTTCCCTATCAGCAAAGTGGGAACCATGGACTGGAAAACAAAGGCACCACATTGTCCCTTATGGAGAAGAGAGAAGAAAAGAGGTCAAAGGCCTGAAGGTGTGAGCAGAGAAATGTGTTGGCAATGATATGAGCTATTTGTGTGCTGTGGTGAGGCCTCCACACCACTGACCACGTACATACAACAGCCTGGGTGTTTGAACTCCACCCTGTGAGGATTCACTGGTATGAGAGCAGCACCTGACATGGAGATCACCAGGTGCCCAAGATCAGCTCACAGATATTCTGGGAGAATATGTAATCAAACCTGTTCTTTACATCCCTAAACTAAACAGCCTCCAGGAAGCAAATAAATGGTTAAGAAGACAGGCCAAAATACTAAAGGAGAAAGCAATATTTACTCCATACTCATGGCCAAGTTGTAGTGGGAGAGACTGCTATGTGTACTCAGTAAGCGCTGATCCATGACCGTGTGGCTCTTTGTATTATGTCTAAGAAGGAAAGAAAAACAAGAAATGGTGACCAGAGCGGGATTATAATCCAGGAACAGAGTGGCTGCTAAAAAACTAAAGAGGAAACCACAGAATAATGGCTTCTGTTAAACCAGTGGGTGAAATAGTTGCCTAGATAATGGAAGTTGTCCCAAATCCTCTCTACATAAAGGCACTTGTGATGGCATTGTGTTTAAGCTCCTGAAAAATGCAATTATATAAAAATAAGGCAAATTAAACAATTTCTAAAATTGGGGGGGAGTGGTGGGGGGAAGCGAGATTTTTAAGGAAATTACTAGTGTATTGCCAGTTTGGAGAGAGTTTAAATACTGTGTCAAGGGAGCAGTTAGTGTGTGGTATGTAAAATGAAGCAATACAAAAACGGTTATTAACTGAGGCTGATTTGGCCTTAAAATGTGCTCTAGGAACTGCTGTGTCAAAGGATACAGCTACTCCAGAAGACAGGGAGTTGCAACAGCATCAAACAGCCTGAAACAAGATTTTTTTATTGTTCCCCTTTTGGGGGACAGTCTCCCCTTTGAGGTGAAAGTCCTTCAGGAGAGTATGAGTATTGAAAAAATTAGTGAGAGAAAGCTTTGTTGAAAGAAAAACATTATTATAATTCCACTGTGCTTCTGAGAACCCTTCCTCAGGACAACCTGTGTCGAGGCAAAATGACAATATAGGCAGGAACAGGGATCCTCTCCTCTCCTTCTACTGAGGGAGGATGTCAGTGAGGAGGACAAACATGGTTTTCCATTTTGTGGTGGTTCCCTAGTTGCTGTGAACAAAGATGGATATTCTTTGCCTAGGTTCAACTAAGCAAAACTTACCAAAGCTATGGGAGTGCTGGCTGATGGCAAAAAACCCCCAGTGAAAACACACACAAAGTTTTATTCCAGCACAGCAGGCCAACACTAGGATAGTTTCCACACCCATGTTCTGATGGAGGGCCTTGGCCCTGCTATTGCAGAACATTTTTAACTTTCAGAGCAATGCAGGCAGGGATTATTGGAAATGGCAACGAGGGGTGTCTGCAGAGGTACTGGTGAGGCTGTCAAGAATGGCTACAAGGAAATGAGGGAAAAGTGATTTTTTCAGAGTCTCAGGCAGATGCTGTGGATCTTGTAGATGATATTCATAAATCACAGTAATGCATGAGACTATCCTCAAGGCACCTCAACTACAAGATATGTCACAATTATCTTCCTTTCTGGGGATAGGCAGTTATTACCAATGAGTCTTGCCCAACACATCAACACTATTACACTCCCTAAATAGACCAGTGCACGAAGGACAGAAGTAATGTTTATCCACATGATATGCCAAGGCTCCAGATGAAGCAAACAACTTTGCATTAACAGAAAATGAAACTGCCTGTAAAGCTAGCTTGCAGCACATCGCTGTGCGCCTGAAACACTGATGCTGAAAGCCAGACATCAGGGTAAAATACTCAAAAGAGCCACACTTGGGGCTCATTGGCATCTGTCTGCAGCACTGTGCTCACACCCAGAGAAAAGACCCATGGGTCATCTTGGGAGGTCAGCAGTTTAACCACAGCTTATCTCAAGAGGAAACAATTTACTCTGGTTGCAAATGCCGAATACTGGTTTCAGTTTTAGCAGGAGGAGCCTGGTTAGGAAGAAGGAAGGTTTTCTGGGGTACTTCCTGTTTGGGTGGTGTGGTAGGAATACCTAGTGACTGGTACCACAAGCACCTGGAGGGTGACAGGTATCTTAATGCAACGTGAAAGAGAGAATAAGACAAGTCAACGGAGACATCTGATGGAAGGATGAGGAGATGGGCTTAGCACACAGCCTCTTTGAGCCTTCTTGGCTGGAAAGAGAGTACTGAAATACATGTCCAGGTTGCCTAACGTGTGGCACCAGAGCACTTACTGTAATAAATCTCAGGTCTACTGTACTCCAAGAATTACATGATGGCCCAGTGGGAATGATAGCTATGAAAGCCCTGGCTGGAAATTTGATTCAGTGGCAAGACACTGATACACAAATAGGAGGAATGGCAAAACAATGTCAAGGGTATTAATAAAGCTAGTTAAGAAATTTTCCATCAGAATAATTCTCCAATGGAAAATGCTGTTTTCACTAACTCAGCTGTTTCTGTAACAAAATTGCAGATTTCCATTGGGAGATCAAACTGAAGTCTCCTTGGCTCTTTTTTTTGCAAGAAGAGAATAACATTGCCAAGAGTGTTGTAGGCGGACTAACAGAAATTGTCTTTCTGTGCAGCTCTCAGACACTCAGCCTTTCCCTCAGGTCCAGAAATCAGAGATACAGCTGAGCAGTCAGAGATGCAAGAAGGCTGGGAGATAGGAAGTCACCCCCCTTAGGTTTTTGACAGCTCACTTGCTCCAGAAAGCAAATATATCCCTACCAGATGGACAGCCAGGAGGCCAGAAGTTTTCATTTTGCTTTTTGTAAAGCTTAATTTTTGTGGAACTGTAATGAAGACAGGATTTTTGATTTTTCAGTTTAATATTTTCCTTAAAAAGAAACTCAGCTACTCTTGTTTTCTTTCTTGCTGGAAGGGATTTTTATTTCCCAGCCAACTCTGGGTATCAGCAAACACTACACTTGCTTATATGTTCTCCTTTGTATTCTCAGGAATGGCCAGCTGCTCTAGGAAAGCAAACTTAGAAATGGGCCATTTACGGGACATATGTTTCTAATTGCAGGAAATTCGCCTCATAAATGGCCTGAAGTGCTGCATATGAATGCTACTAATTTAACACAGGCTGGGAAAGTGTTAAGATTAGTATTTTCATGGACAGGAATTCCTACTTGCATTGTAAGTGATGAAGGGTCGCTTTTTTGATGTTCAAAAAGTCATGTGCTTTTATCTTACAAAATAGTATCAGCCCTGTCGCATAAGCTCCTTGCTGTCCTGACACTGGAGGAGCAGTGGGAAGATTTGTTCAAACATCTGATTCAGTGATCCAAACCAGAAGTCTGGATAAAGTTAACTTAAAATAAAAATATATGAATTCTCTTTTGGCCTGGAAAGAACATGTTAATACAGATCTCATCTACAGTCATCCTTGGTCTTGGAACACAGACTTTTCTTGCTGGGACTTGCTAGCACCTGATTTCCAGGGGGGGCGTTTGTTTGAAAAGTGATAGGATCAAATGGCCCCATATAGTCATGCATGAGTCTGCTGCCTTCAGATTGGGAAAAAAATCTGTGCAAGAGGTAACTGTGAAAATGCAGAGAAATTTTAAGCAAATTATTTTATGACCATCTACTCTGTTTTGTCAGGTGGAAATGGCATTGGAAATTAATTAGAAAAATGGAGTGGTTGAATTGGGCCCTCTTATCAAAAATAATAATTGTCAGCTTTATGGAAATGATTGTGGTTATGGATGCTGAAGTAGGTCAACTGGCAATTATTCAGGTAGCAACAGTGGGGACATGAAAAACCTTGGAAAGACTGAGACCATTTTTAACATGCCTGTAAGTGCTTTTAGACATCTGGTTTAAGGCTTCTACATTTAGAAACATTGGTTGGAATCTCCTGGTGCTTCAGTTTCCTGATTGGTAAAGCAGAAATGCCCTTTTTGCAAGGATGTAACGTTTAATTGGTTCTTGTCATGAAGGACATTGAAGTTCTCTGGAATTCCCAATAGAGGGAATGTGTTATGTGTTGCAGCTAAATGTTTATTTCATTCTTGTACCATACGTGTGTATTGTTTTTTTGACGTTCTGCTTCCCTCTGGAGCACTTTAGCAGTCAGAATTAAAGAAGGAATGATTCTACATGTCCTTCAAGCAGCACATGTAGAAATGGCCTAATGACTTGGTGCTCCTCTGCAGAGCTTGGTAGCAGGGTCAGGTTCTCCAGTGCGGCTCCTATGTCCTTGTGGCAGTGTTTGTCCTGCTTTATGTCATTGTTTCAGAACTCCCAAAACCTCTGTCTTTTGTTGTAATTTGGGATCTGTCTCTTTCAGCAGCTGGCCATAGCATGATGGTAATGACCTTCAAAAAGTATCCCAAAGGAGCATACTGGAAAGTCATACTCGCTGACTTTCAGTTTTCTCCTGTCATCCTGCAGAGCTCACAGTCTTGCTCCCCTTGATCTGAGCTGCATGAAAGCTTTCATCCATCAGGGCCAAACAATCCTTCGTTCACCTCTCGTCTCACTGAGCTTTCACCTTTTGCAAGTTCCCCATCAGACCCAGCTGTGGATAGATTAATCACATTTCTTCAGATAAAGATCAGCAGAGGCGTCACAGATGAGGCTGGGCTTGACTTCCTGGTGCAGGGTCAGCTAGTGTATGATCTCACCTCACACTCCAAAACACACTGCTCTCCATCAGCTTTCTTGCTTTTGTTAGCAGAAAGTAGCAGACAGTGCTGGGTTAATGGTTGGACTTGGTGACCTTTAAGGTCTTTTTCAGCCTGAGTGATTCTATGATTCTCTGACTTCTGGTGTTGGGTCACAGGCCTGAGTAAGTATAGCTGTTCCCTCTCATGGGAGAAGGCCCCAGGATGTCCAAGGAGGGATCATTTACACGAGCTGAGAGGGCCCTAAGGACTTTGGTACAAGTACCTGTTACATCCAGTGCAATGCAGCCACCCTTGGCAGCAAATCCATGGGAATTTACTTGCATAAATGTAGAGTGATACATTTGTATGTATTTCTGAGTCATGTCCTGTCTGTACTTCCTGCACCAGTTACAACAGTGGGTTAGATAAATAGAAAAATAAAAAATAAAAAAGGAAGCAGTGAAAAATGGAGTTTCATAGAGATCTCAAGGACCATGATCTTAAAATAATACAAGTTCAACAAATGGTCTTAATACAATACACAGATCAAATGCATAAGCCTCTCACCCTTCTCCATGACTCTTCCCCATCTTAACTAGAAAAGCACAAGCACTTTGGGAAGCTCTGGCCCTTTTCCTGGGATATGCTATAGGGCATTCTCTGTCTACAGGAAAAGCAAACTGTCTTACTTTTTGTCGCTCTTCCTATTGCTCATGATCTTGATCTTACATGGGGGTGGCAGCTGATGCTTAAGACTTAGGACAGCTGCATAATTCATTGGCAGGATTGCTGAATTTATGGAGAGGATCGGATATCAGAATAACAGGGTTCTGGACTGGAGGGATTAAGCTCACAATATTGAGTTTTGGATGTTCCAATTGGTGATATTGCCAAAAGGGACATGAAAAGTGATCTCATTTCAGTTTGGTGCAGTCCACTAACTAATTCCAGGGAATATACAGAATTTTGCTAAATTAATCCCTATCTCAAGTTGCCCGTATAAACCCACTAACAAACTTTTTTTTCCCTTTTGATTCACTTAGAAAGAATGCTGAAAAGTCATTCAAAAGGTTTTTGCTTTTCTTTTCCTGTGAGGCACCAGTTACTGCTGGATATAAGATTTTGTGGGGTATCATGGTGGTTTTAGTGGCACACAGAAACATCTCCAAGGCCTGCCTGACATGTCTAATGCATGTGTTCAAGCTTTAAGGAAATGCAAGATTTGAGGTCACGAAAATATTTCCATCCAAATCAGATTGGCCGGAACAATTTTTTGACCTTTTGTAATGCATAGCATAATCTGCTTCCCCTGGCCAGCAGGAGACGTTCCTGTGAACTGCAGAAGGGAAAAATGACACATTTAATTCTGTGAGCGATGGACAAGATGGAGATGAATGTCCTTGATCTCTCTGGATCAGCTCATAGTGGCCTGAACTGGGACTGATGGCCGTGGTGGCCCTAACCAATCCAGTAGTACTGCAGATGACAAATAACTGCCTACCTCTTCCCTGCCTGGTGTTTAAAGGATGCCTTGTGCTTTGCTTTCAAAGTTACTTGCATTGTGTGCAAACATTTTGATCCCTCCACTATACGCAAATCTAAATATAATAGAAGTTCAGTGTAGAAGAGCATCCCAGTCCACTCCAGAAGCAACACCTCTGGGCTTTGCACTTTGTGTCTCATCTGCTACGGGACACGGTCCCATCTCTGGGGCTGTGACAAATCAGGGGAAGTGATAAGCTCCCACACTCTGGGAGGGGACTCTGCAGGTGTCAGTCACTGCTAACCCTTCAGCAGCACAGCCAACATGACGTTGCCCTCGGCAAGGTGAAGGGTTTCCCTTCTGGGAAATGTTTCAGAAAGCAGCAGTGTCTCTGTCATGGCAGGCAGAGCTCCTCCCTGGCCTCTCGCTAAAACAAGCCATTGTCCGTGTGCCTATGAATCACCCCTAGCACACTCAGACACACAAAGGTGTTGTGTCATGTGAATTGAGGAGTGCAAGAAGGAAACTAGGGGAGTTTCAGGGACTGGCTGTGCAAGTGGTCAGGAGCAAGATGGCTACTTATGAAGACCTTGTCTGTGCAGAGGGCTCTATCAGTGAGTGGACCAGCTACATGGGGCATGCACTGAGGATTTCAGCAGTAATCCTCACCACAGGCCAGCATGCTGCAGCATTTCCCTCTGCTCCCTGTGGAGGAAGTGGGAAAGATGGTTGGTAGGATCCACACAGCTGCCTCATGCCACCTCCAATTTGTCTCTGCACTCCCACTGCTAGCTTTGTGCTGCGCCTTGAAGAAGTATCTTTATAACTAAGTCACGCAGTGACCCCTAAGCTTGTGCATTAGTTGCAGTTTTTTGTGATGTGAGGCTGCTTCTTGGAGCCTTCACTTGAAGGACCTCTGTGCTCCTTTGTTTTCTGCGTCAGAGAAATCTTGATTACTAGAGCACTGGTTTGTGGCTGGGATGGCTGCTGGTATGAATTAGAAAACCCGCCCCCTCTGTCTGTGAGGTTCTAGATCATGCCCCTGCTCACAGCACATTTTATGGATGGGACTTGTTCACCTTTTAATGCAACAAAAATCTTCACCCTCTGCTCCCATGTAGGTTTATACGGACTGAAGCTCTTGGTAAGTGTGCTAGGTGAGAACACAACTTGTGGAGGGTTTGCCCACCTCTTAGCTCAAGCTAAGCCAAATCCAAACTAGGACAAAGGCAGAATTTTTCAATGGTGAAGGCAATTCTTTGCTGGAGCACTCTGTTGTGGGTGATAGCAGCTTCTTTGTTTCTTGATGTCTTTGGATTGAAACTGGATGACCTTCTGGAAGGTATGCCTGGCTAGATGCAAATACTTGGGATCAGTAAGGGAAGAACTGAGACTCAGTTTCACAGCTAGCTGTACATATGAGGTGCCAATCTGTTTTGGCCTGAACACACAAGTCTGGGCTTTGGCCCCCATCTAAATACAACGGCATGAGGTGCTTTGGAGAGAGCCACTCTTTGCTCAAGCTGAGAACTGGTGACCATGCAGCAGCTCCTCAGACAGAAGCGATTTGCTCCTGCCAAGGGTGAGCATTCATACTGGCTGCTGTGGGGACGTGGCCAGCCTGGGGTACAGCTGAGCTGCAGTTTGTCGTGTGGCTAAGAGCTGAGGTTGGCTGCATCTGCCTGTACTAGTAACCTCACTAAACGGGCTGCTGCTCTCAGGCTCTTCCTTAAGTCTCTTTTGGAGCCCAGGTCTATAAGGAGATGTGGCTCTCTATGCAGGGATTCCTATACAATACCAGCTCTGACAGCTGGGCAGCAGCTGGTTGCAGATGATTGCCAGCATTAATAAAGGAGGCTATGTGATGGATTCCCTTCTGTAGGGGTTACTAAACAAACAGAGCTTGAGGAAACTTGGCCTTCTCCAGGAGCAAATGCAGCACAAAAACTCTTCTTGTTCTGACAGGCCAGCAGTGGGTCCTTCTCCACTACGATTTGCAGATAATCCCATGTACAACAGCTTCAGAAACTGATCTGGTGAGAGCAGCTCCTCTCTGCTTCCCTCACCAGTCTGCTAGTTGGAAGGGAAACATATGTGTTGAAGAGCAGGATAATTCCTTTGGATCCTCCTAAAGGATTTTGCAGTACCTTTGGGAGAACATGGGCAAACTGTGGCAAAGCTCCCATACATTATATACTTTTAGGCAGAGGTATGTAGATGTAGGGGATGAGAAAGATGGCCCAGGCCTCTCAGGATGGTCTTAGATGTATGGTGATGTCTTAAAAGGATCGTGGGAGGGGCAACAGGCCACAGTTTTCACTTTTCTGCATCTGTGGGCAGTAGTCCTCATATTGACTTCCAGCAGGCCCCTGTGCTCATAAAGAGAATGTTTCCCATCTCCCTGGCACCAAGGTCTCCCTTGAACAGGCAGCTCCCACTGCTCTGGGGTCTGAAGGACAGCCTCCCAAAATGCACCAGACACCCTCCCTTGAAAGCCAGGCCCCTTCTTGGCAGTTGCTGAGCCGCCTCCACATGTGCCACTGTGCTACAGAGTCTTGTGGGCAAGTTTAAGGATACTGAGTACCAGCGAGGGGGGAGAATCCTCTGTGATCTGCCTTCTAAGCCCCCATTTCTCCAGTCCTCCTGGTTCCCCTCCTCTTTGCCCTGGGTTTCTCTGATCCCTCACAGCCTGCTGTCCCTTCCCTTGCCAGGGCTGTGGAGGCTGGAGGCTGGAGCTGGGCAGGGAGTTAAGAGGCAGATGGGAGTTGGCGGCTTCACTCTGCTGGAGTGAGGGAGGGCAAGTCACTGACCTCCCAGCAGGAGTGACACAGGAAACCTGTAATTACATGCTTGTGACAGCAATGCTGGGTCTTGTTAATCACGCTGCTGCCATGTCAGAGATGCTGCCTCTTGGGATTAAGGAAAACTAACAAGCTCAAGCGGCACTGGCAGCAGTGGTGACTCTGTCCAGTGATTACCCAGCACCTCCCAGTGCAGTGCCTCCACAGCGCTGGCCAGCCCAGCTGTGGGGAGAGTGTGAAGGGAGCTGGAGGCTCAGCAAACCAGCTTGTCTCAGTAGAGCCTAATGGATCCATCACTTGCAGTGGCAGATTGGAATCCTCTCCCTTTCTCAGCAGCTCTCTAAACACAGGACACCTTCATCTCCCTTGGAAGTTGCCCCCCTTTTTTCCCTCTGTGTTTTGTAGGAGTAGGCTGAGGCACAAAGGAGGTTTACACAAAGCCCTGCAGGGATTCAGTGTCAGTGGCAAAAGTGGGCTTTAAGTGCAGCAATGCTGCTTCCACACCCTGTTTCCTCGACCCTTGCTCTGCTGCTCCAATGCTGCCTCTCAGCTCTTCTCCACTTTGGAGGGAAGCCCTGGTGTTCTGCCCTGCAGTAACCCTGTCCACTATGCTGGCTACTTTTTTTTTTTTTTTT